>BMAC01000868.1:141081-190128 GCA_014905375.1 Phtheirospermum japonicum | reverse complement strand
TGTGAAATCAACCGTAGGACCATCAAATTGAGACGAAGGGAGTATTATTTTATTTTATAGCATTTTGATTTTAAGAGTTCAAGATTCAATGTGTAATTATATTTATGGTGAAAAGTTGCAGGTTCCAAGTGAAGTAGGAAAACCGTGGAGCAGAAATGATGGGGTTTTCATGTACTTCGAAAATACACTTGGTCGGGTTTCGAATAAAGGGATGAAAGAAAACAATGTTTATTTAGGTATTCTCTTGTGATTAATTAAAATATTTGGGGGTGTTCTATAATAAATGAATAAATTAGTCTTACTTATCTAAGTATATTAAAAGGCAAAATAAAAGATTTAAAAAACTAAGGATAAATTTGACATTTACAAATTCATATATGTATTTTAAAAATAAATATCATTTCCTATTTGACATGTGCCATTTATTTGAGATATAACCTACTGAATAAATAAGTACAACGAGTGCCTGTACGTAGAAAAGCCCAAATATCTATTATGAGTTCAAACGTAACAGTTTCAAAGCAACCCTAGCCAGCCAATGCTATTTATTTTTCCTCAATGATTACATGTTTATTGTATATGTGTTGTAGTGCCTATTTCTGCATAATTGGGATTTAGTTTTTTTTTAAGGATTTTGTATATCTGAAGTACTGATATATGCTATATAGGTATAGTTATAACAACTTGCACTAATGTTTATCCTAATTATAGTATATATATATATATATATATATATATATAATATATATATATATTTATATATATATTATATATAATTATGTGTGTGTGGTGTGTTGGATATGTGTGTGTGTGTGTGTAATTATAACAACTGGCTCTGATGTTTATCCTAATTATTAAATACTCCAGTTAAATTCCAAAACTAAAATATTTTTTAGAGTTTGAAGTAAACAATTTGTGTTATTCAGTTATATTTGAGATGATATTTATAGTTAGCATATTTCTTATTCCATAATTTTTTAGGTTTTAATTTTTGCACGCGATGCTCACATATTTTAGTTTTCAACTCAAAATTGTTCTATATCATGATGGAGTACGAGGTTGTTACGGGAAATTTCATAGACCAAAATATGATTGCCTTCTATTCAGTAAGTTTTATCTAATTTAAATATTTTATACTAACTGGATTAGTAATATGATGCTTGATGTTATTCATATTGTTGCTTTACTTGAAACTTAAGTTTGTAATTTTTTTTTTGGAAAAATTGCAAATTTTGTCCTGTAAGTTTGACCCCTTTTAATTTTTGTCCTGTAAATATAGGTGGTTCGAAAATTGTCATGTATCTTTAAAATTCTCGCATTTTATGTCCTCTAAATATAGGCTGTTCAAAATTTGTCCTGTATTTTAAAAAATCTTCGCGTTTTATGTCCTCTAAGACCATAAAACACGAAGATTTAGAGGACAAAAAACGCGAAAAAACTTTAAGATACAGGACAATTTTTGAACCGCCTATATTTAGAGAACATAAAACGCGGAGATTTTAAAGATATAGGACAATTTTCGAACCGCCTATATTTACAGGACAAAAATTATAAGGGATTAAACTTACAGGACAAAAAATATAATTTTCCCTTTTTTTATAAATGGATTGATATTTGTTTTTTCATTGGGTGCCAAATAATGTAAATTGCAATTGGCCATTGTTGTACTAATTTCCATATAAAGAAACAAGTTTATGAACTATTTTTACCCAAATGTATCATCATCATCATCATCATCATCATCATCATCATGAACTTTGTTGTTGTAATTTATAAAACTAACATTTTGAGGGAGTTTTTGCCCAATGACATTGATTAAGTAGTACCCCAACATAGTTAGTAATGGTTGGTTGTGAATAGGGAATTTTTTTATTGTGGATCATTTTGTTGGTTTTAGCCCTTTTTGTACCATTTGTCATTGGAAACTCTATTTAGAGTAATTCGCATCATTAATCTACTTACTTTATTTTGCGGAAAGCAAATCTTGATTTGACAAGGTCTCTTTCTAAGCAATTCCTTTTTATGTTTGGCTTTTTGTTGGCAAGTATAACTTCATTTCTTTGTTTTATCTCCCTTTTTGCATATTCGAAATTGATAATATAAGGGGCAATTTCCAAATACTAAATAGGAAAAAATATTTTTGTCAAATAATCTAATCAAATATACAAAATGTCTAATACTCCACACGCAATTGTAAAATGACAAAATTAACCCCCGCAGTTTTAACCCCCAACCCCAACCATGTCTTCCTATTTCTCACGCAATCTCTTCGAATTCTTGCAGTTTCTTTCATTTTTGTTTCAAGAATTCTCACGCAAAAATCTAAAGAAGTCTCAAGAATTCCAATAATGAAAAAGAAATCAGTGGGAAAAGCGATGGCGAAATCAAAAAAAAAAAAAAGAGACACAAGATCTAGTAGAAACATATGAAATTGGCGTACAATCAAATAACTTTTCAGAGAAGAAGAACAATCCAAAATCACAGTAATTGTTTATGTTTTTTCGATTTAGTAAGAAATTGTGATTAGGTTTTCTGAGACTTTTTTCAAATTATTGTGTGAAACACCTTCTTGTTTTGTCTTTTCTAATTCAGTAAGAAATTGTCATTATATTTTCTGAGAAATTTCTTCAAATTGTTGTGTGAAACACTTTAAATATTTTGTTATTTTTAATTCAGTTAGAAATTGTCATTAGGTTTTCTGAGAAACTTCTTCAATTTGTTGTGTGAAACACCTTCGTGGTTTTGTCTTTTCTGATTTAGCAAGAAATCGCGATTAGGTTTTCTGAGATTTTCTTCAAATTATTGTGTGAAACACCTTCTTGTTTTGTCTTTTCTGATTCAGTAAGAAATTGTCATTATATATTCTGAGGAATTTCTTCAAATTGTTGTGTGAAACACCTTCGTGTTTTGTTTTTTCGATTCAGTAAGAAATTGTCATTACATCTTCTGAGATTTTCTTCAAATTATTGTGTGAAACACCTTCGTGTTTTTGTCTTTTCTGATTAAGTAAGAAGTTGTCATATTTTCTGAGATTTTCTTCAAATTATTGTTTGAAACACCTTCGTGTTTTTGTCTTTTCTGACTCATTAAGAAATTGTCATTACATTTCCTGAGATTTTCTTAAAATTGTTATGTGAAACACCTTTGTGTTTTGTCTTTTCTAATTTAGTAAGAAATTGTCATTATGTTTTTTGAGATTTTCTTCAAATTGTTGTGTCAAATTTGACACATGTTTTTATATACACATTTGATCTTCTGTTAATTGATATTGATTGATTGTCGATCTTTTTTTAGGGCTAGTGAACAAATGAGGTCTACGATGGCTACAATAATAAAGACTATTACAGGAATAAGAGATCAGTTGAAAGAGGAGCATCTCAATGTGATGGCTAAAACCCCTTTCGTTTTGTTGTTTAAGAACATTTATGATGAAAAATTAACAACTGCAAATTATAGAAAGAATGAGAAAAATATAGTGTCAATAATTAAGAATTTCAATAAAGATACACGAACGACTAAGTTTGGGTCTCATGATGTTGGGATACATGCGGAGGATGTTAGATTTGTTTTTGGGTTGGTTGACGAAACACGTCGTATCGAGGTTTATAATGTTTAGAAGTCTGAATGGGAATTCGCTAATCGTATATTCAGTGGTGTGGAGGAGAAGGAGCTGACTTTGAAGCTACTCAAATCAAGACTGGCGTTAGTCCTGAATACTGAAGGTGATGTTGCAGTTGAAGAACTATCAGAATATTGTGTTTGATAACCATTTGTTCACTATTCTTCTGTACATCTGGGACTTCAATATCGTGGGGATGGGTATAGTACGTTGAAAACATTGATGAGATGAATACGTATAACTGGTGTGAGGCTATATTGAGTACTCTTGTTCAATCCATGGTTGAGAAGCATGATCAGCCATCAAAAATTCTAGGATGTACTACATTTTTGATGGTAAGATATTTCTCCATCAGTTATAATTAAATATCATTTCTTCAATTTCTATTTAACTAATATGGAATCTGTTTGGAAAAAAAACATTGCGCTTTGCGAGCATGCAAGAATAACTACCCCGAGAGAAGATGACCGAATACCAAGAGTTCTAAAATGGCATCTGCCTAGTGTGTGGAAAACAGTGAACAAGGACAATTTGCTAAACTTGACGAACGATAAGGTAAATAAGTTTTCAAAAGTTATTAAATTATTTCTACCTTGGTGATTTGAACTTTCCGTGCCTACTTTTAAAAATAAGTTTTTCAAAGCTTTAAAGTTCGCTCGCAAGAGTACGAGTTTACTTGTAGGTTGGTAAGTTTAAACCGAGTCGAATCTCAAGGAAACTGACAATCAAAATTTTAGATATTTGTTTAGTCTTAATATCACACAAGAACAAGTATTTTTGTGGTTTTTATTTTATAAACTACAAGTTTAAAAACAAGAAAAATTATTGCAAACTAATTAATTAAACTATACTATTTAATAAAATAGAATTAAAAAGCAAAATAAACTATAAACTATAAACTATAAACTAGGGTTTTAGAATAGAAGAACAATTAAAGATCATAAAAAAAATTACTACTATAATTACCAAACATTAATAAATGAAACAAAATTGAAAGGGAAAAGGTTAAGATCTATATTATCTACTAAATTCAAAGTACTCGAGCAACAAATAGTTCAAAATCCGAAAAGAAAGAACAAAATATCAAAAACAAATAATTAACTAACAACTAACGTAGAAAGCAATTAAAGAGTTTAGAGTACTTATTAATATCTAGAAACCAGTAATTCCCGAGGGAATCCGGAGAAAGGAAGGCAATCTCAATCGAATAATAAATCACAAAGCGAAGAAATGGAGCTTTAGAACTTGTGATCTTCAGCCTTTTCTCTTGATCTTGATCGATGTTATGGAGGAAGGAATTGAGTTTTCTCTGCGTCTTAGAACCCTAGAAGTATCCAAAAAAAAAATGTCTCGCTTGTTGAAGTATGGAAGGATATATATAGGTTCCCAAAAATTAGAATGAGAGTTTCCTTAAAAATCACGTTTCTAGGTTAGCGTCGACGGGCCGTCGATCGACGAGGTACTCGACGGTCGGGACAGAGAGGTTGTCGACCCAGGGTGTTGATCGACGAAGCGCCAATGGTTGCAATAGAGAATTCATTGAAAATCTTCGCCGATCAACGGAGCGTCGACGGTTGGGACAGAGACATCGTCGACAACTGGCCCATTAATGATAAATATGCTACTTTTTTTCGCCAATTTGCTCGTTCTCGTCTCTCGGTTCTCGTAATGGTTAGGAAGCTTCATCTTTTCAGTACTGGGCTTCCCCGGCTACTTAGTTGTATGTGAAAAAAAGAATAATCACCAAATTTCAACAATTACGATCAGAATATGGTAAAAGAAGTCGGAGATACATAAATATGAAAATATGCTCAATCTATCCAACTTATACCAAAATTAATAACAAATTTAACCAAAATAATACATATGTATATATATATATATATATATATATAAATCAAGACAAATGCATACTTAATCAACTACCCAATACTTTATTGGTTTGTTCGTCCTCGAACAAATGATAATTCCAAAGAATAACAAGTATAAAAATAAGCTCAAGCAAAGAGTTGTGTTATGCTACATAGATAATTTAAAAAATATAGATAATTGCAATGGAGACTCAAACGCTAGACCCTTATTGCATTGTCGCTCCAAAAACAAAATCGTGCATCCTCACAAAGGGTAATATATATATATATGTACGCTCAAAAACACTCAAGTGTTCTTCTTTAGTGGGGAAGTGTATACGCTCAAATCATCAAAATACATGCACAATAAACAAGCACTGAAAATAAAAAACTTCTCCATCGTATAATAGATGTGTAACTAACAAAGAATCGGAAAAGGTCTTTAACGGGTTGTATGGTAGGCTCTTCGGACGGGTATGGATTATATAGGTCGTGTGGCTAACTCACGATTTAACGTGATCAATAACTCACCAAACTATTATAATCACGAAGCAATGATCTTCACCTCATTCAAACGAAACCTCATTTAACTCTCATAACGTAGCCTTTATACTTAGGTCATTTCTCAACTCGAAACCCAAAACCGATTTCTGAACAAACCACTTAAACAGTTTAGAAGCTTATGATACGCTTCTTCTTTCAAACTCAACTCTTGCCTCTTAAACATTAGGCGTCATAAGAAAATCAACAATACTAAACCCAAGCCTTTACAAGCATAGGCAACAACTCAACAAGATTCACCATCCTCTTTATTCATCATTTTTTTTTTGTTTTTTTGTTTTTCGAAGAATGATGATCCTTAACACTTATTACAACCTTTTCATAAATCCCTGATCATAATTCCAAAACACAAATAACCAACAAAAATAACTAACTCTTACCCCACGCTAATAATGACGTAGGAGTTAACTCATAAACACTCATGGCTATAGGAAATGGATATTTGGATATGAAGGGCTCATTCAGAATTTATAGTGGCAAATACATCTGGATATGGCCGGAATAAGGATAATTTATGTGCTAAATCGTCATATGCAATTCTAACTATACACTGCGATTTCAAGTAGATCTCAAAACAGAACCTACTCAAGTAAATGGAAATATGATAAACACTCAAGCTACTCATAGGCTTTTGCATGAAGAGATCTTGAATTGACGCTGCTTTTAAGTTTTTGCGAAATCATTTGCGTCCAAGTACCATTTTAAAATATATATAAATAATAATTTTGCGAAAAATTTTATGCTCTTATACACGCTCAAAGACAAGAACCTCAAATCACACATAGTCAACTTTGACAGGATAAACTAGACAAACACAAATAAGCGCAGGAATAGCAATAAATCACGTTTAAATACTTGTTATTACGAAACCATGAATTCAAATGCGCAATTATAAAATACAAATCACTACTCAACTACCCTCCCCCCCTAAAAACCCAACAATCTTCAAATTGCCATAAATACATATAAAAATCAAATCAAAAGAGGAAAGGAATAAGAAAAATATCCTTGAAGACTAAGTAGTCGAGCTGCTCCAAATAGAATTGTGCAATCATCCCATCATCTTGAATCGCGTGATTTAGATTGTCTTGATTAACAAATTATGAAAACAAACAAGCAAACAAAACGAATAACAAACTAACTATTTTTTTTAAGAAAATAAAGACAAAAGGCAATAAATATATACAACAACAACCAACAGGCCCGCCTCTCTTAAGTGCCCGTTGGCACGTCATCAAAAGGGCCCTGATGCTGAACGACATCCATCGGATCAGGAGGAGCAGCTGGCCAACGACTCATCAGGAGCATAATTTAAGCATATCAAATCGTACGAGCACAAAATAATAAAAATAAAAATCTAAAATAATTAAAAATAAAAAATCCCAACGTCAAAACAACAAAAGAAATAAAATAACTTAACCAAAACGAGCTACACTAAACATTATAACAATTCACAGGACTACGACTCAAGGGTGATTTAGGTCCATAAAGTAAATCGTTAAGCCTCTTGACCTCTAGAGTAAGCTCATCAATTCTCTGATTCGATACCGCCAAATATCCCTCCATCTTGTCAATATTAAAGATATGTGCCGCTTCATTAAGCATAAGCTCGTTATTATCAGATGTTAAATCCTAAACCGTCGTTCTAGCCTCATAGAATTGACTATGAATCGCATCCAATGCCTCTTCATGTTCTTCTCTTCTCACCATTCCATGATCTAGTCTAGTCGCGACACGGTGACAATTCCTTGATCCGATTGGGCAGCTTGGGAAGGGTCGAATTACACTAGTTGGGGATGGAAACCGATGAAGTGTCGGGTTAGGAGTCGGTGCTGGCATGCGCGAAGAACCCGCAACAACTTGATCACCAAGTGCACAAAAATTGCGGAACTGCGGCTCGACGGATTGAGGACGGCTTCCATCAGGTGGTGGTTGGGTTTGCGTCATCTTTGTCTCCAAGGCTTATGGCAGAACTTGGTGGTTGGGAAACGATCAAGGCATGGCAAGGGCTTGAATATTTTATAAAGAATAACGTACTCACGGAGGGTTTATATAAGATTTAAGGGTTGGAGAATTGGAGTCCTAGATTTTTCTTAACCTAAACAAGGTAGGATTCTACAAAACATACCTAATCAAAACATAACTCTTAAAAGGAAATAGGTCAAGACTCCTTAATTAAACCAAAAAATTTACCTCAAAACTTACCTTACCAAGGTGGGTGTCCAAAAATCTCATCCAAGATCAATTCTCAAAATCTGCGCCCTATGAAGACGCTAATGGTAGGTTGAAACCATGAGTTCGTCAGCAAATGGGCCGAATCCGGGTCAGCATCGACGGGGATAGAGAGCTTGTTGACCGTAAGTGTCGATCAATGGAGTGTCGAGTTAACGGGAACAGAGAGCTTATGGAACATTAGCGTCGATCTACGAAATGTCAAGTCGACAGAAACAGAGATGTCGTCGATGCATCATCGATTTTTTGGTCGATCGACATCGGTAGTATGGTGGCTTTGACACCGCATCGACGCTAGCCGTCGATCGATGGCAGGTTTCCTGCGCCTCATTTTCACTCGATTGATCAACTTTCTTCAGTGAGAATTCCTCCAACTGTTCTAAAAACGAAGGAAAACAAAGCAAAGCACAACAAAACACAAAAATATAGAAATGTTAGAGAGGAAATATACAGAAATCGCAAAAGGATACAAAAAGCTTGGGTTTCCTCCCAAGAAGCGCATCTTTTAACGTCGCTTGCTCGAAGAGACTTCTAGCGATCAATCTTCAGCCTGAGGTGGATCCACTAAATCCACCACTTCATGATCTTGATTCTTCAACATCCAATCATGATAAAGCTTAACTCTATGCCCATTGACTTAAAAGTCGAATCCTTACTCTCATCGTACAAAGTGACCGCTCAAAACTCATTTATCTTTTTAATCAAAACGGTCCACTCCACCTTGACTTGAGCTTACATGGAAACAACATAAGTCAAGAATTTATAAAGCAGAGCCAATTTACCAACCTCTAAGTGCTTATCAACAATTCTCTTGTCGTGACGCTCTTTCATCTTCTTATTTTGCATCCACACACTATCATACGCCTCAACTCTGATTTCTTCAAGTTCAGTCACCTCTAGCATCCTATAATCATAGGCTACATCGTAATTCATATTCAACGTGCGAATAGCCCAACTCGCTTTATGCTCTAACTCCACTGGCAAATGACACGCTTTCCCAAAAATAAACCGGAAATGACTCATACGTAGCACCATTTTGTATGATGTCCTATAAGCCCACAATGCATCAATAAGCTTTGTCGCCCAATCCTTTATGTTTGGTCTCATTGTCTTCTCGAGTATGGCTTTCAATTGGCGATTACTGGTCTCGACTTGCCCCGAAGTCTGTGGATGATATGGAGTGGCTACCTCATGCCGAACCCCATACTTAGACATCAATTTCTCAAAAGGTCGGTTATAAAAGTGACTACCACCATCACTGGTTTATCATTCTCAGGACTCCAAGTCTACTAAAGGTATTTTCTTGCAAGAATTTAAGCATTGCCTTAGCATTCGCCTTTCGAGTGGGAACCGCTTCCACCCACTTGGACGCGTAGTCAACTCCAACCAGTATATACTCGAATTTGCCACTCTTTGGAAACGGTCCCATGAAATCTATGCCCCAAACGTCAAAGATCTCTACCACTTGATTAGGCACCAATGGCATCTCATCCCTCTCACTAATGTTTCCGGTTCGTTGACAAATATCACAAGTCTTACAATACTCGTGCGCATCAGCAAATAAGGTCGGCCAATAGAACCCAACTTGAAGAACTTTAAAAGCCGTATTCTGAGATCCAAAGTGCCCTCCAAGATCATGGTAGAACTGCAAGATACTCGTCTTCTGTTCATGAGGGACACATCTTCTGCTCAACCCATCCTTTCATTGTTTGAACACGTATAGATAATTCTAAAAGTAACTTCTACATTATGTAGAAATCTCTTCCATTCTTGGTAGGATAAATGGTCAGGCACAATTTTGCACGCGAGTTAATTTACTACATCAGCATACCAACGAGTATCAACATTCTCAAGAACATATGCATTCTCATAGGGAAATAGATCATCAATCATAACATGCTCATTCAAATCATTCTCTATCACCATCCCAGACAAATGATCAACTACAACATTCTCACAACCACGCCTATCTCTAATTTCAATATCAAATTCTTGTAACAACAAATTTCATCGAATACGACGCGATTTACTTTGAGGCTTAGGAAACAAACACTACAAAAAAACAACAGTTTTCCGAGGGAAAAACCGAGGGAAAAGATTTCCCTTGGAATTTCTGAGGGACAAATTGAGGGAGTAGAATATCCCTCGGTATTTTCCAAGGGAAATATTTTCCCTCGGTGTTTACCTCAGAAATGCGGCGCCAATATTTGCCGCCATAATCACCGAAGGAAATACCGAAGGATTTCCGAGGGCAATTCTTTCCGATGGAAAATAGTCCTCGGAAAACCGAGGGGAAAGAATTTCTCTCGGAATTTTATTATTATTTTTTAAAAAAAATTAAAAAAAACGAGGGGAGTGTTTTCCCTCGGAATCAAACCGAGGGACTGGTGAAACTCTCGGTTTGAAACCAAGGGAAATTCATTCCCTCGGTTTTTTTTTAAAATTGAAAAATAAACCGAGGGTTTACATTTCCCTCGATTTGAAACTGAGGGACCTAGTCTTCCCTCGGTTTCAAACCGAGGGCAATATAAACCCTCGGTTTATTCAATTATTTATAAAATAAAAAAATGGAAAAAAAAACTCGAAAAAATACAAAAATTAGTAAAAAATATTAACAAACCCCAAGAATTTACGACCAGGGCGGGCAGAGGTGCGTTTCGGTGTCTTGGAACCATGAGGGTCAGGCATTGATCATTTAGGATGCGTTTTCTATTTTTTTTCAATTTTAAATGAAAAATGAAAAAAAAAAACACTCGAAAAATTAAAAAATTGAAACGTAGCCCAAGAATTTATGAACGGGGCGGGGAGGGGAGGGGTGCATCTCGGCATCGTGGAACCACGAGGGTCGGGCTTGATTGTTTAGCACGTGTTTTGTATTTTTTTTCGATTTTAAACGAAAAATGAAAAAAAAAACTCGAAAAAATAGTAAAAAATAGAAAAAAAAACAAGAATTTACGACCGGGGCGAGGAGGGGTGCGTCTCGGCGTCCCGAAAACACAGGGGTCGGGCATTGATCGATAAC
The DNA here is from genome assembly GCA_014905375.1 of Phtheirospermum japonicum. Classification (NCBI taxonomy): domain Eukaryota; kingdom Viridiplantae; phylum Streptophyta; class Magnoliopsida; order Lamiales; family Orobanchaceae; genus Phtheirospermum; species Phtheirospermum japonicum. The sequence continues at coordinate 178,844 of BMAC01000868.1, read as the reverse complement.
TACGCGTTTTATTTAATAATTTTATCAGATGCTGTTGCGTCGAGTTTCCGGTAGCGTGGGTCGATCAGATATGGGGTCGGCTAATCGTTTAGCTGATTTCGACACCAACTACATGGGTCTCGATATTGATCATTTAGATCAGACACTTTATCAGACCCCGACGCAGAACTCGACACCGATGTCGCATACACCATCACAGACCCCGTCCGACGCGGGTACAACACGACGTCAGTTGGTTCCACCACCAGGGCGAAGAGTTCTTGTTTTTATTGCAGGGAACAAGTAAGTAAATAAATGATTTATAAAATTGTAATTATTATTATGATTAAATTATATTCATAACAAAAAAAAAGCAAAATTGAATACATGCTGCACATCAGACAGGCTAAGGTGACCACTATACTCCGGGAGATTTTTGAGAAGGAACTCCATCCCGCCAGGTGGTGCTATAAGGCGGTCCCTAAGGATACTAAGGCGTTCTGGTGGGAGATGTTTAAGGTAATTATTATTTTATGTCCAAATTTTTTAATATTTACCGTAACTACACAATCATATGTATCAATTAAATTGTAATTATTGTTTTATTTTGCAGGATATTTGTTATTGGGACCGGGAGGAGTATAGTGATGAACAGATACAGGATGTATTTTTTTCGGATGATCGGGGAGAAGTACGGGAGGTAGCTGAACGAGTATAAGCAGTATATTGCCCCCCATGGTGGTGAGAGTCCGGGATGCGTTATCTAGGAGGTCTATAGGTAAACGATTCTGTTATATGTTTTCTTATTAAATTAGAATTTTTATTTATAACATATAATTTATACCATCTTATATATCATGCATCTCAACTAGGGCTTGGAAGGGCGAGTGGAATAAGCCCGAGAATGTGAGTCTCTTTCTTAATGTGAGTCTCTTTCTTATTTTTAACTTGTTCTTTGATTTTAATGTAGAATTTTAATAGCAAGTTGTATTTTAGGAGGAGTACGAGCGACAACTGGAGTCGGAAAAGGAACGTGCATTATCCCAGGATGCCAGTAGCGAGGTTGACCCTGATCGGGTTTTCTTGGAGGTCGTCAGGTTAATCAAGGGATGGAATTACGGCACCGGCTCGCATGGGAAGGTGGTGGCTGCTGCGAAGGGTTTTTTCACAGGCCGCTCTTCTTCCACCTCCTCCCAGGCTGATAGGACCCACGGCAGAGAGCTCAAGGCGCAGCTCCAGGCTCAGAGGGAGAAGTTGGACGTCAACAGACGAGCTCAGGAGGCGCAGAGGATAGAGCTTGAGGCGATCCAGCAGCAATACGCCGAGTCTGAGCGACGACGTGTGGAGCAGCTTGAGGATCAGCGCCGGCAGCAGGAGAAATTTCAGGAGAAGATGAATGCAGAGATGGCTGACCTGTATGCTCGTTTCTAGCAGTACCCCCCTCCCAATCCATAGGACAGTTTGATTTGGATATAAACTTTGTTACTGTATCGAACGCATGTAATAATTCTAAAATCTCAAATATTTTTATAATAATTGGTTTATTAATTCTTTTCATTAATGATTTTTTTCAAACTTTTGGGGAATTTTAATAATTGAACAGGAATTATAATTAAAATTGAAATTTATAATTATTTAAAAAACTAAATAAATAACTTAGGGAATAGTTTGCCCTCAGTTTTCCGAGGGAACATATGGCCCTCGGTTTTCCGATGGAACTTACCCCCTCGGTTTCCGAGGGAATAAACGGCCCTCGGCTTTCCGAGGGAACCTTTCCCTTGATTTTCTGAGAGAATGTTTCCCTCAGTTTTCCGAAGGACAGCTACCCCTCGAAAAACCGAGGGGGTAAGTTCCCTCGGAAATTCCGAAGGCGGCCAGCCCTCGGTTTTCCCTAGGTTTTTTTGAGGATTGTTCTGGGGATTTTTCCGAGGGTTAAGACCCTCAGTGTTTTCCTCGGTTTAATTTTCCAAGGAAAATTGCCACTCGAAAAATTTTACCGAGGAGGAGATCTAATATCGATTATGCTTTCGATATCGTAAGTAATTTTAGAATATGATAATATAATATTTATTTGTTTAATGTTAAATATTTGAAAATTCTATTTGAATACAGGAGCGAGAGACGGGTGAGCCGGCTAAGGTGTACGGTCTTTTTGTATGTACACACCAAAAGAAAGACGGGGCATGGAGCAATACAAGATCTAGTAATATTAGTGTGAGTCTCTTTCTTATTTTTAACTTGTTCTTTGATTTTAATGTAGAATTTTAATAACGAGTTGTATTTCAGGAGGATTACGAGGGACAACTGGAGCAGGAAAAGGAACGTGCGTCTTCCAAGGATGCCAGTAGCGAGGTTGACCCTGACCGGGTTTTCTTGGAGGTCTCCGGGTCGATCAAGGGACGACATTACGGCACCGGATCGTATGGGAAGGTGGTGGCTGCTGCGACGGGTTTTTTCACAGGCCGCTCTTCTTCCACCTCCTCCCAGGCTGATAGGACCCACGTCAGAGAGCTCAAGGCGCAGATCCAGGCTCAGAGGGAGAAGTTGGAGGTCACCAGACGAGCTCAGGAGGCGCAGAGGATAGAGCTTGAGGCGATCCAGCAACAATACGCCGAGTCTAAGCGACGACATGTGGAGCAGCTTGAGGATCAGCGCCGGCAGCAGGAGAAATTTCAGGAGAAGATGAATGCAGAGATGGCTGATCTGTATGCTCGTTTCCAGCAGTACCCCCCTCCCAATCTATAGGACAGTTTGATTTGGATATAAACTTTGTTACTGTGTCGAACGCATGTAATAATTCTAAAATTTCAAATATTTTTATAATAATTGGTTTATTAATTCTTTTCATTAATGATTTTTTTCAAACTTTTGGGGAATTTTAATAATTGAACAGGAATTATAATTAAAATTGAAATTTAAAATTATTTAGAAAAATAAATAAATAACCGAGGGAATAGTTTACCCTCGGTTTTCCGAGGGAACATATGGCCCTCAATTTTTCGAAGGAACTTACCCCCTCGGTTTCCGAGGGAATAAACAGCCCTCGACTTTCCGAGGGAACCTTTCCCTTGATTTTCTGAGGGAACGTTTCCCTAAGTTTTCTGAGAGACAACTGCCCCCGGATAACCGAGGGGGTAAGTTCCCTCGGAAATTCCGAAGGCGGCCAGCCCTCGGTTTTCCCTCGGTTTTTCCGAGGGTTGTATTGGGGATTTTTTCGAGGGCTAAGACCCTCAGTGTTTTCCTCGGTTTAATTTTTCGAAGGAAATTGCCACTCAGAAAAATTTAACGAGGAGGAGATCTAATATCGATTATTCTTACGATATCGTAATTAATTTTAGAATATAATAATGTAACATTTATTTGTTTAATTTTAATGTTAATTATTTGAGAATTCTATTTGAATACAGGAGCGGGAGACGGGTGAGCCGGCTAAGGTGTACGATCTTTTTGTATGTACGCACCAAAAGAAAGACGGCGCGTGGATCAATACAAGATCTAGTAATATTAATGTGAGTCTCTTTCTTATTTTTAACTTGTTCTTTGATTTTAATGTAGAATTTTAATAACGAGTTGTATTTCAGGAGGATTACGAGCGACAACTGGAGTAGGAAAAGGAACGTGCGTCTTCCAAGAATGCCAGTAGCGAGGTTGACCCTGACCGGGTTTTGTTGGAGGTCGTCGGGTCGATCAAGGGACGGCATTACGGCATTCCAAGGGGCAGAGGGGGTAAGTTCCCTCAGAAATTCCGAAGGCGGGAAGCCCTCGATTTTCCCTCGGTTTTTCCGAGGGTGGTACTGGGAATTTTTCCGAGGGTTAAGACCCTTAGTGTTTCCCTCGGTTTAATTTTCCGAGGGAAATATTTTCTCGGTTTCGCCCAAAACCGAGAGATTTTACCTCAAAACTGAGGGAAAAATCCCTCGAAAAACTATTTTTTTATGAACAATCACTTTCGCTCCTACAATATATGATCTAAACTTGTCCAGCAAAAACACAATAGCTAAAAGTTCTTTCTCAGTAGTGGTGTAATTACGTTGGGCATCATTCAACATATAACTCGCATAGTATATCACCCTAAGCAATTTATCCACACGTTTCCCAAAAATAGCCCCCATTGCCTCATTAGATGCATCACACATAATTTCTAAAGGTAGAGTCCAATCAGGGGCAAAAACAATAGTTGCTGACGTGAGCTTCTCTTTAAGTAAAGTAAAAGCATTCATGCAAGCATAATCAAACACAAAAGGAGCATGAAGAGTAACGGGCGACTAATTTTAGAAAAGTCTTTAATAAATCGCCTATAGAAGTCTACATATGCAAGAAAACTTCTAACACCCTTAACATCACGAGGGGTAGGAAAGGTCTCAATCACATCATATTTAGCCTTATCTACTTCCAACCCTTTTTTAGACACAAAATGACCCAACACAGTATCGCTTTTGACCACAAAATGGGATTTCTCCCAACTCAAAGTAAGACTTTTCTCAGGACAATGCTCTAACACCCTAGATAAATTAGACAAGCAATTATCAAAAGATGAACCAAAAACCGAAAAATCATCCATAAATACCTCAAGGAAATCGTCGATGAAGTCGGTGAAAATGGAAAGCATACATCTCTGGAATGTTGCTTGGCGTTGCATATGCCGAACGGCATCCTCCGGAAAGTAAAAGTGCCAAAGGGTCATGTAAACATCGTCATGCTCTGGTCCTCCGGGGCGATAGCCACTTGATAATAGCCTGAAAGGCCATCCAAAAAGCAATAAAACTCATGTCCAGCAAGCTTATGAAAAAGTTGGTCAATAAACGGCAACGGGAAGTCATCTTTTCTGGTGGCCGCGTTATGTTTCCTGTAATCAATACACATGCACCACTCAGTCATAACTATCTCACCTTTCTCTTTTTCGATTATGGTGATACCGCCCTTCTTCGGCACCACATGAACTGGACTCACCCATTTGATGTCGGCGATAGGAAAAATGATCCCCTCATCTATTAACTTCAAAATCTCCTTCTTGACTACCTCATATAGCGTTGGAGTCAATCTTCTTTGGCTGTGTCTTACCGGCCTCGCATTAAGTTCGAGCTCGATTCGGTGCATATAAGTAATGGGACTTATCCCTTTGATGTCGCCAATGCTCCATCGTATAGTTTCTTTATACTTAATCAACACCAAAATCAGCTCCTTTTCCTCATCTTCCGTTAACGCTGAAAATATGATGACGGTTTTTTTTTGTTAGGCTCGAGGAAAACGTACTTCAAATGACTAGGTAGTGGTTTCAACTTCACTTCCAAATTGAGCTCTGGTGCGTTAGACATCTCGCACAACTCAAAATCAACTTCTTTAAGGCCAGCTTCAATTTCACAAAAATCAATCCCAAGTAATTCAGCTACCTCCTCCCCATTAAAAAAATCCTCATTGTCCTCGACGTCTGAATCGTCTAAGGCAGTTATGCCTTTAAGCTCATGGACGCAAGACTCAATTGGATCAACAAACCAACACTCATCTCATATGAATGATGAAGGAGTATTATGGATATCCTTAAGTGAGAATGTTACCGATTCGCCAAAAACTGACATAGTCATCCTACCCTTATTCACATCTATCAATGTATGAGAAGTAGACACAAATGGAGGACCCAAAAAAATAGAATGTTCCTTGCTCTCATTCGTAACCTCATCAACATCCAAAATAACAAAATCAACCAGAACTACTAAATCACCAATTTGCACCAAAACATCCTCAACAATACCTAAAGGGTACCTGATTAATCGGTCTACCAATTGGAGTCGCATGGTGGTCGGCTTCATGGTTCCAAGATCAAATTGCCTATAGAGAGAGTATGGCATCAAATTAATGTCGGGGCCAAGATCAAGCATTCATTGCGTTGTATGCTTATTCTCGAGCGAAATAGTGATGCAGAAACTCCCGGGATCTTTTTCCATTGGAGGCAACGGCTTCTTGAAAATCGCACTAACCTCTTTTGTCAACTTCACTCACTGGTTTGCCTCCAAATGCCTCTCTCTCGAAGAAAGCTCCTTGAAGAACTTCACATATGCTTGCAACATCTTAATTACATCCAAAATAAGAAGGTTAACATTCACATTCTTCAGCAAATTATAAAACTCCATGAATTTGTTATTTTCTTTGGCTAGACGTAGGCGACTTGGAAAAAGAACTGGATCACGAATCGTGGTCGTTTCTTGCGCTGGTTGTGACTTCGAGGATTGGTTGGGATCGTCAATTAGCATTTGAGTAGGGGCTTGGTTTGGGATTTTCCCCTTAATGGATCCTGGGATATAGCGATTCGGTGACTTATGCATCTAGTCCACCGGTTTGGTTGTGCCTTCTTTATGTGGAACCGGCGTCGGAATTGTGGCCACCTCTTCTTCTTCCTCCTCTTGCTCAACAACACCATTATCAATCTTCTTTCCATTTCGAAGGACATGAATAACTAAGGCCTACTCTGGTTCCCTTAGAAGTTCGTCCTTCTCATTCAACATTTTTGCTATAGAAGCCGCCATTTAACCCATCATCGTCTCCATTCCATATTCTTCACAGTTTTAGAAAGGTCATTTACCTGCACAGTCAATTGTGCAAGTCCGTCCCAATTACGAATGATCTCAGTTACTTGATTTTGCTGCCACACCGACAATTGATCGTTTGGTTTAACTAGAGTAGGTCCTTGTCCCTTCATAAGATATTTGTTTGGTGGGGGTGTGGGCAGGTACTGTGGGTTAGTTTGCGGATGCATCGACATATGATTTGGGCTCCCAGAACCAAACTTGAAATTTGAGTGATCATGCCACCCTGGATTGTACATGTTCGAGTAGGGGTTATACTCTTTTGTAGATTTCTGCCCAGAATTAGGAAGTTGGTCGTGATAATTCTGAATGGCGTTAACTTCCTCATGTAACTCTTTGTCAAACGTCACTATTCATACATTCGCCAAATGCCCTGGTCCTCCGCAATGACCACACACTTCAATGACAATCTTTGAAGAAGCCTGACTCACTAGCTCGACTTTTGGGACTGCCATCTCTTTGGCCATTTCCCCGAACCTCTTTTCGTCTTCCTTTTGAGTTACAAAGACTTCATTGACCTTAAATCTCCTAGGCCGAGAATCTATTTGCTTGGATTATTCACTCATCTTCTCTAACACCCTCTTGGCTTCTGGAGTAGTCAAATCCTCAAAATCACCTCTGGACGCTGTCTCAACTTGACTCTTGCATATCGGTGACAACCCTTCATAGAAATAATGATTCACCACAGCAGGGGAATTGTTATGTTGTGTGCACGCTTTCAAAAGTGCCTTATAGCGCTCCCATGCTTCATGGAATAACTCATTATCATGCTGATCAAAACTAGCGATTTGCCTCCTAAGCTGCCCCGTCGTCTGGGCTGAATAAAACTGGTTCACGAATTTCTCATAAACCATATCCCATCCTGCCAGTGATCTTGGCTCTAGAGAGAGAAGCCAAGACTTAGCTTTATCTTTCAGGCTGCTCGGGAAACATCTCATTTTGCAACTCTTCAAGACTAAGTCCTATGGGCGGATATCCATTAAGTACGTCATAAAACTTCCGTATAAAGTCCAACAGGTCTTCGTGAGCATGAACATGAAAATTCGGAAACTGATTAACGAAGTTCAATTTCAACTCAAAATCTCTAGTAGCCCGTCCCAACATGATAGTGGAACTGTAAGGTCCAACCTGAGGGCATGCCAAATCACGCTGACAAGGCTCTCGTGCACGTCGCGAAATTCTATCTCTTTCATGTGATCTCTTATAATCTTCTTCGTGCACATACCTCTCATCAAGATTATTCCTTTCGTAACAGTGGTTCTCTTCATTTAACCATTCTTTCACACATCTATTTTTTGGGGGGGAATCTTTCGTAATCTTCATCACATTGGTCATGACGATCATCCCTATCTCTATCTCTGTCATCCCAACTTTTTATCTCCATCTTCAGCTGGCAGTCTGCCCAATAGGTTCTGGAATGTTCTGGACTTCTGAAATGAAGTGGCTCACTACCATAATTTCCCATAATGTTGTGTCGGTCTGCTCTGGATCGTAGAACACCGGCATTCTCAGAATAAACAGATTTCCTGTGTCTCGACATTACTGCTGGAATCTCGTTGCACACTATATCAGTAATGTCGAAAGAGTTACTGGCAGAAAGAAAATAGGTTTGGGCATTTCTCGATTTGATCGATGAATGTTGCCAATTAACGGTGTAAGCTCTGGTTTAAGTGACCGTCTACCCTACATGCACTCAAAAACACATTAACATACGTATCGAATGGAAAAAACTTGACCCAAGTTCAATTATACAAATAGGTGAATAAATAAAAAGTGATACGAACAAACATCTTCAAAACCTTTGTCGGCCTCCCCGGCAACGGCGCAATAATTTTGATTCGAACTTTCCGTACCTACTTTTAAAAATAAGTTTTTCAAAGATTTAAAGTCCGCTCGCAAGAGTACGAGTTCACTTATAGGTTGGTAAGTTTAAACCAAGTCGAATCTCGAGGAAACTGACAATCGGAATTTTTGATGTTTGTTTAGTCACAATATCACACAAGAACAAGTATTTTTGAGGTTTAAGATTTTATAAACTACAAATTGAAAAACAAGAACAATTATTGAAAACTAATTAATTAAACTAATTAAACTATACTATTTAATAAAATAGAATTAAAAAGCTAACTAAACTATAAACTAGGGTTTTAAAATGGAAGAACAATTAATGATCGTGAACAAAATTACTACTATAGTTACCAAACATAAATAAACGAAATGAAATTGAAAGGGAAAAGATTATGATCTATATTATTTAGGGGTGTTCACAATTCGGTTAACCGACCGAACCGAGCCGAAACCGAATTGAAAATTTTGGTTCGGTTTTTCGGTTTTTGGGGTTCAGTTTTTGGGGTTCGGTTAACCGAACCGAACCGAAAACCGAATTTAATTTTTATTTTTATATATTTCAAATAAATTTAAAAAATGATTTTAAGTAAAGCGTTTATGTCTGGTATATATCCAGTAAACTTGTTCTTCGACAAATCCCTGCATCAACAGAACCTCAAAAATAAAATAAAAAGAAAAATCAAAGCCGTTGACATGAAACTTTATGCAGCCTCACTCAATTGTTTTTCCAGATACTTTAGTCATCATGAAAATGAACCATACACATACAATTTTCTACAATTTAAGCTTTTAAATTAAAAAAAATGCAATGTTCAATTTTGGGCTAAATAAACACTATGACTTGTAATATAATTAAAAAACGGGTACGTATAAGTATGTGATCTTACAACTTCACAAGAGACATTTGGCCTAACCCTGATGGTAAATTGCCTTCCAAAGAATTAGAACTCAAGTTCCTGCATGTTAAAATAATTACAGAAATTCTTCATTTAATCCAAAAGGAACCAATTTTCTTAAATGAAAGTACGATTTGAAATAAATATATAAATAATAATAAGCACAACAACGAGGAAATTTATCAGTACTATGTATACGGGCAGCAATATATCATCAATAACATAATAAATTTATAAGGTAGGTGTTTTCATTTTTTTAAATTTTTTTTGAATAACTTTCGGTTCACCGAAAACCGAACCAAATAAACCAAAATTTAATTTGGTTTGAACCGAACCGAACCATGTATTATGGTTCGGTTTTCGGTTTTTAATATTCCCAAACTTCGGTTTCGATTAACCGAAACTTCAGTTCGGTTCGGTTCGGTTTGAACCGATGAACACCCCAAATATTATCTACTGAATCCAAAGTACTGGAGCAAAAATAGTTCAAAATCCAAAAAGAAAGAACAAAATGTCAAAAATCAATAATTAACTAACAACTAACCTAGAAAGTAATTAACGAGTTTAGAATACTTACTAATATCTAGAAAACAGTAATTCTCGAGCGAATCCGGAGAAAGGAAGGCAATCTCAATCGAAGAACAAATCACAAAGCGAAAGAATGGAGCTTTAGAACTTAAGATCTCCAATCTTCTCTCTTGATCTTGAATCGATGTTATGGAAGAAGAAATTGAGCTTTCTCTGTGTCTCGGAACCCTAGAAGTATCCAAGAAAAACGTCCCGCTTTTTGAAGTATGGAAGGAAATATATAGGTTCCCGAAAATTAGAATAACAGTTTCCTTAAAAATCACGTTTCTGGGTCAGCGTTGACGGGCCGTTGATCGACGAGGGAGTCGACGTTCAGGAAAGAGAGGTCGTCAACCCAGGGCGGTGATCGACAGAGCATCGACGGTTGCAATAGAGAATTCTTTGACCATATTCGTCGATCGACGAAGGGTCGACGGTTGGGACAGAGACATCGTCGGCAACTGGCCCGTTAACGGTAAATATGCTACTTTTTTTTGCCAATTTTCTCGTTCTCATCTCTCGGTTTTCATAACGGTTCAAAAGCTTCATCTTTTCAGTACTGAGCTTCCTCGGCTACTTAGTTGTGTGGGGAAAAAAATAATAATCACCCAATTGCAACAATTACGATCATAATGCGGTAAAATAAGTCGAAGATATGCTCAATCTATCCAATCTATACAAAATTTAATAACGAATCTAACTAAAATACTACCTAAATATATATAAAAATCAAGACAAATGCATACTAATCACTTGGCTTTATAATATGAACATAGTTTGGCATACACTTAGCAATAATGACATATAGTAAGTAATTAGAAGCCTATTATTTTTATTTGGATATGTAGTAGGAACACATGACATAAAGTAAGGGATTTAATATATTTATTAGGAAACAGTGACTTTGAATAAAGAACTTACATGTGGTAATACTGAATTACAGGTGAATTGGAAGACTGTTGTGAATGAAGCAGACATATTCAAGAATTGGAAGACTGTTGTGAATGAAAAACCAATTAAGGTGAAGTTGAAACTCCGACAAAAAACTAAAGCGCCATCGATTGAGGGGGGAAGAGACTCAAAAATTGTTGGATGAAAATGAACAGCTTCAAGAGGAAAGGCATCAAATGGATGAAGAGATAGTGACTGCGCAAAAAATGTATAGAGATCTTTTGCTGCAACACAATGCTATCGAAGCTTAATACACAATTCTCGAGCAAGAAAACCAAAATTTGAAGGACAGGATTAGTGTGTTGGAGGCCGAGCAGATCAAGAAAGGTGATGTGATTGTGAATAATGCTGAATTATTTGAAATTCATGTTGAGGGTGGTTTTGATCTACAAACCGTGAATGGGGATCGGTTGACAAACAATGATTCTATTGATAAACTGAGGAGCTTGGAGGAAATCAGGTCAACAGAACTAAATGAATCAACAATGAAAATTGATACTCTTGAACAAGAAATCAAGTTTCTTAAAAAAAAAAGCACATCAAGAGAGTTGAAATCATTGTGGAATTTGATGCTGAATTATTCGCAATTCATGTTGAGGATGAGGTACATGCAATCACCCAAGCTCATTTTGAGGGGAAAAATAATGTTGAAGGTGCTGAAAGAAAATAAAATTCAATGTACCAGAAGATCAAGAACAAAAAAGAAAGTCAACTGAAAGCAACGATTATGGTTATGGGGAAGGGAGAAAGAAGTCTAAGACACAGGAAGAGGTTCCCGATTGCAACAGAATAGTGGATTGGGAATACACTGATGGTTAAATAAATTTCCTAGAAAAGGTAGATAGACATTCACCGACAAATTGTGGATGATATTTGCCCCCATAATGTTTGAAAAAATTCATACTATTGGGCCAGAAGGGATAATGTAGGATTTCTTACTTTATGTCACGGTTTAATACTATGTCACTATTTCATACTCTACTCATTTAGAATCTTAATATTATTATTTTATTTATTTTTTTGGCAAATAGGGAGACAATTTTTATAACAAAGAAAATCGCATCCCCGTGACTGTGGAGAATATCTTGGATATATTTAGATGTAAATACATCAATAATTGTGTAAGTTAAAAAAAGTCTTAATCTATTTAATCTTCCAGTATTAGATTTTTTGTTATGTACATTATCATTGACAAAGTATTCTTATTGTTAAATCATTACATTATTTTTAGGTGATTGATGCATATGCACATCATTTGTTTAAAACAAGTAATTTGGATGACAATGCAGTGATAGTTCGTGCACATTGTTGGGTATGTTTTTAAAAACATGTTTAGCTCACATTAGTGTTATTATGAATTATATCATATTATAACATTTTCTTGCCCAAAAAAATATAGACTTCTATTGTTAAGCAAAACCCTGTCAACAATCCCATTTACGAGCAAGTGGCGGATGCATCGGCAGTCAAGGATGCAATTGTTCTTTTCCCAATGGTGTCGATAAGAAACAACAAAGAAACAAAACCATTTCACTTGACTCTCTTAGAATATGATGTTTCTGCAAACAAATGTCGGTTCTACAACTCCATGAAGCCCAGGAAGAATAGAACGGATGCATTCCGCAAAGACACAAAAGTTATGGTATGACAAGATCTTTACTTAAAATAATGTTAGTTTCAGTTACTTTCTTACTTTATTGAGTAACTACACCATCCATTATTTTTTTCTAATAATAGAAAGAACTTATTGAGACAAATGTGGCTGGGATTTTAAGCAAGGATGGAGAGTCTACTCACTTACCACTCGAGAGTGTAAGAGAAATCCCTCAACAAGAAGCAGACACGTAAGTGTTTTAAAAATAAGATTACTAGTTTATTGTTGCACACGAATTAGCTTATTGTTATATATAAATATTCTCTTATTAATAGTTTCATGCCCCAGGAACGACTGTGCAATTTATGTTTGCTACTACATGAAGCAAATCATGCAAAGGGAGAAGATTCCAAAGAAGCTTTCAAAAGATGATCTTCAAGTTTTCAAAGCAGAGATTGTGAAAGCTATTGTAATGAATGGCTAAAAATTGTAAAACAACTATTTTGGGAATCATTTGTTTTCTATTTTGATGTGACTGACTTAGTAAGAAATACTTTGATGTGAATTTGTATTCATTTTGATGTGGCAAGGATCTAGTAAGAAATGCTTAGATATGGTTGTGTAATCTATTTAATTGTATACAGATCAAAATAGCGAATTGCCAAGTTTAATGCAGTGTATATGCATGATTATTGAAATTGCATGGTTTCGAATTTATAATCAAATTTCTATAATTACTTGTATGTATGTGTGTTTAGTGATTCAATATACGTATAGTAAGAAATTTGTTCAAAATGTAAGAAATATTAGTGTTTTTGTAAGAAATTCACATATTACGTAAGTATTTTTTTTTCAAAATGTAAGGAGAACCTTTGATATTATACTTATTTGTGGGGAGGCAAGCTTGAGTACAGTTTTGATTAGAGAAGAAAACAAGGTGCAAAAGCCGGTATATTATTGGAGCAAGGGATTACACGATGCCGAGCTCCGGTATGTGGAGATAGAAAAAGCCATGCTAGCTCTTGTCAGAGGTGAGTTTAACACGATGGATGAGCACATGCGAAAGTACTTAGCCCAGTTTCATAAGTTGGCAAAGGCCATGGAGGCTTTAAACACTAGCGCAGAAACTGCATATCCAGAAGGGTAATGCTGCCTATCCAGAACGCCTTTCTGTACCTTCTGTAGTGACATAGTTTTAGAAAGTTTGTACTTTACAGAACGCCTTTTTTTACCCTTCTGGATTTGTAGACTTTCTAGAACGGTACCATCCCATGTTGATCCGCCACTTTCCAGAGCGTGTTTTCGAAAATACCGTTCTGGTATGTGACACTTTCTAGTACGGTTTTTTCAAAAAGACATTATGGAAAGTGATACTTTCTAGAACAGTATTTTCAAAAAGACGTTACGTTCTGGAAAGTTATACTTTCCAGAACGGTTATTATAAAAGACGTTCTAGAAAGTATAACATTCCAAAATGTGTTTTCGAAAAACTGTTCTGGAAAGTATACTTTCCAGAACAGTATTTACAAAAATAATGATCTGGAAAGTTATACTTTCCAGAATGGTTTTTAGAAATGACGTTCTGAAAAGTATTTACATTCCAGAACGGCATTTTTGAAAATCCAATCTGGAAAGTAACTTTCCAGAACATCAAATGTTAAAATACCAAAACATTACAATTTAGTTCATATTTCATGAATATTAAAATTAATAAACATCAAAAGTTGACAAAAGCATTCGATATACTTAAAAAAGTATTTTACATTACAATTTTACCAGAAAAACATAAAAAAAAATTAAGAGCCTTTTCGGCCTATAAATATGCCCAAGTTCAAGCTAGCCCACCGAGAACTTATGTTTCAAAATAAATAAATATCCAAAAAAAGATACTTAAATAACAACTGTATCGTACGAATACGAGAAATTGGCTTCTTTAAAGCCAAGAGCCTTTTCGGCCTCTTCAAGTTTTGAATAATGCAAAACAAAGCAATAATTCGGAAAAGAATCGAGCACACCTATCGCTGTGACATTCCTATACTTGTCGAAGAATTCTAGATAATGCTTAGCACCCTCAGCAGCGCAACTTCGAAAGCGTGTTGCGGACGTGAAAGCACAAGTTTATCTTTATACGCGTGTAAAAGCTTTTTTTCTGCAGAGCTTAAAAAGTGATTCTTAGAGTTTAAAAGAGCAACAAAAAACATTAATAGGTATATAAATTGAGTTTAGTAATCAGTACCTTTAAAGTGTCCAGATATTTTTGAGAGGGGAAAAGATTGTAACCATCCTGTACTATACGCGTTTTTTGGGTTTGCATCCTAACTTTTTTTTTGTAATTTAATGCATCCTGTACTTCAAAATTTTTTGAAAGTGCATCCTCCGACCAATCAACTCGTCCAAACTCGTCGAAACTCACCTAGTCTCGCGAGTGAGGTTGCATATTTTCAAACCCATATACTTTGTGTGAGTTCCGGTGAATTTATTATTTATTTAAAACTAGTTCCGGCATATTTTATTAAATATGCAAAAATTACCGAATTTATTACTAAATAAATAATAAATTTTATTTATTTAATAAAACTAGTTCCGGTAAACATTAGGATAAAATATGGTTTGCATATTTATTTAATAAATTCGAGTTTTTATTTAATAAAACTAGTTTTTTTCTAAATTTTGTATAGTACATGATGCACTTTCAAAATTTTGTATAGAACAGGATGCATTAAATTACAAAAAAAAACGTTAGGATGCAAACCCGAAAAACGCGTATAGTACAGGATGGTTACAATCTTTTCCCCTTTTTGAGAAATCTCTCTTTCAAAATCTTGAGAAACATAGAAGCAGGATAAGTTGGAAGCTGCAATAAAAAATTTAACAAAAAATCAAAAAATATTACATGTAATTATAAAATACCCTGAAGAAACTCTGCTATCTTTCAATATACAAATCTCATTGGGTTGTTAATGATTTTGGAAAGATGTCTGGAATTTTCGGTAATTAAGCTAAACTTCAGGGGTAATATTTGTAATTATCAGAAAAGTAATGATAATTCAAATGGTGTACCTGAATATTGACAATCAGTAGAGAAGGCGCTTCATGATGTGGTTTAACAAAGGGAAGTTCAACGTGTTCTGCTATATGATGTATTTTCTGAAGACATGCGAATAAGTCGACTAATTAATTTATTATTCCATAGGTTGTAAATTAAATTAAAAATACTATATGTAAAAAAAAAAAATTGAAAATACATCCACCTATGCTAATGAAGTCTTCATCAGTATCGGAATCAAAGATACTTCGAGAGTCAAATCACTGTTCATCTTGAAATATTTCTGCAAAAAAATAATAGTAATTAAAAATAAAATAAAATAATGACTTATATAGTGGAAATAAGATAAACTATCAATGGACAATGAAGAACCTCTTGAGTATTTCACCATTAGAGCTATTTCCAACTTCTATTTTGTACACGCAGCCAACTTCTGATTTTTAACTACTTCTTCCTTTTTAATTCACTTATTTAATCAATTACTCTAAAAGGTAGAAATTTGCATAAATAAATCAAGACTAAAAAGTGAGTTTAAGCAGAGGAAAATTACTGTTTGGACAAACTCGGTTGTCATCTCGTTGTGTCAGAACTTGCGACCTCCGATAATTGATTGCCTCGTTCAAGTCATTTTGAATGTCATCGCCAAAAAAAATATCTTGGGCAGATAATTCATTGTCGCAAACTCCAGTGTATGTATGGTGGACTATAGGTGCAAATGGACTCAATGGGGCGATCTTTCCCCGAAATCTACATGACTTGTTGTATATGTTTTTTGCCTTTGATTTTGAATTCTTTTTGGACTTTGAGACACGAACACCCATTGCCTAAAATGACTAACTTTGATAAACCCAGAAATAAATAACATCTGCAAACAAAGAAGTTTAATAACTAATTAGCTAATACACTAACCCTAGAAAAAAAAAACTACTCAAAAATGTCCTCAACGTTCAAAAGAAGTAAAATCTTCTTTTGATGATACTGCAGTGGACTACTATGATTCCGTTCGGTTTGAAATCTCTGTTGCAGATATTCCCTTCATTTTTAAATCAAAACCACATCACTTTAAAAATTCTGCTAAAATGCATGCAAGAAAAAACAATAAAATAATATAGGTGGTGAATTAAAGAAAATATAACTATCTACATCACCAATGATTTTTTTAGGGGAGAGGGCATTATTAGTATCCTGTACCAGCGAGCCACTGGATAATTTTTTACGCCCCGAATAGACATAATGTAGCAATGAGCCGCTTTGAAAAGAATCCCGGCTGTCATTCCTTCCTGCTTCTCGATCCACGGCATTTGCTGTTGAATGATGCTGACTTTGTTGTTCGGAATCTGACTGGACAGATCCTCTTGAACTCGGACTACCATTAGCAACATCATCTTCACAAATATCGAAACATCCCCTGCAATTAATAAAGTTAGGCGCGGGGTTAAAATTTTGCATACAAGAAACTAGTTTCTAATTGAAAATTAAATTTTTAGTTAGAAAATTCCACGAGACTTTAAGGCTCTGTTTGGATGAGGATTTTTTAGGTTTATACAGTCGTAGACTTGGAGGTGGAAAGTTCAAATAAACTGTGAGATGTAAACTCCTTGCTTGTTTAGAGTCTTATAATGTTACAGGTCAAATCATGTTTGTTTTTTTTTTCTACTCAAAATTTCAAATAGTCATAACTTTTCCATTTCTTATCTATTTTAGATGAATAATGTATCAAATTAATCCTCTCCGAGATGTTAAACTTGTCACTAAAATTGTACATTAAAAAAAGGAATGTTGTTTTGTTTTAAATTTAAATTCAATAGGTTAATAAGTGTGGTTTAGGATTTGGATTTTAAGAAAATTATATTTTTGAAATGAAAATCCAACTCCGTATTCGGATCCCTCAACCAATCATAGCCTAAAGACTTGCAAAATGGCAATCAAAGATTCAATGTCATCTTTTATGAATAACAAATCGAAGTAAGACACCAACTCCAACTATTGATTAAAAATGTCGGATAGTTATTGTGATTTTTGATTCTTACAAAAATCGATAAATTAGCAACTAGCTAGCAAATCGACACACGAATTATGCATTCTTAGAGTAGAAAAAAGAAAAAATATTATACAGTAGGTTATCGTAGTGTACTTGAGGGCCTAAAGAGGTTTCATAGGAAATACAGCAATCGAGCCCTCCAAATTATGCAAATTATTGAGCTCATTCTAAGAAAAAATAGAAACAACTATATAGATCAGTGGAAATTTTTTGATATATAGGAATGAGATAAGGACTGGCTAGAGTCTTCCAAATAAAATTCAAACTTCATTTAAACCGGATTAAATTATCATAATTTAAACATAATCGACTTCCATCCAACCTGTGATAACTTTTCCTTGTCCTCATAAGATGCCTTATTCTGAACAAGCATATCAGCTTTTTTTGCCTGAAATGGCAATTTGTTTTCAGAAAAAGTCATAGTCAATAGTCAAAAAATAATCAAATAATTGTAAATCACTTGTTGTGAATGTAAAAGCAAACGCAAACAAACAAGGTAACAGAAGAAGAACGAGACCTTAAGCATCCTAAAATGCTCTCCCAGAGGGGACAGGCCATTGAGGATAGTAAGATCCAAATACTCATTAAAAACTACATAATATAGCAAAAAGCAACAAGAATCAAATTGTAGTATTGTAGTCAAGTGGTTAAAATTCACAAGGGCTCGATAAACAAAAAAAAATAAAAAATAAAAAAGAGAAAACACACACACACACACATGGCAGAATATGAAAATTTCCTAAACACATCCAAACCTATGTAATTCATCAAGAAAATCAACCACGTTTCACAAAAGAAGCTACTGCAAATTAGAAATTCGGGGGATAGGGTTTATAACCAAATGAAGAAGACAAAACCAAGAAAAACAAGAAATAAACTAAGAGGGATTAAATCAAGAAATCGAAACACAATAAATTTGTGGGCTAGGGTTTCGAAATTGATTTAATTTGGGGAGTAAATACCTTGCGATTTAGGATTTCATACCAACACCAGGAGTAGGAGTAGAGGGCGGTGGAGAGCATGGGTGGAGAGCCAGAGGTGGCGGGTAGAGACGGCGATTTTCACCTTGTTCTTCTTCTTCAGCCTCGTGACTCGCGAGATTTTTTCTCTTGTTTTTTCTCTGGACCAGCGCTTTGTTTGCTTTTTTTTTTTTAATCTCACCGTGAGCGGCACCGTCGAGAAAGCCACCGTGAGGAAGAGCTCTAGATTCGAGATTCTTTATTTCTTTTTTTCGGAGGTTTTCTTAGGCGTGTGGGGTCCCGAGTCTCGTGCCTGTGAAAATTTTGGCTGTGTGAGCGCTCTGTTTGCTTAAAGGTAAGGTAAAAAGAAAAATGTGTGAAATTACTAGATTCAAGCTTACAAATAAAATGAAAACTTTATTATTTGTAAAGAATTTTAAGAATGATTTTTTCCCCACCAATCTGTATCGGCGAGTAAATCTAGAACAGTATTAAAATAACATTCTGGAATGGTATTAAAATAACCTTAAGAATTCGGAGAAGGAGAGATAAATGTGCTAAAAGAGGAGAAGGATTGACGCTCACCGATAAAGGTTTATCTAAACAAAGAAGAGCTGCCTAAGAATAAGAAGGAGGTGGCAAAGGTGCAAATCAGGTCGTCTCGTTTTTGTCTGATAAAAGGAGAGTTGTTTAGAAGAGGGTTTGGAAAACCTCTTTTGCGGTGCTTAAGCCTGAAATAGGGTGACCATGTGCTCAAGGAAATTCACGATGGGTGCTGCGGCAACCACATGGCTGCCAGGACTCTATCAAGTAAAATAATGAGAGTTGGCTATTTTTGGCCACAGCTGAGGAGGGATGCAGAAGACTTTGTGAGAAACTGTGACAAGTGCCAGAAGAACTCCCCCCTATTGCATAAACCTGCAGAAGAGCTCATGACAATGAGCTCTCCCATACCTTTTGTAAAATGGGGGATAGATCTGGTTGGACCTTTCCCCACAGCCCAAACCCAGAAAAAGTTCCTGATAGTGGCCATCGATTATTTCAGTAAATGGGTGGAGGCTGAAGCTTTAGCAAAAATTACGGAGGAGGTAGTTGTTTTGCATGTAATTGTGGTGTTTTTCTCATGTTTTTAAGTCGGGTTTTATATTGGTTTTAGCGGGTTTTTTTAGACGATTAATTAAGTCATTTGGGCTGTTTCTCTCGTTTTGTTGTTTTTCGTGTTTCTTTTTGATTATATAATTAATATGGTTATTTTAATCATAATTAATTAATTTTATGTTTAACGTAGGTATTTTGAAGTATTTGGTCTGGGGATGGTCAAGTGTGGGCTTACAAGTGGAGTTTTGGTGAAATCGGGCCTCGATTTGGAATATTATAGCTGACACTGGTACGTTGCTAACATTGGGTTACCCAATGTCCGAGTCACACCTGCCGAGATCAGTCGATCAACTGCCCCGTAGTCGAGTCGATTGCCGAGATCTGTCGATCGACTTCCCCGCAGTCAAATCGACTGCTAGGCAGTGTGTTTCTGCCCACGCATCGCGGAAACTGGGTACGTGTTTCGACCCAGTGTCCGAGCGCAACGCCCAGCACACGCCCGCAAGCCTGCCGAGACCGCCCGGCCACGCCCGCCCAGTCCTGCCCACATCTGCCGACACTGGGTTACCCATTGTCCGAGCCATCTCGCCCAAATGCCGAGCCATGCCGAGTCCAACCGAGCCAATTTGACCCAAATGGTCTTATATGACCATTTTGGTTCAAATTTGGTCAAATATAGGAAGTCCAAGCTTACAAGTGATAATTGACCAATTTACCCCTAATTACCTTGTATAAATAGAACCTTACTCTCATTTTGTAAAACACCTCCTSCCAACCCAAGCTTGGGTTTGGGATTTATTTCTCTCTCTAGATTTAATTTCAAGCTTTGCCTTGGGTTTGTAAGCTCAAGAAGGATTCAAGTACTCCCTTAGGTTGTTACTTTTGATTGCAATTACATTCAAGTTTTGTTTCATTTCTTAATTCAAGTAAGTTTCCTTTCAATTCCATGTTTTATGCTTTATTTCATGCTTTGTTCTTCATTTATTTTATGCTTTTTGCCTTAGCTATTAGAATTGTTGCTTGATCTTGTGAATCATTCATAGAATCTAGTTGAGTGATACAACTAGATCATAGATTGATGCCTAGATCGTTTAATTTCACGTAATTTCATATGTTTCATGCATTTTTCTTCATTTCATGCTTTTTGTCTTAGCACTTTGAATTCATGTTAGATCTTAAGAATTAGCTATGAAATCTAGATGAGTGACTCATCTAGATCATAGATCGGGTCTTGGATCGTCTTGATTTTGAGTTTTACACATGCATTATTCTGAATTAAATTTTTGTGCTTTGTTTCATGCTTAATCTTAGATCTATTGCTTGTTGCTTGTTATTTTCCTTAAAGTTTTAAACTTTCATGTCAACTTTCATTGCTCTTTCTATCCATGCTTTCAATTTTTGCTAATTTTCATTATTTGAGTTTTTATACATAGTTGTACCTTGTGCTTGCATGCTTGTACTTGGTGAAACACTGCATTTTCTTGCTTATTTTCATTATTGCGTTGCGTTTTCTATTTGAGGCATACAACGAGGCATCCTACCCACTTGTTATTTAAATTCCTAGAATAGTTTAGTTAGTTTAATTGCTTTATTTTCATTTTATTTCCCAAGCTTGAAACACATTGAATCCTTCAATTGAATCGAATTCTGATAATACCGAGCCAAATGAACCTTTTATTTCCAAAACCACGAAAAATTACACTTCAAAATGGCGCCGTTGTGACTCGGCTTGGTTAAGGCTTTTGATTTGATTGTTGTTTCTTTGTGTTTTTAGCTTTCTTTTTTATTTGACGTTTTTGTTTAGTATGTTAGGTATGTATAACTATGGTGGATACATTCCCAACATGGGAGGGCATGGTCCAAACCATGTTGGGAATGGGATGTATAATGGTTGTGTCAACGTTGGAGGACATGGTGCAAACCACGTTGCCAATGGAATGAATCATAACGGTTTTGGCAACATGGGAGGGCATGGTGCAAACCATGTTGCCAATGGTGGATTCGGTAATGGGCAACCCAACATGGGAGGGCTTGGTGCAAACCATGTTGGGTTTGGTGGCGTCGTGGGTATGAATGGTTCTTCCGGAGGGTATGGTGCTTCAAATCCTTATCTAAATATGCAAACTCCGACTCCCGATCCGTATGGGGGTTACGTTGCACCTACTCAATTTCCAAAAATGCCAATTCCGAATCCCGGCCCGTATGGAGACTCTCATGTGCTTAATTTCAATCATGCTCCGAATGTGAATTTTAATGCTTATGGTGGAGGTGAGAGTTATGGAGGTGCCGTCAATAGTGCTCTAAAGCCCGATCCGGATGAGTTGTTTGGAGGAGGGAGATCCGTTGTCGCAAGTGGCCCTACCATCCGCACCATGGCGGATGTTAATAGACCATTTTTTAGGCCGATTTACATTGATACCGACAATAGTGCCCCTCCTCCCGATCCTTATGAGTTGTTTGGAGGTGGGAGCTTCATTGTCCCAAGTGGCCCCACACCTATAGCATCTTCCGTATCCCTCCCTCCCGAGCGAACATCTTCTCGAGCAATATATTCCAATGATTATGAAGTGAGTGGAGTTTATTCTTCTCGGGAGCTTGAGTTGAAGAAGAAAATGGCGGCGTTGGAGGCTCAAATCGCTCAAATGTCTAGCCCAAGCCCGGTTCCCTCGTGTGCATCGTGTGAATTGTTTGATCACGATTCCACGTCTTATCCTTCAAATCTCTCATTCAGTATTCCGATGTCTCATTCGGAAGAAGTATATGGAGGCCATGGATATCCGGTGAGACCCGATTGTGCTATGCCATCTTTTGCTCCATCGCTGACTCATAACTCTCTTGTTACTCCTCATGTGGGCCCATTTCATCCGAAGATCCTGGTGATTGCTCCTACCCCATCTCCCAATCCGAATCTTGTGGTCACGGTCTTTGATAAGTGTGGGGTGGTTGATAGTACGCTTATCTCACCGTCGGAAGAAGATGTGCCTTCAAATCCAATTGTTCTTACTCCTCTTAACTCCACTCCCGTAGACCTCTCTTTGCTTTCTCTTTCAAAAGGTTCTATTTTTGATCGGATATATTTGGACATGATCGAAGGTTTGGTCAAACGAGTTTATATGGAGGATAGG
This sequence comes from Phtheirospermum japonicum, assembly GCA_014905375.1. NCBI lineage: Eukaryota > Viridiplantae > Streptophyta > Magnoliopsida > Lamiales > Orobanchaceae > Phtheirospermum > Phtheirospermum japonicum. The sequence continues at coordinate 156,159 of BMAC01000868.1, read as the reverse complement.
ATCAACGATGAGGTGAGTGGCTGAGAAGCCTATTTTGAGGAATGTTGTGTGGATGATGATCCCCTTGTTCTTAATGATGAGCCCGTTGTGCCTCTATGTGACCCCGATTTATGTGTCGATGACTCTCGATGTGTCGTTGAGGGCAACGACAACTTTTTAGAGGGGGAGGTGGGGGTTATTGATGATAAGTTCAGAAAAATTGACGATTATCTTGAGGAGGATGAGGAGAGAAAGTCGATTATTATCCTTGCAAACTCGCACCGAGAAGAAGAGGAGGAGAGGATGGTTGAAGGGTATAAAATTCTTAAGGATGCTATTGAGTGGAGACCCGGAGTGATTGAGAGAGTTATCCCTTTGAATTCAAGTTTTGATGTAATGGTGAAAGCCGGGACGTGGAGGTTGTTATTGGAGGGCTTCATGTTTGTGATGTCCAAAAGCGAGTGGGTGAAGCCCATTGACTTGGTGCCCAAGACGAGCGGCTTGTTAGTTCTTGAGGATGAAGGAGGGTTGTTGGCCACGAGGGCTTAAACAGATTGGAGGATGTTGATCGATTCTAAGAGGTTAAATGCGGATATCAAAAGTGATCATTTCCCTCCCCCGTTGCTCAACCACATATTGGAAAAGATAGACGGTTATTACTCTTTTGCTTTTTCGATGAGTCATCAGGGCACTTTAAAACCACCATCCCACCCGAGGACCTAGCCGAGCCAAGCTTCAATTGCCCGTTTGGAACGTTTGATTTTTGGCGGATCTTATTTGAGTTATGCAATGCGCCAAGAACATTCCAAAGAGTGGATCCTCCCGACAAGGAGGAAATTATTTTGGTGGACCCTCCCGTTATCTTTCCACCTTGATAAAAAAGGGAGTTCGTCGAGCTAGTGACATAAAACAAGCTCTTCTTGGGAGGCAACCCAAGTTTTTCTCGTTCATCTCTTGTATTTTCTTTCTTTCTTTCTTCTTAAAATGAGAATCCAAAAAAAATATATTTTTTTGAAAATTAAAAAATATAAAAAAATTTGTGTGGTTTTGCTTCGTTTTGGTCTATGTACATATTTTCTTGTGTTCTTGATTTTGTGTGATTTTCCTTTCTTGGTCTCGTTTTCCGACTCTAACCTTGGGCGATTTGATAAGGTGGTAGCGTTCATAAAACAAGGAGATACTAGCTATGCTCTATTTCGCTTGGATTGCTAAGATGCTTAAGTGGACCCCACCAAGCTCGACCTAAACTCGCTCGGTTAAGGAAGTTTATATTTCACCCTCCTTTTACTTGATTTTCATTAAAATGCAATGAGACCATTGCATGGTTAAGTGTGGGGTGGGTAGGTGGTTAGGGTCCCAGTTTTGTCAAGTATGATTTGTGGTTCTTAACTCGAGCCTTGGCAAAGTGACGCATTCTTGGAGAAGTGACGCTTACTATTTGCGCATTTATATGGTTGAGTCAATTTTTGTGTCGTTTGTGTCTTTATTACATTGTTGAACAACTCCACGTGCTTGGAAGTTTGAATAGTTTACTTGTCGGGTTTTCGCATGTTTATGGCCTCTTGTGTGAGGGGTTGAATTTTTGTGCTTCGTCCAAAACCCGCCTATATATATATATATATAACATTTTCTCGTGAAAAGATTGCAAAGCTCTAAAAGCTCTTTTGATTTTGCTCCCAAGTTCGGTGCAAACTAGTGAGTAGCCTTGTGTGATTTATCGGCTTGCTTGCATTTTTAAGGAAATTACATTGAGGAGGTTTGATTTTGCTCGTACATGATTGAACTCGAAAATAAACTCGAGGCACATATATCACCCTTGTTCCGGCCATATCCATATATTTAAGCTACTTTAAAAATCCCAAATGAGCCCCCTTGAGCCTATGTCCCATTTATTGTTAGCTGAGCTCGATTTTAGCTCTTATGTCTTCATAAATTGTGAGGTAAGAGTGTATGATTAGTTGACAAGAAATATGAGGGAAATTGATTGCGGGTTTTGGGTTTTGAGTTGCTTATACAAAAAAATACAAAAAAAAATAATAATACTCCAACACAAATCACGAAAAGTGATAAAGCATGCGTTCAAGTGCAAAAGCCTAATTCAAAAAGGCTAAGTTTAGTAAAAATAAGCAAATTCAGAAAGATTCTAAGTGTTTTGAAATGAAGTCGTAAAAGCGTGTGAGAATATAAAAGGGTTTCGAAGGAGAGTTTGGTGAATTTGGAAAGGTGAAGCGATTATAAGCTTCGGGTTTTAGAAATTTGGATTTTGTGTGTTATTGATCGCGTTTGATCGTGTGTTAGCCACTATATCCAAATGTTCCATACCTTACCAAAGAGCCAACATTACAACCCAAAATAAAGACCTCTTTTGATTCATGTTTGATCATGTACTATGAGCAATTTTGAGTGCCCGATTTGTGAAATCTTGACGAGGTGCATGCATTGTTCGACTTGAGCGTATACACGTCCCATATCAAACACTTGAGCAAACTGAGCGAACACCCCCAAGATTTCCTTTGAGATGAAGTCATTGATTTGGCTTGCATTTTATACTATCCTCATATAAATAAGGATATGCACAAGGATTTTTCTTTTTACATAATGCCCATTGCATGTACATTCTCGATTCTTTTCGTTGTTCGAAGACGAACAAACCGATAAGTGTGGGGTGGTTGTTTTGCATTTAATTGTGGTGTTTTTCTCATGTTTTTAAGTCGGTTTTTATATTGGTTTTAGCGGGTTTTTTTAGACGATTAGTTAAGTCATTAGGGTTGTTTCTCTCGTTTTATTATTTTTCGTGTTTTTTTTCGATTTTATAATTAATATGGTTATTTTAATCATAAGTAGTTAATTTTATGTTTAATGTAGGTATTTTGGTCTGGGGATGGTCAAGTGTGGGCTTACAAGTGGAGTTTTGGCGAAACTCGGCCTCGATTTGAAGTATTATAGCCAACACTGGGTACGTTGCTGATATTGGGTTACCCAGTGTCCAAGTCACACCTGCCGAGAGCAGTCGAGTCGACTGCCAAGAGCTGTCGATAGACTTCCCAGCAGTCGAATCGACTGCTAGGCAGTGTGTTTCCGCCTACGCATCGCGGACACTGGGTTAACCAGTGTCCGAGCGCAGCGCCCAGCACACGCCCGCAGGTCTGCCAAGACCGCCCAGCCACGCCCGGCCAGTCCTGCCCACAGCTGCTGACACTAGGTACCTGTTTCGACACTAGGCTACCCAGTGTCCGAGCCATCTCGCCCAAATGCCGAGCCATGCCGAGTCCAACCGAGCCAATTTGACCCAAATGGTCTTATATGACCATTTTGGGTCAAATTTGGTCAAATATAGGAAGTCCAAGCTTACAAGTGATAATTGACCAATTTACCCCTAATTACCTTGTATAAATAGAATCTTACTCTCATTTTGTAAAAACACCTCCTCCCAACCCAAGCTTGGTTTTGGGATTTATTTCTCTCTCAAGATTTAATTTCAAGCTTTGCCTTGGGTTTGTAAGCTCAAGAAGGATTCAAGTAATCCCTTGGATTGTTACTTTTGATTGAAATTACATTCAGGCTTTGTTTCATTTCTTAATTCAAGTAAGTTTCCTTTCAATTCCATGTTTTATGCTTTATTTCATGCTTTGTTCTTCATTTGTTATGCTTTTTGCCTTAGCCATTAGAATTGTTGCTTGATCTTGTGAATCATCCATGGAATCTAGTTTAGTGACACAACTAGATCATAGATTGAGGCCTAGATCGTTTAATTTCACGTAATTTCATATGTTTCTTGCATTTTTCTTCATTTCATGCTTTTTGTCTTAGCACCTTGAATTCATGTTAGATCTTAAGAATTGGTTATGGAATCTAGATGACTGACACGTCTAGATCATAGATCGGGTCTTGGATCGTCTTGATTTTGAGTTTTACACATGCTTTAATTTAAAATTAAATTTTTGTGTTTTGTTTCATGCTTAATCTTAGATCTATTGCTTGTTTCCTTAAAGTTTTAAACTTTCATGTCAACTTTCATTGCTCTTTCTATCCATGCTTTTAATATTTGCTAATTTTCATTATTTAAGTTTTTATGCATAGTTGTACCTTGTGCTTGCATGCTTGTACTTGGTGAAACATTGCATTTTCTTGCTTATTTTCATTATTGCGTTGCGTTTTCTATTTGAGGCATACGACGAGGCATCCTACCCACTTGTTATTTAAATTCCTAGAATAGTTTAGTTAGTTTAATTGATTTATTTTCATTTTCCTTTTATTTTCCAAGCTTGAAACACATTGAATCCTTCAATTGAATCGAATTCCGATAATACCGAGCCAAATGAACCTTTATTTCCAAAACCATGAAAAACTACACTTCAGCAGTAATGGGTTTCCTTTGGAAAAATGTGGTCTACCGATTTGGTTTCCCAAGGATATTGGTGTCAGATAACGGCATGCAGTTCATGGGAGCTCGGATTCGAGCCCGATGCATTAAGATGAAAATAGAACAACATTTCACGTCGGTATATCATCCCCATGCAAGTGGTCAAGTAGAGGTAACCAATACTGCATTTTGGTGCAAGGAATTAAAGCGCGTTTGGAAAGGTCAGGTGGCAAGTGGGTAGAGGAGCTCAGCTCGACTCTGTGGGCATATCGAACTATTCCTATAGAACGTACAGGATAAACACCGTTCAGTTTGGTGTACGGTATGGACGTTGTGATTCCTACGGAAGTAAGCATGGAAACCCACATGATACAGAGCTTTGATGAGGATAAGAATGAGCTACTGATACAAGACGCGCTAAATCTGGTGGAAGAGAAGAGAGAGCGAGCCGCCGTAAGAATGGAACATATAAGAGGTCTAATTAGGGCAACTTATAATAGGTCGGTAGTTAAAAGATGTTTTCAGGTAGGAATCCTGGTCCTTCGCAGAGCCAATCTGGGAAAGGCTAAAGGAAAATTGGATGTTACGTGGCAAGGGCCATACAAGGTCACGAAAGTCCTCGCTGGTGGAGCTTACGAATTGGAGCATCTAGATGGGGTTAGATTACCGCGAGCATGGAATGTAACGAACTTACCAAAATACTATGTGTAAGATTAATGCGTAAAACTTATTTATATATATGTTGGTTTGAATTTATCTGTGTTTCATCGCAACCTGACCTAATTGTCAGTAATTTTTAGCCCTGATTGGCTAACGGAGGATGCCCCAAAAACCTGACTTGATTGTCAGTCATTTTTAACCCTGATTGGCTAAGGGCGGATACCCGAAGACCTGACCTGATAGTTAGTAATTTTTAGCCCTGATTGGCTAAAGGCGGGTGCCCCGAAGAACTGACCCGATTGTCAGTCATTTTTTAGCCCAGATTAGCTACGGGCGGATGCCCCGAAAACCTGACCTGATTATCCGCCTTTATTGGCTAAGGGTGGATGCGCCGAAATCCTGATCATCATAAAGGTTTAATTCGATTGGCTAAAGAATATTCCAAGCCTAATCTAATTATCAGATTAAGAGTATGAGATCCAAAGTGATTGACCAGGAATAGATATTCTTGATCTATCTTGATCATCAATCGAACATATAGGCCTCAAGAAATAGACCAAGAAATGAACATATTTGAGCAAACAAAAACAAGAGCAAAAGTTCAGGAATTTATTCAAGGGAAAACAAACTTTAATGAACTTAAGAGATCCAGTTATAGTACGAAATTACTAGCAAAATTGCAAAAACATGGAAATACATTTAGGATAAAACCATACTTTAGACGAGGAAGTCCTCTTGTCAGAAGCTAGAACTTAGTCAAATACGGCACAGCTCGCGCTTAGTCTCATGTAGGTGTTTACGGTACTTGCTACCCGATCGGTCGCAAAATGAGCCTTGCCGAAGGCAGTGGTTAGACGACACACTGATTCTAGCAGATCAGCCCTTTTTTCTTGGAGCTGGCGGAGATCGACCCACTCGTGCTTGTAATGGCGTTTCTTTTGTCTCTTCCTTTCTAAAAGTTTGCGTAATTGAGAAAACTTTTCATGGAGCAGAGCATTTCCTTCAGAAAGATTGAAGTTTTCATTAAAGAAAGAGAGATTTTTTTTCTTCAAAATATCAATTTCTTCAAGTAAAGGAGACGAAGCCATAATGAAATTCGCAGGAAAAAGGATATCATTTGTAGAATGAAAAAGTTACAGACGGTACAAGGGTTTCCTATATTCCCGGAAACCCTAAAAAGGCATAACAATCAAAAAGAAGAAAAAGACAAAAAACATGGTTCGAAAAAAAAAAGAATAACAGATCAGACACATAGGCAAAAAACCAAAAAATGACCTAAGTTTCATAGTCCTCAGTGTTCAGCTCTCCCCCGACTTGCTCCGTCACCCTGGTGACCTCTCCAAAATCTCGCTGAAATTGGGCGCGGCCTTGAAGCTTGTCAAAATTAGCAAAGGTAGGAGAAGATACAGATGCTGGTAAAGCCAAGTTCAATGACTATTCAGGGTAAGGGGGGAGAGGAGCTCATTAAGGTTTGGCGGAAGCGAGCAATGAATTCAGAGGCCCCGAGCTGGTAGAGCTGGTCATCCTCCATAACATAGGTGAACCTAGTAGGCTCTGGGGGATTCTTCAAGGGGACTAGGCAATCGAAGGGAGCGGAAGGGTTCTCACCAGACCATTTCTCCTGAGCATCCAGGCCCAAGTGGTAGTAGACCTAGGCTTCAGGAAGGAGGATGTCGTACAACTCCATGGAACCAAGGAAATTTCTTCGAGTTATCTCCCTGGCCACCAGGATAAGCCTTTGCCCTTCCTCTGAGTTGAGGAAGTTGGCTCGCCCCTTGGCCTCACCCTCTGCCCGACCTTCAGCCCGAGCCTCCATGGTCTTCTCCTTTCCAAGTTCTATCTGGATGATCGCCTCTGCTCGGGCCCTCCCCACCAAGTCCTGGGATTGCCTCAGCTCAGTTCGGACCACCTTCAGCTCAGTCTGGGCCGCCTTCAACTCATTTTGAGATGCCTTCAGCTCGGAATTTCTCTCCTTCAAGCGAGTCAGCATCCTTTGCTCTCTTTCCTTCAAGGACGCGTGTTCCTTGGACAAGTTGGCATTCATCAAAGAGCCCTGTTCCCGCGACACCAGCGCAGCCCTCTTAACAGCAGCCAAAAAAAAAAAGAAAATAGAAAAGAAACAAAGGAGATAAGTAAAATGATAATAAAGGCAAAAAGGAAGATGAACAAATGGGAAAAGTCCTGACACTAGCCTCGTCCTGGTAAAAGGAATGATCGACTGGCATGGCTGCTCCCGGCTCGGTTTTCTCATTTTCCACTACAGCCGTCCACCGGTTGTCGTTCCTAGTTCACACTATGTGTCCTTGCTTGTCTTCACTTGTCCAATCCATAGTGAGTCGAATGGAATGCCCCAAATGTGTGCGGGTCCCGCTTGGTCATTCTACGGCCAAAAATACAAAAATGAGTGAAAAACTACGAAAACATAATAAAAACCGCGCAAATGCTACAATAACCTAAAACTAGAAAAATAGACCTAATCGACTCCTAATACCTTTAAATGCAAGAAAAATACATGCAAACACAACACAAAAAGGTAACAAAAACATGCAAATCAGTGAGTTAATTTCTTTTCTTTACTGTATCCATTTTTAGTAACATGGGAAATACTACAACTTGGATGTATATTATTCAATTGGCGTGCCTTGTGTTTGACACATGTTGTATATTTGGCATGTTTGGCTGCGTGGTTGTATTATCATTTGCTGCCTTTAGGTTTTCAACAAGTTTCATGTATTTACTGCTCAAAACAATTCCTCCGCCTCTTCATCCACGAGCACACAAACTCAGAGCTTTCTCTACAAGCGAACATCCATGGTGTCTTCTATCACGATCTCATGCCCCAAAATTTACTTAAACATAATATAAAGGCATCATCGAGATCTTTGATCTCAACCATATGAGGGCGTTCATGGTCCCAATTAAGAACTACACGAACGAGGTATCATTGATTCATGTAGTCTCGTTTGTTAATTGATTTGTTCTTAAACATGAATTATGAAGTTAGATTAAATTCTTTAGATCGCGATAATTTATATGTCCAAGTATGGAGCTTAATGACCCAAGTTAATTAATATAGAAAATGTACTTTCACTTGACACCCCTCTTTATGTATGTGCATTTAGAATATATCCCTCGAAACTTGACTAAAAGCAATTTTGAAGACACATGTCGTAAAACTAAAGGTTTTTCTGGTTCTAATATTTATGTTTTTGTAAGTATGAATTATCTCTATTTTTATTTTGTTGTATCTTGTTTTTAATGCATCTTTCCCCCTCTCACTTTCTGCAATCTTGTTTTCAGAATTATTAGTTGACAATTAATGTATTTTCCTTTGTACTCCTTCTCTGCAGCCTTTATTAGGATTTCTACAACCAATACCATTTAGTGATTAGAAATCATCCAAACTTCTGGCATGTCAATCTGAATCATGCAATATAACCACCATTGGGCATTTTGGTGTTTGATGGAGTAATCAATGAGGGGAAAAAGTCGAGCATGGAAGAGATCTTCACCTGGGTGAAACAAAATGTCGTTGAGAAAGGCGGGGTGAGGTTGGATAGAATTGGGGCAAGCTAGATCAGAATAGGTTATTGGGTCCCACATGAATTTTTTAGAGACGCAAGTCTCTCAATTGGCTACCATTATAGGAAACCAACACAGGAAGGGGCAATTTTCCGAGCAATGTGGAAGTAAACCCTAAAGATCAATATAATGTGATTCATCTCAGAAGTGGAAAGAAGTCTGAAAGTCAAAAGATGCAAACTCTTAAACCCGAATGAGATACAAAGAAAGTTGATAAAGAGGACAAGGAGAAAGTTGACGAAGTTGAGAATGAAAAGGGGATGAGAAGCGAAAATCTATTCATATTTCCTTTACTTCTTCTAATTCTTTACCATTTCAGCAAAAAATCTAAAAAAAAAAAAGGTGGATGAATAATTTTCAAAATTTCTTGATATTTCTTGAAAAATCCACATAAATATTCATTTTGTTGATGCATTATTAAAGATGTCAAACTACGAAAGTTCTTGAGAGATGTGATAAGAAGAAGAGGAAGCTTGAAGATGAAACCATGTGCTAAACCGAGGAATGTAGCATGGTGACCCCAAAGAAGATGCCTTTAAAATGCAAGGATCGAGGAAGTTTCAATATTCCTTACACTATCGGGGGAAGTTTTATCGAGAATGCCTTGTGTTATCTAAGTGCAAGCATGAATCGGATATTGTTGTTGATCGTTAAGAACTTAAATATTAGAAATATCAAACCAAAGAACATCACACTCTATATAATGGATAGATCCTTAACATACATGAAAGATATAGTCGAGGGTGTACTGGCGAAAGTAGACGACTTCATCTTTCCATTAGATTTCATATTCTTAGACATGGAGGAGGACAAGAATTTATTAATGGTACTTGGGCGTTCATTCTTAGCGATGAGTTGAGCTCTCATGGATGAGGAAAAGGATAACTCATATTGTATATCAGTTATGAGCTTAAGGTTTTTAATATTTTTTGTAATATGAGAATTTGTGAGAAAAGTGATGTTCAACAAGTTGACGAGTGTAAAATGATAGATAATATCGACATTTGTGTTGATAATGGCTTGATTACACTTTGAATTAAGAACATAGTTTGCATAACTTCCTTGATTCTTGTTTTCACATTGATGTTGATATTTGGAAAGGGTTTGACTGTATACAGGAGATTCCAAAGAGGGATGAAAAAGTTAGTACTATGAAGAAAGCAAACAAGATGGTGACATCATCACCGATCTTCAAAATGGTTTCTTGATAAAAGAAGGTGTCTAGCTAAAGACGTAAAATGAAGTGCTGGTTGTGAGGTAACCCAACAAACTTAAAGTACATAAGTAGATAGTTTTCTTAAACAAAAAGTTGTGTTTTTAGCACAGTCACGACACGAGTCACGACCGCGACTCAGCCCGCTACTATAGACCATTTTATAGCCATGTGTTCGTAACCCAATTCGAGACCATGAACCAGGACATGAATGAGTCGTAGAACACGGTATAAAATAGAAAACTAAGAAAGAATATTTAGCTTGTCTATTTCATTCATTTCTCAGTTGCGACTCTTCCCTCTCCTTCACAAAAGTTTTCAAAATTTCTTCAAATCTCATTAAAATAGTGCTCTAAACACAACACCATATCATTCTTTGTGTAATTATCATCAGAATCTAAGATCAAGGTACAAGTTCTCCAACTTTTAAATTTGGGTTCTTCATTTTAAATTTTGGGAATTTTCAAAATTGGATGAAAGTAATCATAAATATTTGTTCCTTGATGCTTAAGAATGTTGCTTGAGATTGTAGTTGGGACATTTCAATTTTTATAATAGGATTGAGTGTTCATTGAGGGATCTTGTCGAACACTTTGTATATAAGCTTGGTTCTTGAAATTATATGAAATTTTGTGATAGTTGATGTATGAATGATGTAAAACTTTAATTCCATGATAAAATATCCATTAGTTTGAATCTCTTGATGTTTGGGTAAGTCTCCATAAGTATGCATATTTATCATGATTGATTGGTTATATCTAATCATTTAGTCTATTGTGATGATAATTTGACAAGAATTGATGAAGTTGAGTTTAGATTATTCTATACTTAGATTCAAATTGAATTGAGGTTTTGTTTGTTGGAAATGGCTTCAAGACATCCAGCAAATAGATGAGGAGGCAATCTCTCCTAAGCACTCCAAATAAGGGACTCGACTCCATCACCACCTATTTCACCTTCAACCACGCCCAATTACAAAGAGGAGTATGTCCCAAACTCGGATACCGATGTAGAGTTACTCGTGGTTTAATTACCTTCACTCGAAATCTAGAAGAAGTGGGACTGGCTTAGATAATTGGGAATCCAATCAACATTGTATGTAAGTGCTCGAAATCAAAGATGACATCAATCGACTCTTTAGTCGAGTTGGGTGGAACGGCGGGATGGTAATAGGGAGATGGTCAATGTACCAGAGAATGATGTTGGAATTTTATAGCACCCTCAAATAAATTGGGTGAACGATGAGAGATTCAGAGGGAATCTCACTCCGATTGAATAATTTAGAGCATTGCCTCACCTTGGACAAATAACAAATCTTTTCAACCTCCCCAGTGGAGAAAGTAGTGAATACAAGCCAATAAATTATGACCTGAATTATTTTTGGGTCAATACTAGAAAGGGAGACATAGAAAAAAGACCAAATTTTAATCCAAAGAACACCAAGGCCTCAAAAATTTAGAACCCAATGTTCAGATACATACAATGGGTGATATCATCGACGATAATCGCTCTTTTTTAAAATAGAAGCATACGGGAGTAAGAATTGGTGGCATTATCTTGCATGCAATTGGGAATGACATTCAATATTTCTTGGGCTCTCGTTGAGAAGTTTTTCCATCAAGCAAATAACAATAAAGGTCCAATTTGCATCGGTAAATTCATTACACCAATTTCTAACTTTCTAGGCATCCAATACACAAATTGGAGAGCCATCTAAGAGAAAATTGAGTTAGATATCGAGAACTTTAGAATCTTAAGAATGCTCATTTTGTATAGGGCTCAACTTTTGTTCCAACAAAAGGCAAAGGATGACTTCTCACTCCCAAATCCAGCACTTACCTCAATCGGTGGTCTCTGAGGCAGAAAAGATTGGGACCTTGATTCCCATAAACATCAAGAAATATCAATAGCTCTTGAGAGAGAAAGCAGAAGAACTGGAGGAGACCCTAATGGATCAAATCCCAATGATGATGAGGTTGGGCCCTCATGACGCAGGTCAAGGAAGGAGCATGCCAACCGCATTGAGAGGTTGGAGGAGTGGGTAGATAAGATTCGTCAAAATCAAGTTGAGATGAGACGAGACATGCGTCGAATAATTAGGATGATGTGATGTATATATAACTTATATATTAGTCGGCATAACTATACAGTCAAACTCGACTCGCCTTACACTTTTTGAGATTGGGCCAAAGTAAACCAATTCTTCTTTTCCAAACTTATTACTACGCAGTTGAGAATAAAGGTTGGAAGTGTGGTTTACTTTGGTCATGTATTATCATTTTTTCATTTTATATAGGATTGTATTGGTTGAATTTATTAAATCTTTATGTTTCTTATTTTTTTTCATTTGCACGTTTAATTGCTTTATTAGGAATAAAGTGGGACATTTGGATATTTGAGTCTGTAATAAAATGTTTTTTGATGAACTCATTTGTGTGTACTTTTTATGAAATAATTGATGATGTGCTAAGTATGAATTGATAAACATTACTTATGTTTTTAAAAACACGTAATTGAATGAGATGGTTATGTCTTAATGAGAATACCTTGGTTTCTTGTTTTGAAAAAATGATATGCTTGTGAGGTTTGGACTTTTTTGACTGATAAATCACGAATAATCAATTTCCTCTCTTTATGTGATTTATGTATTATGTTTTTATCTTTTTAGAACTTGCTCTTGCTTTTGTCTCGAGGTTGCAGAGTGTACGAAAGACTTGAAAATGATTTAAGAAAATTTAGGAAAACCCGATTCCAACCATATTTATATATGAAAGTTATTACAAATAAAATAACCCCTAGTTAGACAGGTTGAGCTATGAGCTCATATGCTCTCAAAAAGTCTTTTAAATTTTTTAATTTGTGAGAGTTGAAAATTTTCTAATTGTTAATTTGAGTGGATTGGTTTTGGGAACAAGTTTTAGGAGTAAAAGAAACTACTACTTTGACGATAGGAATTTAAAGCCTAAAAGCTATGTTTATTCTTAGTTTCTTTATTAAGAAGTAAAGTAAAAAAGCTCCAAGTAAATACAAAGAAATTTAGTAGTGTTAGGATATTAGTTAGGTTGGCTAGAGCCTATGTCTAACGGCTAAGTGTTTACAAAATTTTGGATTTTGAGGATAAGGTGAAGCGTTCTAGAAAGCTTCAAGTGTTTAAATAGAGGGTAGTTGTGGTATTTTTGTACGTTAGCATTATAGTCATTTTTATCCAAATATCTCATACCTTGCCAAAGAGCCCACGTTACAATCTTTAAAATCCCTATATGATTCTTATCTTTAGTACACACTGAGAGATAAATGATTTGTAAGCTTATGTTAGATTTCATGCATTGATATGATATCGAGTACATAGACGTCCCAATCAAACCTTGTGTGATGAGTGAAACACTTATAATTGTGAGGATCATTGATTTGGAGCAAGAAGTTAAGGGTAAAAAGGGTATTTTGATTGAGTTAGTCATTTTGTGTCTATACTTTGAAATATGATACTTTTGAAGCAAATACATCATCATTATTTTTTCCATGTTCGTACTCGTGTTTATTTCTTATCTTTCATATTTTCGAGGACGAAAAAACATTTAAGTTTGTGGTAGTTGATAAACATAGAATTTATGTACATATTGGGAATTATTTGATTAGGTTTCAACTACTGTTTATACGTATTTAATGTCTCTTAGCTTTATTTTCAATTATTTGGACGTTATTATGTGTTTGGTTAATTTATGTGATTTTCGTAGGATTTTTGGAGCTATTTTGGATGGATTAGGCATTAAGAAGTATAAGAGAATGAAAGATGAAGGATTGGACTAAACATAAAGAAGGTAAGAGTCTGTTGGGTCTGTTAGAATAAGGTGACCAACAAGCCAACTTGTGGCTGTGGTCTGACCATTTTCTTGTAATACAATCATTTTTTTATTCGTAATAATATCTTTTATATATATTGGCATTCCATATCTTTTATCCCATGCTAGTTGCATAGGTATGGTCCTGATGAAGTTACTTTATTACGGTGGATTGGTCTAGCAGAACCGTGAGATAATCTAGACACGTAATGTAACTCGTCGAACTTGTTCCTAGTCAAAGGGTTACGCCATAATGAGGATACAGGCCTTTCCCATTAAAGACTAGTACTTAGTGTATGTGGACCGCGTCTCATCGGTCACGATGTCTGGACATCGACATACATAAGTAGGTGCTCATAAGATGAGTTCACTGAACTCCCTCACCTAGAAATCTCTAAGTGGTTCCCACTCATCGAGTAGATGATTTCTATGATATAGCGTACAACATTAATCCTTAAGACCCAGACCTCACCGTGACTTCACTAGAGGACAGGCTATGTTGTGACCTGTCTCTGTGTCTCTTTGGAGGCCAATCAAAAAGGGCAACGTTCACATAGTCGGGAATCTAGTGGGAAGTCTGTGCATGGTAGTAGGGGATTCGGACGCATGATAAGTCATGGATGTCCTGTGTGTTCTGATGGTTGATAAATCCTCGGAGTCTCTGGCCAGAGCTGATAGTGGGGTGTTTAGAGAAATGTGTTTCTCTAAGTCACACACGACGACGGATTATCTTGAACCTAGAACGTACACACAGTTATTGAACTAGGCGGCCTCTCATAATTCGTTGGGTTCTGGTTTTGACAAGTGATTAAGTAAAATGAGTTTTATTTAATCAGGGACTCTTAGGGACGAGTTCATATAAGAATAATATGTTGTTCGAATCACAATGTGTTGTGAACCCACGGCTAGCTTACACCTAAACCATTGAGGGTCACACCCACGTGTTTCCTGATTATTGAAAACGATAGCTAGAAATTAATTGTTAATTTAGCAAAGTTAGATGTCAATATGATTGAATCTAAAGGTTCGTAATTGTGATTATGAATTGAGAAAAAATACGAGAAAATTATTCTGGACGCGAAAATATAATTGTTATATTTTTTGGAATTATCGTTTGTAAGAAATGATTTAATTCCAATGGGGTTTTTGATTTTAAAATGGGTCGACCCAATAAGCCGTTTAAAGTTATTGGGCCGGTGTTTTTTTTAAAATAAAAAGTCTTGGTTTTATTTTTTTCTTATTATTTGGCCCATCCCTTTTTTAAGCCCATTTGTTTTTGGGCTTGTGTTTTGAAAATAAATAAATAAAATCATTAAGGTTGGTTATTTATTTTAAGCTTGGGCCAGCCCACCTTTTAATTGGGCTTCGGTTTTAATTAAAAAAATAATAATAAAAGCAAACAGCATATAAAATGAAAAACAGAAAGGGTTTTGGTTTTTGAG
>BMAC01000868.1:116831-132536 GCA_014905375.1 Phtheirospermum japonicum | reverse complement strand
ACATGATATTAAAAGAACGTATTAGATCGATTGTTCAAAGTTGTGTACAATTTTTGAAAACACTCGTACATCTGATAAAAATCAAAGTTCATCTCGATTCGTATTCTAATCGTCTCGACACAAATATAATTGAAATAAAATCACCCGCTATTTGATTTTGAGTTACATGATATTAAAAGAACGTATTAGATCGATTGTTCAAAGTTGTGTACAATTTTTGAAAACACTCGTACAATTGATAAAATCAATGTTCGTCTCGATTCGTGTTCTAATCGACTCGACTCGAAAAAAATTCAACCATCTAAATTTCACTCCTTTATAATCTTAATTTACTAATATAATCAAGAAAGTCTTTTTTTCATTATATATGTATACAAACGCAAAACCCTTGTTTTATTTGCAAAGAAGAAATAAAATAAAGAAAATCTGTAAAAAAATTAACAAAAAAAAGTGTTCTATTAAGAAAAAATCAACTCAAAAAAACAAAGATTTGGAAAATAAATTAAAAAATATATATGTATACAAGAGTAAAACCCTTATTTTATTGGCAAAGAAGAAATAAAATAAAATAAAATAATCTGTAAAAAAATTAACAAAAAAAAAAGTGTTTAATTAAGAAAAAATCAACAAAATATTTGTGCAAATGCTGGGGTTTGAACCTGGTGGTTTGGTAATCAAACCAAGGTAAGAAACCAACTCACCATTCTCAAATCTTTGAAATCTTGTGGCCTAAGTATATATAAATCACTTATTTTGGGGTATAGCTGTACGTATTGCATCATCTTCAATCTCTGGCACCACCGATTTTTTTTCATTAACCTAAATTGCATGTTCAATTAGTAGCGCATAAGAAATCCACTCCTTCTCTGAATTTTTCCATTTAATCTGCCCACAATTTGGTGATTGAAAATTTCCAGCTATTGAGAAAGAACAGGCGCCGGCCGGAGTCTGCTACCCACGCCAGAATTGTGCTGAAGAATCCTCTTGTCGGGGTGGTGAGTTCAAAATTATAAAATCTTATTCTTTCTCCCTTTTCTCGTCTATGTTTTCTAAATAGTATAATTGAGATTTTTTTTTTCATCATTGTTGGCTTCATATGTGTGCAAGAAAATTGAAAGGATGCAGTTGCACAAGGAATATTTATATTGTCTGCTACTTTTAGTTATAAGTAATATATTTCCTTTTGCCATATTTTCAGGAATTCAAAATGCTTTGTGTTGTTATTCTACTGAAAGTTTGTGTTTATGAAGTAAACAATACGTATCACTTTCCTGTTCTACCTTTTGTACAAAGTACTATGGCTTTCTTAATCCTGAAATGCTGTCGAGTAAAAATTTTACTTATAATTATTGCAGAAGTTACTAAAGTTGTGTGTGTGTGTGTGTGTGTATCCATCTATATATATATGTATGTCATTCATTTTGGGTAAACATTCCATACTGACTTCTAGGATTAAATTATAATGCAATATGAAAAGGGAAAATATATATGGTCCTTTAGATATGATCACTGCTCTTTTTTACGAGTGTTAGATCAGTGTCATATGGTTAGTTAGGTAAGGTTATTATATTGATGATTGAGTTTAGAAAAAATTGCAACATTAGTACAGTAAACTCCCTCTCCACCATAACATGTATTTGTGGTTTTGTACACTCTGCTCTAAGTGAGAAGCTTAGGGCTTACCAACAGTACAGTGTAAACTTTATTAATTTATTTTTATGGTGGAACCATTTTAACATTTGTTGGAATATTCTAGGAAACATCTTAATATGCCAACCATGAAACCAGTTTAATGTGCAAACCATTCGATGTCGCCTTCTTTTCCGGTGTAGACGAATATCGGGTGTTTGGTTTTATGGCCACCCCAATGTTTCTTATTCACCAAAATGCATACTGATGTCTCACGAGTTTAAAACGACAAGAATACCCAGAAATAAGAGTGAAATTTACTTATTTTGGTTAAAGGATATAATAGTCAAAAATGTCAATCTCCACAAGTTCCAGGACTTAAGTTGCAAATTAGACAAAAGTAATTAAATAAGAAGAAGCAAAGGGTGTGCGGATTACTCACTAGGAAGTATGATTGTAGCGATTACCATGGGTTCCCAGATAGCTTTAAGTTTCTTATGTTTATAACGGTCAGTGCAAATATGCATTCCTACTTTGCTGAACAACAACAGAGCAAATATGTGAAAAAAGGGATCAAATGCATTTACAAACCGAGCAAAGAATTCATGATGTGTATTATTACCTCCCATCTTTAAATTCAAAAATGTAAGGTACTATTGGAATAGTGTTGTGAATATTGACTCCATATTCTTGTATCAGTTTGATTCACTCTGTTAGTTGTGACATCGTGGTATAGAAATAATTTTTCCAACTCAATTTTAGTTGAGTCTCAAATAGTTCTGACAGCGCTTATAAGCTATTTTTGAACTTACAAGTTCTAAAGTTTGTTTGGCAAACTTTCCAAAAACTTAAAGGATTGCTAGAAAAGGCTATTTAGGAGCTTACAAACTGTTTTCAAAGGGAAAAAAAATGTAACAGCATCAAATAATTTTGATTTTCTAAAATTATAAAACTGCCAACTAGCATCAAAAGCTCCACCATTTTTATTTAATTGTGAGAACTTGAGACAATTATTTGTCGAAACATATAATTATTTGTCATGTCAGCCTTTTGGCAGGTGTCTGTTTGATTCAAATTAAAGAAATAATATCCTAACAAGGTCTTGGTTAAAGTTCATTCTCAAAAAAAAGTTATTATTTTAAATAATGAGGTTTTTGATAATTAAAATACTAATTAAGTCATACTTTAATTAATCAATTTTCTGAAGTTAGTCAAACAGAAAACTTGTAGTTTGATTCCTTTATAACAATATCCATTTTTACTTTAATTAATGGATCAATGACTCTTTCATTGTTTTATGTTATAGGAACTATCATTGTAAAATCCCATAGCTGAAAATGGACAAGAGTTAAATGCATGCTGCCAGATATACGTCTGCTTATGTGGATGGAGTTAATAAGTTTATACAGTTTGTTGAATCACATATGGGTAAGGAGTGCAATGTTCGATGCCCATGTATGCGCTGTTTGAACTTAATATTTAAAGACCAACAAACAGTGAAAGATCATATTATGCTTCGGGGGATGGATCCAGGTTACATCACATGGTTTTATCATGGTGAATCAAATGCAAGTTTTTGAGGGAGTACACATACTAATGAGGATGTTGTAATTGACGACGAGCCATTGGATAAATATGGGACAGACGATGGTGTTGATGACATGTTGCTGGACCTCGGCAAGCAATACGATCGAGAAGACAATGTTAGTGGTGTTCCGGCATATCTCGAGGAGCTAATGAATGGCGCCAAGATGGAACTATACCCTGGATGTAAGAAAATTCCGAAGACATCTTTTATTATACAATTGCTCCACTTGAAAGTGTATAATAAGTTGAGTAATAAAATCGTCGATATGCTGTTGCGCTTGATGAAATCCTATTTTACGGATGGTGAGATGCTTCCAAGTACGTATTATGAAGCTAAAAAAATTTTGCACAAGCTGGGATTGGGATATTTATGCATTCACGCATGCAAATATGACTGTGCTTTATTTTGGAAAGAGAATGAAAAATTGGAGGCGTGCCTTGTTTGTCATACTTCTCGATGGAAACTCAACGATGGTGTGGGGAAGAGGTTACCGCACAAGATTTTAAGATATTTTCCATTGAAACCAAGGCTCCAACGCCTTTTAATGTCCCATAAAACATCAAAAAAGATGGTGTGGCACACAGAAATGAGTCGAATGAATATATGAGGCATCCGGCATATTCTGCAGTATGAAAACACTTCGATAAAGAGTATCCCTGGTTTGTAAACGATCCTAGAAATGTTAGACTAGCTTTAGCTGCAGATGGTTTTAATCCATTTGGAAACATGAGCACCACGTATAGCATATGGCCAGTCATTCTAGCCCCGTTGAATCTTCCCCCTTGGGATTGCATGAAAGATCTATTCCTTTTTTTGTCTTTGCTGAATCCGGGCAAGAATTCACCTGGGAAAGATATTGATGTTTACCTGCGGCCATTAATCGAAGAGTTGAAAGAATCGTTCATTGAGGGGCAAAGACCTTTGACGTTTCTTCAAAAAAAACTTTTCAATTGCGTGCTTCGATTTTGTGGACAATAAATGACTTTCCAGCATATGGCGACCTGTCCGGGTGAATTACTAAAGGGTACATGGCCTGTCCAGTTTGTAATGACCAAACCTATTCCATGCGACTACGTAGCAAGATAGCTTACATGGGACATCGTCGTGAATTACCTGAAGATCATGCGTGGAGGAAAAGTAAGAGGTTCAATGGTAAGAATGAAGACGGTTAAGTGCCTAGAGGTTTAACCGGGGAGGATGTGTTAGTGCAGCTGGAGAGACTACAAAGTATAATACCAGGGAAGCATGGAAACAACAAGAAAAGGAAATGAGAGCCCGAGGAGTTAAATTGGACCAAGCGTAGCATTTTTTTCGATTTGCCCTATTGGAGTAAGTTGAAGTTACAGAATAATTTAGATGTAATGCATATCGAAAAAAATATATGTGAGAGTATATTAGGAACCTTGATGAGTGTAGATGGAAAAACAAAAGATACAATGAAGGCGAGGCTAGATTTAGAGGACATGCAAATTCGTGAGGAGTTGCACTTATTCAGGCAAACTAATGTAACATGTGTGATGCTAGCTACTTGCTATGTTATGTCAAAGAAAGAGAGATAGGACTTGTGTGAGTTTATAAAGTCTGTTAAATTTCCGGATGGGTATGCTTCCAATATCTCTCGTTGTGTTAGTGCAAGCGACCACAAGTTATCTGGGTTGAAAAGTCATGACTGTCACGTACTTTTACAAAGAATACTTCCTGTCGGGATTCGCGGATCCTTAAATAAGGAAGTGTGTGAGGTACTGACCGAGTTAGGTCATTTTTTTCAACACTTGTGCTGCAAGAAGTTGAAAAGAAGTGAATTGGAGAAAATGAGGGAAGATATTTGCTTGATTTTGTGTAAACTTGAAAAAATATATCCTCCAGCTTTCTTCGACGTCATGGTTCATTTGCCTATTCATTTACCGGGTGAGGCATTGCTTGGTGGGCCAGTTCAATTCAGGTGGATATATCCCATTGAACGGTAATAATATTAAATTATGAACTTTTAATTGAATCTGAACTTATATTTCTACCATGCCGATTATTATATATTTTTTTCATTGGTTTTAAAAAATTTATAATTGAATTAAACTTTATATTTGTCATCATGCTGACTTTTTTTTTTCCCGATAGATTTCTATGTGGCTTGAAGCAGAGTGTGCACAATAAAGCTCATCCCGAAAGATCAGTGGCCGAAGCATACATCGCAAAAGAGTGTTTAACAATTTGCTCGATGTACTTACAAGGAATTGAAACTAGATTTAACCGAGATGAGCGTACTAGTGATAAAAAAAATTGATGATAGTCTATCAATATTCTCACAAAAATACCATCATTTCGGAGCAAAAAAACTTGTAGATTTACCTGAGGAAGAGTTCAATGATTTACAGTGGTTTGTCTTCCAAAATTGCGAATAGGTTGCACCATTTTTGGAGTAAGTATTGTATAATTTTTTTTTCACATTCTAATTAATTTTAATTATTTAATAAATATGCATTACCTTTTTATATTGATTGTAGGAAGCACAAGGAAGAGCTTTTGTTGGGCAATTGTGCTAATTTAGTCCAGGAACATAAAGAGAAATTTCGGCATGGTTCAAAAAACAAGTAATGTTATACTTAAAGTAAATACAAATTATTTTATAAGCGTATGGGTTAATTCTTGTTATTCTTGTCTTACAGATGACTAAGTTATATGGAGAGGATCCATCACAGGTAAATGAATCTTTATATTCACTCGCATGTGCACCTCAGAAGTGTGTAAGAAAGTTTTTTGGTTGCATCGTGAACGGGGTAAGATTTTTAACTGAACAACGCGATAGTCGTCGGAAAACTCAAAACTGTGGGGTTGTAGTGGAGGGTAACCATGGAGATGACAACATTGATTTTTATGGGGTTTTAAAGGATATTATTCAGCTATATTATGTCAAAGACAGGCAGGTTGTTTTATTCAAATGTTATTGGTTTGATCTTGGAAGAGAAAAAGGAACAGGGATACAAAAAGACGGAAATATCGTAAGTGTCCGAGTTGCGGGAAAATGGTACGAGGACGACTCTTACATATTAGCTGACCAAGCAAGGCAAGTTTTCTACACTAATGATCCTAAATTAGGACATGATTGGCGTGTCGTGATACCATTCCAGCATAGGCATGTTTATGATGTTACGGAGATGCACGATGAAGAAATGGATGTCGGTGATGTTTTGTCTATGGAAAATGTTGTATATCAGGAGAATGATACCAACAATCCGCTTGAAGTTAATCTCGGTGAAATACATTCATTAAACAGGGATGAAGTGGACGTGGAGGTCATTGACGGGCCGATTAGTGGAAGGTCATCTGAAGTTGCTGAGGTACCAAACTTAGATGATGTTGATGAGTTAGATGACACGTTACTTGACTATTGCACCAGCGACGAAGAATCTCAAAAAAATGACGACTCTGATAAAGAGACAGACGCAGATAGTGATGATGATAATCGAGAAGATTGGTGAGGTATAAATTTATATTTTTTTCTTAATCTCACGTGATTATTTTAGTACAAAAGATTACTATGTGTTTGGCCTGTTCTTCATTTTTTTTTTTCTTAATCTCACTTGTTTAGCATGTTCTTCATTTTTTGTATGTGTTTGTTTTGGAAGCAAATTTTTGTATGTGAAATGTATCTCTGCTTTGTTTTCTAATCTTGACGTTATTTGCAATTTTGAAGAAATATGTTATGTGGATGAAGACGTATTGGCTGAAATTTATCATGTTGCGAGGTCTTATGATTATTTATTAGGTCGAATTTGATCTGAATTTTTCTCCCTTGGACTTGAGGAGGACTGTGTGTGTAAAGCTTGTTTCTCTCTTTGGAGTTTAGTGTCGCTCGAGGGATTTGTCTCTTACCCTGAAGAATAAACGATTTAGTGTTAACAGATGGATTTTTGTCTCGTGCAGGGAATGAATACTTTCAGAAATCTATCTAGTTAAATAGTAGTGCTATATGCTTGGCAACTATTGGCTTTTGAATGAGACAATTACATACATGGATTTTATATTTTCTTTTGACATTTTCAATTTAATGAAAGGGAATGATGGGCTGTTATCAATAGCTTGTGTTCTTATGCATATATGTTCTCCAGTTATGAGTAGGTAATAGACGCATAATAACATGGTTCTTAGAGAGATTTAGAAATGTTAAACCTTTGATTTGGCACAATGATATAGGTATTGGACCATTCTCATATGTTTTTGACTAAATTGAAATAATATAGAAGAGGTACATGGCCAATGTTGCTAAGAAGATTGTTTGTGAACATGCCAAATTGAAAACCGTGTACTGTTGCATGATTATGTGGCTTTAATTACGTGTACTGTTGTATGATTATAGTTTCTGGCAAAATTGAAATAATACAAAAGAGGTATATGGCCAATGTTGCTAGGAAGATGATTTGTGATCATGCCAAATTAAAAATCGTGCACTGTTGCATGGTGATGTGGCTTTAACTACGTGTACTATTGCATGATTATTTTGCAAATAGTGCATTTTGAATCAAGGATCGTAGTTCGGATATTTATATACTTACAATTATTTTTAAAACTTTTTCTTTACATGGCGAGTCTTGATAATTAAAATTCAAAAATTGTCCAATTATCATATATGCGGTTTTCATTCTACAACTTATTTTAATTAATATATTTCTTTAACGTTAGATTTTTGTTTTTATTTTTATATTATTGAGTACTTCAAATATTATACAATATATATTAATTAAATTTAATTACTATTACATTCATAAAAATTAATGAGAAATATGATACTTTCAATAACAC
Organism: Phtheirospermum japonicum; assembly: GCA_014905375.1. Lineage (NCBI taxonomy): Eukaryota > Viridiplantae > Streptophyta > Magnoliopsida > Lamiales > Orobanchaceae > Phtheirospermum > Phtheirospermum japonicum. Next base: position 124,522 of record BMAC01000868.1, on the reverse strand, counting down.
AATTATATACCAAATATCATCTAATTATTATCAATTGTTATCCGAAGAGTCTCCTAATTCTAATCTGAATTTGTAACAAAAATAAAATTACTATGAAAAATTCATATTTGACGTCAAAATAGAACTCTTTCATGTCAAAATAATGTTGTCTCCATTCATCTAGAACTGATGACAAATTGTAGCGTTGTCGTGAAAAGAAACTTGTTGTGACACCAAATATCGTCACCGTTATTCAAGGGAACATTAGTGACAAAATTAATTCTGTCACAACTAGAAATTTATCGTGACACCCAATTCTCGTCACATTTTATTATATGTTTGTCATAAAATGGGTTTTCCGAACCATTTTTTTTTTGTCACCCCAAAATTGTGACAAAATACATTTAAACGTCATCAAATATAAGTATTCGTGATGAAATCGGTGAACAACTGTGACAACAGTAAATGTTGTCATAGAAGGGTGTTATTCTATGATGAATTTAAAAAACGTCACTATTGTTTAACATATTATGACGAATTTTTATGCGTGAAAAAAAATCGTCACTAAACAGCAGATTTCTTGTAGTGTGCGCTCGCGAATAGCCTGGAAACTATGTTACGAATCAATGTTAAAGGCTGAAGATTCATCTTTTGACTTATAAAAGGAGCAAAGTTATATCCAAAATACAGAGAGCTTCACCCCTTGAGTTGGGAAACAATTCCAATAGTGATAGAGAGTGTTGGAGTGAAGATTCAAAGGGCAAACACGAACAACATGAAGGTCGAACGGCCAGTCCATACAATTCTTCAATTTGATTATTTTTTGTTTATTTTAATAAACATGAAGTGTTTAATGTATTGTTTAGCTAAGAATTTGATTATGTCTTGATGTTTTGACATTTCTTTCAATCAAGTATGATCCTTTTAGCATTTTTATGTTTGTAAATCATTGTTGCATAATTGTTTGAAAATCTCTTATGCTTGATAGTTGTGATTGATATTATAACATGTAGGTTTGATAAATTGAATCAATAAAAAAGGTTTATCAATAGGCTTTTCAAACACAAAACTCTCTAATAAACAAAATCAAGATATTTGGGATTAGTAGTGAAGTCTTTTAAATGTTTAAAGCCTTTTGGATTTCTAAATATGATATCGAATGGAGACGTTGTTTCATACTTAGAATCTACAGTTTAATTGCTTCAAGAGAAGTATAAAATTATAATTGTGATTGACTTATATTGAGTTGAATCATAAAAAATACTTGGTTTATTGAAAATGATTTACATTAAGAGTTCATTGTGCCCCCAAACCTGGAATATCTCCTTATCATTTGATTATGTCAATTACTTGCTATTTGTTTTAATCTTGGTAAATTGTGATAGTGATAAAACTGTGTATTATATGTTCATCATTGGTAACAACACAAAAAAAACATATTTTATATCTTTTTATATCAATCTAGTTTATCATAATTGTATTACTTATAAAATTCTAAACATTGGTCTTTGTGAAATAAATCATTACTCATCGTGTACTACATCTATACTAGGGATGGCAATATGACCTCGGCCCGACCCGACTCGGGACATTTTGGGGCAGATGGACCTGCCTCGTTAAGGAAATGGCCGGGGCAGACCCGCCCCATCTCGAGAACGGGGCGGGTTTGGGTATTGTTGTTGACCCGACCCGACCCGTTCTTTTATGTGTGTGTGTGTATATATATATATATATATATATATATATATATATATATATATATATATATATATATATATATATAATATTTTATATGAATACATAGTGATAGCAATTGGCAATTGCCCTATTTTCAATCTAACCCCGCAGGCGCAGCCATAAGCTTTTTATCCTTAATTCATTCGTTATCCTCTAAATTGTGACCTCTCCATTTCACCTCCGCCTCCACCACCACCGCCTCCACCATTCCACATCTGCCACCACCAGCTCACTTACGCGGCTCCTCTAGATAAAATCCAGATTCCCGAACTCCTCATACTCAATTTCATCATCCCGTTCGTAGTTTTAATTTTTGTTCCCTAAGTTGAGCTCTCCGCCTCCACCATTCCATCATCAGCGCTACGGCTCCACTGTTTCGCTAGAGTCTAGACTGCCACCACTACTCCGATTAAAACAAAAAATATTGTAAGTCTCCAAAAGATTTTATATCTCATTTTTATTGAGAGAGAGAAAAAAAATGGTGGCAAAAGATTATTTAAGAAGAGTTTAATTGAACTTTAGTAAGGCTATCCTGGAAGAACTCTAGCTTCCTGTAATTTAGTAGGTGCAATATTTTAATTTACACACACACTCACTCTGTTCTCACTTAGCTGTAAATCTTTCTCCCAACTTTTTGAAAAATCTGCTTTATTCATTTATTTTACTATATTTTTTTAATGTACTACTAACATCTGTTTTGCAATATTATAATTTATGTAGAGTAATAATTTGGGGGGTGAAATATGGTGAATCTGTCCTTTCAAATAGAGACTGAAACCCTAATGCTAGTTCAAAAATATTGCTAAAAGCCTAGCCTTTAAGTGAAAGAACAAAGTTATATTCTTACTGTCTAAACTCTAAAGCAGATGATTCAATCAACAACTCTCAGATGTAGAGTGGTATTACAATACATTAATACATCATTTAAATATTAGTATATATTTTTTAGTTTTTGATATGATCATATCAAATAATGATTTACCAGATGAAGCATCTGGTGTGATTTCTGTTGGAGATACTATATGCTAATTTAAATAATGATACTATAGTATATTTTTTTAATTCTTATTTACTATTTTGTGCAAGTTCTTTCTGTTGGAGATATATATGCTGATTTCTTTTCGTGTTATGTTTATTGCAGCCTCGAAGTCTAAGGGGTCCTATCACAGAGTTCATTTTAAGGTTTTTTTTTTTAATTATTTGAATAATTGGTAATTATGAATATAATTGAAGTGTGTAGTATTTGCACTTCATTTCATTTTCATGTACAAATAACTCTTCAAATAAATGTGATATATATTAGTAGATGCATATGGTATATTTTCATTACGAGAGAACATGATTTTGCAAAAAAAAAATTCCCAAAAATGGGTGTCGTATCATCGCTAAAGGTTATTTTATGATGACGGAAACTGGTGTCGAGTCGTCGCTAAAGTTTTTTTTTGTGCTGATGGAAACTGGTATCGAGTCGTCGCTAAAGATTGCTTTTTGCTGACGGAAACTGGTATCGTGTCTCACTAGTGGATTCTTGTTTTTTCACCTTGTTATGGATGGAAATATTTACAGTTTCTTACTTAATAGATCATAAATTCTTATAGCAAATAAAATTTGAATATTATGTTTTAATTTGTTCTTTTTTTATAAAAATCAAATGGAGCTCAAATTTATTTATTTATTTACTTTACTTATCGTAATTAAAATGAGAGGATATTTTAATCTAATTTGAGTGGGAGGATTGTGCTTTATATTTATTCTCTCAGTATGAACACGCATAGTTGCTACCTTGCTGGAAATAGAGAGAATGAAGAAACAATCAGCTGCTTCTATTTCCTATCATTTTGCAATCTATATTAAAGTTCTTGTAATGCATTATTGCAGGAAAAATAAAGATAAGATACGACCATTTGTTACAATGTATTATGCCTACTTCTCAGCTTCTGAAACTGACGGTTTAGCCTTGGATCAATGGACTTCAAATGTAATGTGCGCCTGTGGTCACATGCATTTTGACAGTATTAGAATAGCGCCTACATATTTTAATTATTTTTGAATCGATAGATTCATGTGATCATGCCCTTGAAGCACTGTAGTATTTTTAATTGTTATGCTTGTTTAGACCATTTTTATTTGTAACTTTAAACTGGAGTGCTTTTTAGACTATTTGTGTTGTGCTATCGTTGGATTTGGTTTTAATTATTCAGTCATATTTTTTTATTTATGGCAATTGATGAAAATATTAAACTAGTTTGAAGGTTCATGTTGGAATCTGGATAAAATTGAGAAGGAAAAAAAAACAGGGCGGGGTGGACCTGCCCCGAGCAGGGCAGGACGCAAGGCGGCTTTGACGAACCCATTGCGGGGCACGGGCCAGGTCCGGGTCCTCTAGTACCCGGCCCGACCTAGCCCATTGCCATCCCTGATCTATACCATAGACTGGCGGTTAGATAAAAATACATAAACTAAAATAGCAAATATCCTTCCCCACCTCGGCCAATAAGAAAGTCCTTTCACCTTCCAAGATGCCTTCATTCTTCTCTGCCTCTTTGCCAGCCCTTGATGAAAACACCAGCCCAGCGTACTGGTTTTCAAAGTGCTTCAGTTCGTTCTAAAGCTATTTAATAGTAGTGTTGGCTATCGTCGCCTTTACTTGGGTAACTTGGAGTTCTTGTTTGTCCTTGACTAAAGCCTCTTTGCTCTAAGATATTAGGCCAATCTTCCTATTAAGTCACTCCTAGATCTTGGCTAGTTCTTATTCTAGCTAGGCAATGCGAAAGTGGGTACTATCTATTTCTCTTGAATAACCACTTTGTTGAGAGTAATAGTAGAAGGGAGCAACTAAATACGGGAGTTTTCGAAGGTGGTGAGCAGCTATGGAGCCTATTGCACAAGGCTCGGGCGAGAGTGTGCAATAGCGGACAAGGCTTCCAACAGCTATGCATGGGCATGTGCAATAGCATGCAGGCACTACCAAGAGACTGCGACAACTATTGGCCAACGAAGCAATAGTTGTGAGTGTTGTTGACCAAAGCTGTTGATAACTACCAAAGGTTATAGACAACTTTCGATCCTGGTGCATGAGGCTCTGCGACACAGAGAATCCATGGGTTATTTCTTCAGGGATGCCTAACATCTTGTGTTTGTTCAGGGTATATTGCGTTTAGGGATGCCGATGATGGAGATGGCTCATTGATAGTGGGCCCACCTTTGATTTAAATAAAATAAAATAAAAATCTTAAATACATGAGAAAAATATGAAAAAATAATAAATATAGAAACGAACTAAGAAAATGCAACACAAGCAAAAATGACTCAAATCAATTTAAATACTCAACTAAAACACACAAAAATACACAAAAAATATAAAATTATGTACAATCTGTAGTAAGATTTTTTTTGATTTATTGGTATCCATCAAGGTTTAGTCTAGGTCTCTTTAGTTTCTCTGTGGAGGGGGAGGTCATACGTCCAATGTTTCTTGCGCTCTCTTGCACCATTAGAGGGTGCAGGGGCATTTTGAATGCCACCGCATGGTGATTTCAGAAGAGTAAGAGTTGGTGTGGCTTCGACGACCTTGGCAGCCTTAGCCGCTCTCGCCGCCTTGAGAGCGTCGGCTTTTCTCTTAGCCGTGGAAGTCTTTGGAGCGGATGCCTCAGATGAGTGAATTCGTATCCTTTGAAGTTTGTATGAAAAAGATAAGAAGATTAGTGCTTATGTTAATTGTACAGTTCAGTTATGTATAATTACCTTTTCTACCGAGATCATGTATAGGCAGCATTATTTTCTTACTTACCTCAAACTAGGATAAAAGGTGTGGCAACTTGTTCAGAGGAATGATGTTGAAATGACATTGATTCTAGCTGGTCATTAGAGAATCCCAGGTAGCTCGGCAAGATAGGTTGGGGGTTGTCCAATCTTGGAAGTGCAGTCTTTCCCTCAACACAAAGTAACACTAGTACAAAAGGGGGATTTAACATCGCCAGTTTAACATCGATTATTTAAAAACCGATGTAAAATGCTTTTCACATCGGTTTTAAAAAAATCTGATGGTATAAGTAAAATCCACATCGGTTTTTTAGAAAACCGATGTGAAATATTATATTAAAAAAATGTTAAATACAATAAATAAAATAAATGAGCGACCCCCATCAAAAACACTCTAGCTCAAAAACAGACATCTCTATTTCTTCTCCATTTTTCCTCAACCCGGGTCCATCTACGCCTTTGCTGTCAACCCACTGCAAATCAGCTCCCGTCTACCCCAATAACATCCAACATCAACCCCTACCTTAGCTCTCAATTTTCATCCAAAACCACAAAATAAGTTTGCTTGTAAAACCCTAGTTATTGGTTGACATCTATGATTAGCACATATTTGTCCTTATTTTTAGTAGGTTTACAACTTGTTTTTCTTATTGTTTTTGGTATAAGTTGGGTAGTTTAAGCTCTATTTCGTATATTTGTACTCTCATCTTATTTTACCGCGTTTTGACCTAGATTGATGCAAATAAGTGATTATTTGTGGTTTTTCACTTTACAGCTAAGTAACCGGACGAGTTCGGCGCATAATTAGATAAAGTTGATATTCAAGAAATGGAGAACGAGCTTTYCGGCGAAACGAGTAGCAAAAGATAGAGAGAGACGGAGGCAGACGCGCAGTCGCGTTGACTGACGCTACCATCGACGCACCGTCGACGCGAGCCATGATCCGCGTCAGTCGACGCAGCGCACTGTCGACACAACTTGCTGAAGCTTCGATGTCGACGCACCGTCGATGCAACTTGCTGAAGCGTCGATGTCGACGCACCCAGTCGACGCACCCACCCAGCCGACGCGCACGCCCTGGCCGCACTGATGCCGAGCACTAGCACGCGTCAGTCGACGCACCGTCGACGCGACGGCCCAGAATCGGGATTTTAGGGTTTCTTATGCTCCAAGTCAAGGGAAATCTATATAAACCCTTCTAAGTCCGTCCCAAATACACACACCTCTCACCCATACTCTGAATATTCAATCCTTTTGGCTTGAGAACAACACCATCCACATCCATATATCAATAATTGATCGAGATCGAAGATTCGAGGATCGTGAAGCTCCGAGCTCCAAACCGTTAGTTCGTGATTCGTTCTTCGACCAAGACCAACCCACCTCTCCGGATTAGCTGGAGAATCTACTGCATTCCTTAGTTATAATAAGTACTCGAACTCTTTTATTCGTTTTCATAGTTTTAATTTATGCAATTAAGTAGCTGCTTTTCAATGATTGTTTTTGAATTATTTTATGCTTAGAACCCTAGATACTTTTGGTATTGAATTCGTAATCTTTAGTTTAATTAATGCTTGGTTATTATTCTTGTTAGTTAATTCGTTTCGTTTACATTGCGTTCTAGATAATTGTCGTTCGTTTATGCTAGTTGATCTTGTTTTAAGTTCTTAGATTAATTTCTCTAGTTTATATGTTTTAGTTGCTGAAAGTAAAATACTTAGTTTTAATTATCGTTCATGCATTTCACTTCTTAGATAATAAAATCAATCAAATCCCCCCCCCCCCCCCCCCCAATGTATGTGATATTGAATTGAACAAACTATTCGAGATTTCCGATTGTATGTTCCTCGAGAGACGACTCGAGTCAAGTTGCCAAACTACGCGCGACCCCGTTCTCTTGCGGGCAAGCTATTGATCTTTTGACAAATTTTCATAAGTAGGCAACACAAAAGCTTGAATCAAAATTTTGGCGCCGTTGCCGGGGAATATACAAAGGTTTTCAAAAATATGTTTGTTTATTTTTATTTTTATTTCAGTCGTTATTTGTATAATTATTTTCTCTAGTCGATACGTTTGATTTGTTGTTGAGTTCATGCAAGGTCGTAGATCGCTTAGGCTCGAACTTGCACCATTCATCGACAACGTTCATCGTCCGAATCAAGTGAGACCACCTCACTCACCCACAAGTGAATCGTCTGCCACGACTGATTTTA
>BMAC01000868.1:87376-98129 GCA_014905375.1 Phtheirospermum japonicum | reverse complement strand
AAGGCGGTTTTGAAAACCGCCGTAAATATTTACGGCGGTAGATACAAAGGCGGTTCAAAAACCGCCTTAAAAAGTGAAAAATAACCGCCTTAAAATCCTGTTTCTGTAGTAGTGGGTGTGCGCGGGGATGGGCGCAGATAGGCATGGGCATGGGCGCAGGCAGGCGCGGGCATGACTTGGCACGGAGATGGGCGTCGCTTTGCACGGCTTTGGTCTTCGCCTAGCATGAGCCCTCTTGAGCTAAGAGTGTTGGCGCGGATTTTGGCTTCGCCTGGCACGCCTTGGCTGACATTCCAGATTGTTTAGCATTTAGGAGCTTGTTCTTGGCGCAACTTTTGGCACGACTTGGCTTGAATTTTTGGGACTCCATGCCTTGACTTGAATTCAAATCATTGAGCCACCTATGAAATGAGAGTTTTGAACTTAAAAACCCAAGAATTTCACCAAACCTCAAATTAATTGAACCCATCTAACCAAATCAAGTATAAAATTAACAAGAAACACGAAAAATAACAAAACAAGAAAATAAACGAATAACCTAACAAAACTCTACTCAAAACCACTTAGAGCGACACTAAACCCTAATTAAAAATACGAGAAAAACACCACAATTACATGCAAAATAACCACCCCACACTTATCGGTTTGTTCATCCTCGAACAACGAAAAGAATCGAGAATGTACATGCAATGACCATTATGCAAGAAGAAAAATCCTTGTGCTTATCCTAATTAATATGATGAAAGTATCAACATAAACTCGTTATCGCCGAGCATTGCTCATATTACCCCTTCTCAAATGAAAACCAAATCGATGACTTCCTCTCAAATGGAGTTTTGAGGTTGTTCGCTCAATTCGCTCAAGTGTGTTTTATAAGGGACGTGTATACGCTCGAATCGGATAATGCATGCACCTTGTTAAGTTTTCACAAATCGGAGACTCAAAATCACCCATTTTACATGACCGAACAAGAATCGAAAGAGGTCTTTATTTCGGGTTGTAATGTTGGCTCTTTGGTAAGGTATGGAATATATGGATATAGTGGCTAACACACGATCAAACATGATCAATATCACACGAAACCCTAACTTCTAAAACTCGAAGCTTATGATCGCTTCACCCTTCCCAAATTACCAAACTTTCATTCGAAACCCTTTCGTATACACCTACATTTTTCCGACTTTTATTTCACAACACTTAGAAGCTTTTTAAATTCACTTCTTTATACTAATCTTAGCCTTTTAGAACATTACGCTTTTCACTTGAACGCACGCTTTATCACTTTTCGTGATTTGTGTTGGAGTTTTATTCTCTTTTTTTATTATATCATATAAGAAACTCAAAACCCACAATTGATTTCCCACACATTTCTAGTCAACTAACAACATATACTCTCGCCTCACAATGCATGAAGATATAAGAGCTAAAATCAAGCTCGGCTAACAAGAAACGGGGCATAGGCTCATGGGGGTTCATTTGGGATTTTTAAATAGCTTATATATATTTAGATATGGCCGGAATAAGTGTGATATATGTGCCTCGAGGTCATTTCCAAATTCAATCATGTACGAGCAAAATCAAGCCTCCTCAATGTAATTTCCATACAAATGCAAGCAAAACCGATAATTCACAGAAGGCTACTCACTAATTTGCAAAGAGTTTTGGAAACAAAATCAAACGAGCTTTAAGAGCTTAGCAATCTTTCCACGAGTGAATGTTAATTTTATATATATATATATATATATATATATATATATTGGCGGGTTTTGGACGAAGTACAAAAACTCAACTCCTTACCAAGAGGGCATAAACATGTAAAAACTCGACAAGTAAACTATTCAGACCTCCAACCAAGTGGTAATTGCTTAACAATGTAATGACGACACAAAAGACACAAAAACGACTCAACCATATAAATGCGCAATAAAAAGAGTCACTTCGCCAAGAATGCGTCACTTCGCCACTCGAGTTAAGAAAGACAAATCTTTCTTTGTAGAACCCGGACACTAACCACCCCACACTTAAACCATGTGATCGAGGATTTCTTAGCACTCTAAGAAATCATCTCCGCAATAGTACGGAGTCGATTGTAAAGCGGTAAGTTTTTCCAAGTCGTGTTTCTCGAGGATAGATATAATCGGCGATCGGTGTTTTTACTTAATCTCATGTTAATCTTACTTAAACTAATCTACTCCTAAGAAAGAAATAAGTCATTGATTTGGGTTTGAGTTTTTAATACTAAAGCATGAATTGAAATGAAAACTTGAAAACACTAATTAAAGCAAAGGACAATTATAATTAAAAGCTTAATTGAAAATAACTAATTTTAGAAGATTAATTAAGCTCTAATTAAAAATCCTAAATTACTTAATTAAGATAACCAAATTAAAGAAAGCTTGTAAGTTGAAAGATAAATGGAGGGAAAAACAAAGTTTGAACATTTAAAGATGTCAAATAGCATTTAATGAGAAAAAGTCAAATTTATCAAAAAGGGAAGTTTCATACAACTTTCAAGACCAATAATTTGTCTAACTAAAAAGAGTAAAAAGCTTGAAAAGGAGCTTCAATGGAGTTTTTGATAAAGAAGAAAGCCAAGCTAAGAATCGGAATGGAATTTGAAAAGCAAGAACAATAACACAACATAAAATCTAAAAAACAACAACACAGGAACAACACAATAAGAGGGAAAGTTTACTACCAATATTGTATTCCAACTAAAAGCTTCAAATGTGGCTTACAATCTCCAAAATAAGTACAACAATTTCATCTCAAAAGCTTCACTACAAGATTACTAATTAAGAACAACCAACTAAACCTAACCAAACTAATACTAAAACTAAACTAAGGATTATAACTAAGGTTTGCAATGGAATAGTGAAAATAGCTTGGAAGAGATTGAAATGGTTCAAAATCAGCCGAGGGGGGATAAGGTTTGGTGGAGAGAGGGCTGAGATATATATACATGGACACAGGGGCAAAATCATCAAAATGGGTCAAAACCACCAAATTTTCTGCGTCGCAGTCGATCGACAGGCAGTCGATCGACAGAAACCCTGTCGATTCTGGCAAAACTTACTGTCGAGCAGACGATTTATGCTTGTTCAGTCAATCGACTAGACTTGCAGTCGATCAACTGGCATGGCTGCTCCTGGCTCGATTTTCTCATTTTTTGCTCCAGCCGTCCGCCGGTTGTCGTTCCTTGCTTGCGCTATGTTCCCTTGCTTGTCTTCGCTTTTCCATTACATAGCGAGTCAAATGGAATGCCCAAACGTGCACGGGTCCCGCTTGGTCATCCTACGGTAAAAAAGATAATAAAAAAACGAGTGAAACACTACAAAAACATAATAAAAACCGCGCAAACAATACAAAAACCTAAAACTAACAAAAACGGCATAATCAACTCCTGACACCCATAAATGAAAGCAAAACACATGCAAACACGACACAAAAAGGTAACAAAAACACGTACCAAAACGTGCAAATCACCATGCAATGCCCTCATTGTATTTTAATGAAAAACAAGTAAAAGGAGGGTGATATAGAAGCTTCCTAAACCGAGCGAGTTTGGGTCGAGCTCGGTGCGGTCCACTTAAGTATCCTAGCAATTCAAGAAAAAATCGAGCATGGCTTGTTTCTCCTGGCTCTATGAACACTACTAGCTTATCAAAACGACCAAGGTTAGAGTCGGAAAACAACACCTATAAAAGAAAATCACACAAAATAAAAAATATAAGAAAATACGCACATGAATCGAAATAAAACAAGATAAAGGGCTAAAAAGAACCAAAAGACAACACAAGATTTTTTTTATTTTTTTTAATTTTTGAATTTTTTTAGATTTTTATATAATAAGAAAGTGAGAAATAAAGAAATGTAAAAATAAAATAAATAAACAAAAAGAACATGGGTTGCCTCCCAAGAAGTGCTTGTTTTACGTCATTAGCTTGACGAACTCCCTTTTTTGGTCATGGTGGAAAGAGAACGGGAGGATCCATTGAAGCCATATCTCCTTGTCGGGAGGGTCCAATCTTTGAAACATTTTTGGGTCATTGCATAGCCCAAATGTCATTCATCAAGAGGCAAACATTCCAAACGGGCAAGTGAAAGTTGGCTTTGGTTGATCTTCAGGTGGAATTGTGAAGTGACTCGATGACTCATCGAAGAAATGATAGGAATAATAGCCGGTTAGCATTCTAAACGGGTAAGTATAAGTCGTCTTGGGTAGACCTTCGGGTGGAATTGTGGTTTTGAAGTGACCCGATGACTCATCTAAAAAACAAAATGAATAATGGTCGGCTAGCTTCTCCAACATTTGGTCGATAAACAGGGGAGGGAAATGACCTCTCTTAGTAGCTGCATTTAACTTCTTAAAATTGATCAACATCCTCCATCCCGTTTTAGCCCTCGTGGACAACAATTCTCCTTTTTCGTCCTCAAAAATGGATATACCGCCCTTCTTTGGTACCATGAGAATGGGACTCACCCACTCACTACCGACAGTTTTGAGGATTAAGCCTTCCTCCAACAATTTCAATTTCCCATCTTCCACTATCTCCTTAGAATCTAGATTCAAAATCCTTTGGAATTCTCGAGAAAGTTTGGCATCATCCTTCAAAACGATCGTATGAAAATAAATCAAAGGGCTAATTCCCTTAATATCTCCGGTCTCCAACCAATAGCACCCTTATGAACTTTAAGCACTTCAATTGACCTCTCCTCTTCATTTAAATTCGAATTTTCAAAGAGAATAATCGGTTTGCTCTCCTCTTCCTCCAAATAGACATACTTGAGGTGCGATGGGGGAGGCTTAACCTCAGGCTTGTGGCTCCTCTCGACATCATTAGGGGCTAATTCGAACAATTCGACGATCCCCTCAAGATAATCTTCAAGCTTTTCACTCCTATCATCAACAATCTCCACCTCAAGATAATCTTCAAGATTCTCACTCCTATCATCAACAATCTCAACCTCCCCATATATAATTTTGTCGTTTCCCTCAACAACACATAAATAATCTTTCTCACACAAACCTTTGGCACATTAAAGCACAATAGAATCGTCGTTACGAACAAAGGTCTCCTTCCTCTCACCATAACCTTCAACACAAGCTCCCGAGTCAAACATCCTCAATGCTCATTTCATCCATATAAACTTGTTTGACCAATTCTCGGATCACATCCATATGTAAGAAACCCTCAAAAGATATTCATGATGTATAGAGCATATGGGCCTTAAAAGTTGGTGGCTTGTAGGCATTCGAGGATTTGTGTAAGCCATCGGGAAGGGCCTTTGCCAACGTGGGACCTACGGGAGTAGAATCGAGAGGAGTAAGAACATTAGAAATAGACTCCACCTCCTCCTCGAACGGCGGGACAACCTTATTATCAACCACCCCACCACTTCCAAGGACCGTGACGGTTTGAGCATGCGAATGGCTTGGCAATGTTTCATTCTCATTAGCTTGAGTTAGCATATTGCCATCGCTTTCTAGTTGCCCTATGTTAGTGTTTAACCCATTAGTCGTAACCTCAAGATCATTGAAATTAGTATCGAATGAGGCCGACATCACGGGACAAGATTGCATAATGACCAAGAGATTCGGATCGGAAGGTGGAGTAGGAGCATTCACTGGTACAAGTGGACCCACGTGAGGAGTAACACCCGCATATGTATTGGCATAACTAAAAGTCGGATGCATGTGGTTGGTAGGAGGGTAAGGAATATTATGAGTTGGAGGATGAGCAAAAGATGATCTAGCATAACCAGGTCCCGTTTAATACCTATAACCCCCATACACTTCCTCCGAATGAGATATCGGCATATTGAACGAAGGATTTGAAGGAAAAGACGTGGTATCATGACCAAACATTCCACACAATGCATAAGGAGGATCCGGATTTGGGCTAGATAGCTTAACAACTTGAGCCTCCATAGCCGCTATTTTCTTTACCAACTCAAGCTCCTTAGAGGAAAAGGCCATGCTCACTTCATTAGTACTAGAATATATCGCTCGAGAAGATTTTGGCTTGGGAGGAATAAAAACCCCCAAAAAGGGTTTGTTAACCTCCCTCATAGTGAGTACGGGAGTATTTTAGGTATTGGGGCACCCACCTCCAAACAACTCATACGGATCGGGTTTGTGAGCATTATTGGTAGCACCTCCATAACACGAGCCACCACCATTACCGGTAAGATTCACATTTGGAGCATGATTGAAATTATAATCGTGAGGAACTCCATACGGGCCGGGATTCGGAATTTGGCCATCAACATTCCACTCGGACCAACAAAGCTTCCATTATACATATCCGGATAGGGATTGGGAGCACTATAACCACCATACGGACCGGGACTCGAACTTTGCATATTCGAAAATTGATTGGAAGCACCATAACCCCCGTACGGACCATTCATACCCATTAAACCGCTATAACAACATGGTTTGTACTATGCCCTCCCATGTTGGGTTGACCATTGCCTTGAACACCATTGGCAACGTGGTTTGCACCATGCCCTTCCACATTGCCAAAACCATTAAAACTCATCCCATTCCCAACATGGTTTGCACTATGCCCTCCCATGTTGGAAATATAACCTCCATTGCCATAAGGACCTTGCATACACTCCATAAAACGTCAAATACAAAAGAAATCTAGAAACACAAATAAACTACAAGCAAATTGAAAATCTTAACCAAGCCGAGTCGTTGTAGTATACTGGTGAGTATTCCCGCCTGTCACGCGGGTGACCCGGGTTCGATCCCCGACAATGAAACCATTTTGTAGTGTAGGTTTTTAGTGGTGATGAAAATATAAGGGGTTCATGACTTGGTATTATCGAAATCCGATTGATTATAGAGATCAATGTGTTTTTAGCTTGTTGGAATTAAGAGAAAACGAAAAATAAATGGAAACTAGCTGAAACTAAACAAGAAACTATGGAGAACTATGGAAATAAACTAAGACTGTGACTAACTATGAAAACTAAATGCAAATATTTCGTATGCCTCGTGCGTATGCCGTATTGAAATTGCAAGCAATAATGAAAATAAGCAATAAAAAGCAAGGAAACAACAAAGTACAACTAAACAACCTAAGGTACAACTATGCTTGCATGATAATAAAATTCTAAGTATATCAAATCAACGAAGATCGAAAGCACCAATAGAAAGAGCAATAAAAGTTGACGTGAAAGTTTAAGTCTTTTCGAAAAATATAAAGAAACGAAGAGTAGATCTAGGATTCAACATAAAACCATGCATCAAAATAAACCAAAATAAATAAAAAAGATCAAGGACCCGGTCTATGATCTTGGTGTGTCACTAACCTAGATTCCATAGCCAAATCACAAAATCTAACAATAAATCTAAGAGCTAAGGCAAAATGCATAAATTGAAGAACAAGCTTAAAATTGAAGAACAATGAAAGAAATTAAGCAAAAACTTGAATTAAAAATGAGAAACTAAAACGTGAATGAAATTGCAATCCAAATTAAAATCCAAGTGATGACTTGAATTCTTCTTGAGTTTAAAAACCCAAGGAAAAGCTTGAAATTAAATCTAAGATCTAGAGAGAGAAATAAAACCCAAACCCAAGCATGGGTTGGGAGGAGAGTGGATTTTTTTACAAAATGAGAGTTGTGTTCTATTTATACTAGGTTTAATTGAGGTTAATTGGGCTAAATTAGCCTTTAAGGCTTGTATTTCCCAGGTTTGACCTGAAATGACCTTGGCTTGATTTTTTGCGTAGATTGTCTTGGCATTTGGCTCGGTGGTTGGCGAGTTTAGGCGTGGCTGGGCGCGTCTTGCCGCGCTGCTGGGCGGAGGTGTGCGTGGGGATGGGTGCAGGAGTTGGCGCAGGGATGGGCGCAGACAGGCGCGGGCATGACTTGGCACGGAGATGGGCGTCGCTTGGCACGGCTTTGGCCCTCGCCTGGCATGCGCCCTCTTGCGCCAAAGTGGGCTGGAGCGAATTTTGGCATCGCCTGGCATGCCTTTGCTAACATTCCAGATTATTTGGCATTTAGGAGCTTGTTTTTGGCGCAACTTTTGGCACGCCTTGCCTCAGCTTGGCTTGAGTTTTTGGGCCTCCATGCCTTGACTTGAATTCAAATCATTGAGCCACCTATGAAATGAGTTTTGAACATAAAAACCCAAGAATTCCACCAAACCTCAAATTAATTGAACCCATCTAACCAAATCAAGTATAAAATTAACATGAAACACAAAAAACGACAAAATGAGAAAATAAAATAACCTTATAAAATTCGACTCAAAACCACTAAAAACGACACTAAACCCTAACTAAAGATACGAGAAAACATCACAATTACATGCAAAACACCCTCCTCCAAAACCGCCATCACAACTCCACCATCCTCACAAAGATCAAATAAACTCGATTCTCCAACATTCTTCGGGACCTCCAACGGCAACACCCCTACACTCTTGTCCAAAACTTCATCAATTAGCACAAGGGGGTGACGCATTCAACCAAATCCCCAATCTCAACCTCCTTACACACCTCTCCCAAATGAGCGTTCAAGCTCAAATTATAAACATCCAAGGTGGGCTCCACCACATCAAATATTGGCACCTTGTCAAAAGTAAGCCATTTCACCTCATCGCGAATGTCGAAACTAAAAATTGGTGAAAATTCAAGAGGTGGATGTGTATGTGAACACCCAATCAAGTAAGGGTCAATGTCGAGTGGGGCGTCGGGACGATAGTAGGTTTGTTTGTTGTGGTCTGGAGGAGGAGGTGGGGTATATTCTTCATAGCTCGGGTAGTAGGGAATTGAGTTGGGAGGAGCATAAGAGTCATAGCTCGGAGAGAAAGAATTAGCTTCGGGTGGAGCATACGAGTCAAATCCCGTGTAACAAAAAGGTGAGGTGGAGGGAGCGTATGAATCATTATAGTTGGGATTATGGAAATTGGAAGTTGGGGCATAAGGATCAAAATAAGGATCATAAGAATTAGAGTTTGTACTCAGGATCTATTGATGATTCGGAGGTTCGAATTGGGGGAAGTAAAAGGCCCCAATGAACTGGTCGTATACTTCTTTCCACATTTTCAAGGAGTCAGGCTCTAAATTTGTAACGCCCCGATTTCGATAAATCGAAATAGGTTTATATTTTAAATAATTGAAGAAATCTTGGCGTCACAAATAAATGTCGAATTTCATAACCTCAACATAATAAAATTCATAATTTCAAAATGATCAAGTATACGCAGCGGAATATTTAAAACAATAATAACCAAATTGCTATCAGTGGAAAACGATAGCAAAAGTACAATTTAGGTCTAGTTCCACATTCTTTAAAAAAACAAACATACAAAACAAAACGGATAACAAGTATCCTTTTTCCTTCCTCATCTCCCATTCACTCTATATTCTCGTTTGTACCTGAAAGAAAAACRTCGTTGATTTGGGATGAGTTCAACGTACTCAATAGTTACACCGACATACCTCATGCAAAATTAAACAAACTCAGAAATAGCACAACTAACCATAGAATTCGTAATTTTACTTTGGAAGACAGTTGACTGCAGCTAAAACGCGGCGGGTTTCCCCTATAACCCTTTTCCCCGGTCATAGGCTCCCGATGACCCTTTTCCCCGGTCATAGGCACTTAAGGCCCTTGGTTTTAATCATTGGATATAGCACGCTGGGATAAACCCCAATGACCCTTTTCCCCGGTCATGGACAACTTTTGCGGTCCACGGCTATATTATTTTATAAACATAGAATTTCATGATACATATTGCACATAGATTTGAGCACATAGAATTTAACATAAGACAGGTCGGTGGTCCCTACCTCGAAATAAAGTCGTGAAATAAGTCGATTGAATGCACGTGGTTGATTCCTATGTCCCGATTTCCTCGTCACCTAATCATTTTAAAAATATACTTAATTAGTATATATATAATAATAAATATTTTTTTAAATATTAATATATAATATATATTTATTTATTTATTTAAAATACAAAATATAATATTAAAATAATAATAATGGACTAAATTGAGATTTAATAAGTTTTATTTGGTTGGATTGAAGTTTTCGAAAGTTGGAGGGTCGAAATTGAGGTTTTGGATCAATTGGGGTTCAATTAGGGTTTTGGATAAATAGGTGGCTCAATCGAATGAATTGAAAACTTGTGGGGTCAATTGGAAAAGGTGGCAAGATCTAGGGGTTCAATTGAAGGGATGTCAAGGTTTGGGGGTTCCAATTGAAGTGGTTTAGAAAAGCTAGGGGGCTAATCTGGAAAATTTGGGAAAAATGCTGGGGGTCGAGTTGTAATTCTGGAAAAATGGGCTGGGCATAAAATGGATAAACCCAGCCTTAATACCTTCCTCCTCCCATCTCTTTCCCTTTTCTTCCCCCAAAGCAAAATCGGCCAGACCCTCTCCCGTCGTCAATCGTCACCGGCAGTAGAGCAGGCGGAAACCGGCGACGGCGCAGCGCCCTCCCCATCAATTCCACCACCACAGCGGCGGCTCGGCGAACGGAGGCTCCTGCTAACGGCCCTCAGTACTCGACGGCTCAAACTCGACGACAAGTTTGAAGATGGTGACCCAGTACTCGACGGCTCCTCTGGTGATGGCGACGGCTAGGGCGACGACATTTGGCAGGTGGGGAATAAGGGTGGCTGCAAGGCGGTGGCGCTTTTCTTCCTTTCCCAAATATCAGAAAACTGCGACGGCGACCTTCGCCTTTGTTCACTCCTTAGCGGCGGCTCGGCGAAAGGA
>BMAC01000868.1:51352-78239 GCA_014905375.1 Phtheirospermum japonicum | reverse complement strand
CGAAGACCCAGGACGATTGGCAAATGTGCATAGATTTCAGAGAACCTCAATCGCGCCTGCCCTAAGGACCACTACCCAACTACCAAGGATAAACCAGCTAGTGGATTCCACAACAGGCTGTGAACTACTGAGCATGATGGATGCTTCGCAAGGATATCACCAGATCAGGCTGGCCGAGGAGGACAGGTAACGGGTTAGTTTCATAACCCGAAAGGAACTTATTGTTATGTCGTCATGCCATTTGGGCTCAAGAACGTAGGCGCCCATATATCAACAGTTAGTAGATAAGATGTTCCTGACCCAGCTCGGGCGTAATATGGAAGTGTATGTGGATGACAATACTGGTGAAAAGCCGCAAGGGAAGCCTCACACATTGATGACCTAAGGGAGAAATTCGATACCTTGAGAAGGTACAAAATGAATCTCAACCAAAAGAAGTGTGCATTTGGGGTAAGAGCTGGGAAGTTCCTGGGGTATATGGTCATGAGAAAGGGAATAGAGGCCAACCCGGAGAAAGTTAAAGCCATTACGGACATGCACCCCCGAGAAATGTCAAAGAAATGCAGTGTCTGGATGGACGGATTGCAACCCTGAGCAGTTCGTTTCGCGCTAAGCCGAGAGGAGCTTACCATTTTCTTGAGCCTTGCGAAAGAAGGCTCGATTTCAATGTGACGAAGAATGCCAGGAGGCATTTCAGAAGTTGAAAGAGCATTTGGTCGGCATGTCATTGCTTACCAAACCGGTCCAGGGAGAACCCTTAATCCTAAACTTGTATATAGGGAAGCAGGCTGTGAGCACGGTCCTAATCAGAGAAGAAAGCAGAGTGCAGAGGCCGGTGTATTATTGGAGCAAGGATGTTGCATGACGCTGAGCTCCAGTATGTGGAGATAGAGCGATCCATGCTAGCTCTGGTCGGGATGGCTCGCAAGCTCCGCCCCTATTTTCTTTCACACAACATAGTTGTCAGAACAAACCTACCCCTAAAAGAAATCATGGATAAACCGAAAGCCTCGGGGAGTCTGGTAAAATGGATAATTGAGCTCAGCGAGTTTGATATCAATTTCGAAGTGCGAACAACCATCAAAGCCCAGGCATTGGCTGACTTTATGCAAGAGATGACCAGCTCTCCTGAGGAGAAGAAAGAGTGGATGATCTACACTGACGGCTCGGTAGGCAACCTGGGGTTGTGGTGTAGGAATAGTGTTAATAGACCCAGAAGGTGTGACCACAGAATATGCAGTGCGGATGAACTATCCCTTATCCAATAATGCAGCGGAGTATGAGGCCCTGCTGAGAGTAGTTCAGATGGCAAGGGAATTGGGGGCAGAGCGAGTATGCGCACGGGTGGATTCACAACTTGTATACAAGCAGACAAGGGGAGAATTTGAAACAAGGGAAGAAAGCATGCAAAAGTATCTAGCTCAATTTTGGGATCTGTCCAACACCATGGATGCTTTGAGCACACAACAAATCCCCAGAGAAGTAAATGGCTAAGTAGATTACCTTGGCTAAGATAGCCATATCGGCAACAAACTTCTAAGAAAGAATGATCACCTTATTGATAGCGCACCGGGAGTTTGGAGAGGAGAGGATATACGCATTAGAGGAAGAGAAAGACTGGTGCTCCCCGATTAGAGCATATCTGGAGAAAGGAGAGCTACCTAATGACAAGAAGGAGGTAGAGAAAATAAAGATCAGGTCATCCCATTTTTGCTTGATAAAAGGAGATCTATATAGAAGAGGGTTTGGACAACCTCTTTTGCGGTGCTTAAGCCCAGAAGAAGGTGCTCATGTTCTCAAGGAAATTCACGAAGTGTGCTGCGGCAACCATATGGGTGCTAGAACCCTGTGAAGCAAGATCATGAGAGCGGGCTACTTTTGGCCACAGTTAAGAAAAGAGGCAGAAGACTTCGTTAGGAGATGTGACAAGTGCCAGAGGAACTCACCCTTGGTGCATCGGCCTGCAGAAGAGCTCATGACAATGAGCTCTCCCTGCCCTTCGCCAAGTGTGGAATAGACCTAGTGTGACCTTTCCATACAGCCCCGCCCAGAAGAGATTCCTGATCGTGGCCATTGATTATTTCAGAAAATGGGTGGAGGCTGAAGCTTTAGCGAAAGTTACGGAAGAGGCGATAATGGGCTTTTTGTGGAAGAATGTAGTGTGCCGGTTCGGAGTCCCGAGGATCTTGGTGTCCGATAATGGCACGCAATTCATGGGAGCTCGGATTCGAGCCTGGTGCACTAAGATGAAGATAGATCAGCATTTCACGTCTGTATACCACCCTCAGGCAAATGGTCAGGTCGAGGTGACTAATCGAATCCTGGTTCAGGGGATTAAAGCACGTCTAGAAAGGTTAGGAGGCAAATGGGTAGAGGAGCTCAGTTTGATTCTATGGGCCTATCGAACCAACCCCAAAGAGAACATTGGAGAAACCCCATTTAGCCTAGTATATGACATGTATGCCGTAATTCTCGCGGAGATAAGCATGGAGAACCACCGAATACAGAGATTTGATGAAAACCAGAATGAGTTGCTAGTACAGGACGCACTAGATTTGATTGAGGAAAAGAGAGAAAGAGTTGTGATAAAAATGGAGCACATGAGGGGACGGATCAGGGCAACCTATAATAAATTAGTAGTGAAGAGGCATTTTCAGATAGGAGACCTAGTTTTGTGTAGAGCTGATTTAGAGAAGACCAAGGGGAAGCTAGACGCTACCTGGCAAGGACCATATAAGGTCACGAAAATTCTTGCAGAAGGAGCGTATGAATTAGAATAGATGGATGGACTCAAAATACCCCAAGCATGGAATATAGAAAATCTACGAAAATATTATGTGTAAGATTAATACATAAAATTTATATAAAATATGGTTTGAATTTATCCGTGTTTTATTGCAAACTGACCTGATTGTCAGTAAAAGATTTTAGCCCTGATTGGCTAAGGGCGGATGCCCCAAAAATCTGACCTGATTGTCAGTAAAAAAATTCGTGATTGTCTATGGGCGGATGCCCCGAAAACCTAACCTGGTTGTCAATAAAAATTTTAGCCCTGATTGGCTGAGGGGAGGGCGGATGCCCCAAAAATCTGACATGATTGTCAGTAAAAATATTAGCCCTGATTGGCTAAGGGCGGATGCCCGAAAACCTGACCTGATTGTCAGTAAAAATTTTAGCCCTGATTGGCTAAGGGCAGATGCCCCAAAAATCTCACTTGATTGTCAGTAAAAAAAATTAGCCATGATTGTCTATGGGCGGATGCCCCGGAACCCTAACCTGATTGTCAGTAAAAATTTTAGCCCTGATTGTCTAAGGGCGGATGCCCCGAAAACTTGACCTGGTGGTCAGAAAATATCTAGCATTAATCGGCTAAAGGGATGGATATCCCCAACTCGACTTGATAGTCAGTTAAAGACACGAGCCGCAGATTTTATTCTTAAGCCCGATTGGCTGAGTGATAGATATCCCAACTGACCTGGTGGCCAGGATACGAATGTAAGTTCCCAAAACCAAAGAACAACCCTGATTTAATCCAGTTGTTCACAATGAATCTTGAAAGTCCTGATTTAAGACTGATGGCTCATTATGGAAGAAACTCAGGACATATTGAAACACAGATGCTATTTTAAGAATATCCAAGTACATGAGAAAAGATCGCGGAAAATGGAGAAACGAAAATACAAACAAAATGAAATTAAAAACACCATGAATGAGATGAAGGTGCCCTTCGGTCAGAAGCCAAAACCTGGTGTAGGTGCCACAACTCACGCTCAGTCTCGTGAAGGCGTTGACGGTACTTGTCTGCTCGTTCAGTTGTAGACTGAGTTTCACCGTCGGCAGTAATCAGCTGGCATACTGACTCAAGCAGATCAGCCTTTTCCTCCTGTAGTTGACGATTGAGCTGGCGGAGATCACCCTACTCGCGCTTGTAGTGGCGTTTTTTCAGGCTTGACAGATGAAGTTAGCAAATTCAGGGGCCTCGAGCTGGTGAAGCCGATCATCCTCTGCGACATGGGAGAAGCTGGTAGGCTCCAGAGGAGTTTCCAGAAGAGTAGAGCGATCGAAGGGAACTGAGGGGTTCTCGATATACCACTTGGCTTGAGCGTCCAGACCGAGATAGTAATAGACCTCAGCCTCGGGGACCAGAATGTCATACAGCTCGATAGAACCCAGGAAGGCCCGTCGAGTTATTTCCCTGGTCAGCTGGATGAGCCTCTGACTTCCTCAGAGTTGAGAAATTCGATTCGTCCCTCAGCTCGTCCCTCAATTCGGCCCCTGGCTTAGCCATCAGCTTCCCCCTCAGCTCGCGCACACTGGAGTTTTTCTTTAAATTCCTCCTCCCGGGTCATAATTAGAGCTCGACTCTTCCCCTTGGCTTCCTTGGCCTCTTGGAGCTTGGACCGTGCGGTTCCTAGCTCAGCCTGGGCAGCCTTTAGTCTCGCCTGGGAGTCATGCAGCTCGGTGTTCCTCTCCTTCACCCGGGTGGTCAATCTTTTCTCTCGCTCTTGCAAGGCTGCGTATTTCTTGGACAGGTCGGCGTTCATCATGGAACCCCGAGCTCGGGCCAAAAGGGATGCTCTCTTTACAGCAAACTAGGAGGAAAAGAGGAATGGTGAAAAAGGAAAAGGGGGGAATGAGATAATAGTGATCAAAGTGGCGAAACCCTTACCCGAGACTCGTCTTGGCAATAGGACTCGATTAGCTCGTGATCGGGTCACTTATCCACGGTTTGGCGGTCAACAGGAGGCGATTGCCCCATGATGAATTGAACTGCCATGTCCCCAGGGCAGTTCAAGATGGAAGAAATGATGAAGAAGTTCTGGTTAGGAACGCTTATTGGGGGCTTCGGTGCAGCCGCCCCTTGGCCAGATTGGGTGCGCTTGCGCGGAACCAACCCCTGCTCATCTTCTAAGCTGGAGGGAATGGCCAGGTCGACGGCCGAGTTGGACAACTGCTCAAGAGGGGTTGTTCCCTCCAACCTCTCCAGGACTCCCGCCGCCTTGGGGATCACGGCTGCTTCTGGGTCAGGAGATGAGGAAGCCCTGGCGGGTTCGCCAAGAGGGCTCTTTTGGACACCAGCAGCGGCCCTTTTCTTCCTTGCGGCCATCCTTTCTCTCATCATCTCAACTGAAAAGGAAATTAGCCATAAGGGTGAATAAAAGTAAAAATGAAAGTAAAGATAAAAGAAAACACTTAAGAAATACTCGAATAAGGACAGTATAGATTAAGAGAAGGAGAGATGGTTAGCTATTAAATATACCGATCTCAGAAGGGAGAGGACTGTTCTCCTTCTGAGCATTAAAGAAGCTCAAGAGGTCAGGCTTGAGAAGTGTGGTCAGGTGGAAAATGTTTTGGTTGAGGGTGGTTATGTTCTTTGCTAGATAAGGAGGTCGGTCTCCTTTGGACAAATGGGCCTAGTGTGGTAAAGCGTTAAGGGATCAGGGGAGAAGCCCCAGTCGCCTGAGCACTGAACAAAAAAGAACTTCTTCCTCCAGGCCTTGTTGGAGGAAAGGATCCCGATCAGAAAGCGAACGTCAGCTCGGGTAGACTAATAGAAAAAGTCGGAGGAAGAACTCTTGGCTTGGAACAAAGATAAAACAGTTGGGCCGTAGGAATAAGCCCAAAAAATTGGGTCTCAAGATGGAACCCTACCCTAACCCTAAAGGCATTAGGCACGAATTGATGTACCGGAATCCGGTACATCCACGACACCGCCAGGATGAGGGATGGGCGGGCAAACTTAACCCAGCCTGGAATTGGTCAACGAAGAAGGTTAGATGATTAGGTGGAGGTCGAGACGCTCTCTTACCGGAGACTGGGTTGGTGAAAGAGAAATCGTCATAGATGGGGAATTTGAAGCGTATATCCCGGAGGGTTTGATTTCTAACGACAGAAACTATATTGTCCAGGTCATGGCCCAGGAGAACCTGATGCCACTCATCCTAAGCGGCCACCGACGGTGTCGCCGAGGAAGATAGATTAATGGAAGATGATGAATTCCCAGAGGATGAGAGAGAATAAGAGATGGAAGCCGACATAATTGAAATCTATAGGAAGGTGAGAAAGTACCTAGTTTTAGGGGAAAGAAATCCTTGATCGGAAAAAGAATGGAGCGATGTGTTCTAGAGAAAATATGCAGGTGTAGAAGGATAGAATTGAATGAATGGAGAAAAGAGGGAAAATTATATACTTTGAAAATAAATTTTTAGGAAAAAGGAGATTCAGCGAGATTTGAGCATTTAAGATGTTTCAGGGCACGGTACTCGAGAGGACACGTTGTGGGTTGTAATTGCTGAGGTGGAATGTGAAATGTCGCAGCCCTTCCCCAAAAGGTGTGACACGCGAGGAGAGGATTTTGCGGGATCTGTGCAATTAATGCATGTAAAAGCGGGATATCTGAGAAGACGTGTGAATCCCAACCGCCACGATTAAGATATGAAAATAGTTCAGCTCATACCTAATCATCCAGGGGGGGGAACTGGTTGATGCGACCTATTCTGATGATGGGCTGTTAAACAGTGTCGACAGACCTGATTAGGATGAGCTGAACTGGTGACCTTAGCAGGAGGTAAGGCGAGGCTGAAGACAAGCCTATAAGCCTGATAAAGAATGTCCTGACCTCATTCGGAGCCTTGGATAAGGTTTCAAGAGGTTAGGTCAAGAATTGGGAAAGCTTAGCGACAGAGTTGATCTGTTTCCTAGAAGGAAGCTTCCAGGTCAGGTCGGCTTGTGTAACGGCCCAAGATTTGCGGGTTTTCTGTTTCTAAGATCTCGAAAAGGCCCCATGAGCAAAAACTATAAATATCTTTGCCCCAAGGCTGAGAGAGGTATGACATTCTAAGCATTTCTCTCTTGATTTTGCTCATTCCGATCTAAAACGCTTAACTGACTTAAGCATCGGAGAGGTTTCCACCAGAAAACCCTCGGTGGTCCTTTCTAACGTATTTTTATTGAAGCAGGTCGGGATATTCTCAGGGAAGGAGCAGGTGTTCTTGGCTTAATTTTTAGGGCGAAACAGCCACCGATTCTAGAAAATAGCCCCGTCGATGGTGCGTCGACTGCGTATCGACGACGCGTCGATTAGGCATCGATGGCGCATCTCGGTTGTTGTGCTTCACGGGTCTGAGTTGTGTTTTTGTCAAACCGAGCCAGTTGTGATCCTTGTGAACGTTCTTTTACTTGGTCGACTTCCCTAAAATAAAGAAAAGTAAAATAGCTTAAAAATTTACAAAAAGTAAAAGAGAAATGCGAAAAACACAACAAAATCTACGAAGACGCAAAATGAGGAAAAGGGGATAAAATACGACTAAAACTCGACTAAAGCACACATGAAAAGACACAAAACACACGAAAATCACACACAAATATGTAAAAATCATGGGGGTTCCAACTTTCAACTCTTATTCAATAATGAAATATCTTGGTATCTAATTACATATGCCGAAGCCCCTTTTATAGAACTTAAGAACTGACTCAAAACTAAGATTCTTATCTTTCTAGACTCTTCTAACTACACAAGGAAATAACTCAAAGCAACAAGGAAATAAGAAAATAGGATAGAAAAGGAAACTCATAACTAAGGAAACTATTGACTCTAAGACCTTTAAGGCTGGTTGAAGCTCCTTTGTGCCTCACCCATTTTCCTTGTATGCCGCTCGCTATCCCGGCCCGTGGCCTCTTCATGTGCTACACGCGCACTGCCGGTAGACATCAACCTGCTCGGCTGCTGACTCATTCACTATGTAACACTCACGCATGCCGATGTTCACTGGTCTGCCTTGTGGTGCGGTCCCGCCCACTAGATACCACTTACTCATGTTGCTTGCGTGACTCACGCCTTTGTGCTGCTTTCGAACTACATGCGCTAGTTGCGCTTGACTTGCACGAGCCTATCGGCACCGTCCCGCGTGCGCTACCTCTCATGTCTGAAGCCTCTCACTGAATATGGGTAGCCACACATCCATGTCCTCAAAGCTCTCATTAGTCCTGGTGATTTGCCCGATTAATCATCCACCTTCTCCCGGCCTACTTCGCTATCACCTGCTAGTCCTGGTTAGGCATGTGTGGCAATGCTGTGCAGTCAACCCTATTAGGGTCACATCTAGTTTCACCCATGATTTAAAGCTAAAAAAACATACAAAAGGCGACGTTGAGTGGCCAACTGTCCAGTACCCTCGTTGTTCGCCATTACGAAAGCGTGCATAAGTTTTTATATTTTTCTTTTTTTTCTCGGCCGGAATAATAGGTCGAAATGCTGTTGTCCGTATTTAGGTGATGTCGTAGTTTCTCGTTCTCGGCTCGAATCATCAGCAATGTGGACCGCAGCCTCGTACCAGTTGCTATTGTCTTCACCAGAACCATTGGAGCTTCTGTCCGTGAGCTTCGTTGTAGCTGCTCGATTTCCAGTCACCTTCGCATGAAGCTCCGGTGATTTTGCGTCATGAGACCGACTCGAACAATCGAACCCGAAACACAAAGTAACGAGATCAAACAACAAGGGGGTTATATGCTGGAAATGACCACTTACCATTCGGATTTGTACAAGATCCAAAACCTAAGAAGTTGGCCCGTCGTCGGTCGGAGATGAGTAGCGCCGCAATGCCTGAAAGTTGGATCCCGACGATTAGAATGAGGTGACGATAGAACGTCTCAGATCTCCATCGTTGGCCCTATCATTGCAATAAATCGAAGAAGAACATGAAGAACTCCTCAGGACGTCGCTCAACCCGCCGCCGCCTAATGGCCATTGCTGATTTGCTATCGTAGCCGGGTTGCCGTCGCTAATTTGCCACCGGGCTGTCCTCTGTTCCCAACCCCACGAAACCCTCTCTCTTCACCGGTGACAAAAATCTGGTCACACACAAACGGTTAATCGCACAAGGATTAAATTCCAAGAAGAAACCGAAAAATACTTCTTAGGCAAACTAGAGGGGAAAACACGAAGGGAGTGAGGAGAAAATAAATGAGTGGATTAGGGCTATGGTTACGGGTGAGAGGGGATTATAAGGGGAAGATGGAGGGCGAGAAATTCCCTAATTCAAATAGACGACCAAGATTGGAACAAGAGAGGATCCGCAGGTTTAAACAGCCCGATTCGATTGAGTCAAATAAATTATCCGAATATTGATTTTTTCAGGTGAATTTGGTTGAGTTTTCTTTTAAGTCTTGATCGGAAAGTTGATTGTCCTCTATTTAATTGTCATTTAATCCTGCACTGCACCGATAGGCGCCATAATAAGAATTAATTAATTATGACCCGCAATAAAAATACGAAAGAGGGGGCAAATTGGGCATAGCGGTGGAAAGAGGAGGTGTTTAATAAGGGAGTTGAGCGAATAGGCGGGCTGCCCAGCCAGACACTTGCGTATTTACTTTGTTTTGGTTAAACTTATTCATACTATAAAAAGGAGTTCTTGGACGCAAATGCCTACCACCAACAAATGCGCTGTCCTTTCTCTTGGTCTTTCTCTCTCTTCGAGAATTTTCCTGCTGGTCCAAAAACCTCCAAAATCAAAAATTAGTATCGAAACTTTCGAAAAAAAAATAAAAATAACAAGCTAGTCAATTTGAAATTAAAAAAACAAGGGAACACCTCAAAATCGATCGCAAACCCTAGAACTCACGCGATTCTGCTCAGACGGGTTTGCCGATCAGACATTTTTATTTCCCTCATTTGATTGGCCTTCATTGTAAGTTGTAATCTTGAAATTTCTGACCTTTTACTCAGGTGCGTATGTTGTCTTCTTAACATTTCTGAATTCATTAGATTTCTCCAACTTTTCTCGATCTACAAGATTGATTTTGTTTGGTTTTCTGCTTTGGAATTAGAATTGCATCGTTGTGGGATCAAGGTCGTTGTTTTGTGTTGAATGCTCAGATCTGCCTTTTGTTTTTATTGGCCTTGGTGCTGTCGTCTGTAATTATTCAGGCTTTGTTTGTTTGGCTCCATCCAAACCAATCTTCCCCCAAAACTTGTGCATTTCTCTACTAATATACACATTTCCTAAAACTTTCTCTCAATCACAGTTCTCCCAACCACTAACCAAACCTAGTTATTTGGTTGTTTTATTATTAGTTATGGGGTCTGAAGGTGTTTGTTTGTTTGTGCATAAGCGTTGAATAATTTAATACCACGCCTTTCTGTTTAATTGCTTGTAGCTGAGCAAAGAACATTTATAACTGGTGGTATTCATTTACTTTTTATTGCATTTCTATTGTTGTGTCATTTGTTTAGATTCATTTTTATGGTGAATTGTTTCAACTTCTCGTCGTTTTTCCTTTTCTCCTGGACTTACATATTCATGATGAATTATTTCCACAAATAAAAGTTTCTTTTGCAAGGATGTGTCAGGATTTTTTCTTGGAAATGGGGGGTGGGAGTGAGTTTATTATCTTTCACAAACTATGGTTCTCAGTGTGTAGAAAGTAGTCAGTAACATATTATGAATGTGCTTTACACTGATTTGAAGAGAGGGCATGCCACTCTTGATTTTAGTTATGTTGTTTTGTGATATTTATTCTAGTTGGTGCATGTGCTTGTTAGTTGAATCTTGCCTAAAAATATTTGGTTTCACTTGAATATCTTCTAGTCATAGGCTGTCGCGGTACATCATGGTAACCACCGCTGTTGCTGCTGCCTTTCTTCCAATAGCTCCAGTTTCAGATTCCTCTGGGAAAACATCGGGAAAGATTGTAGGGGGCATCCCTGCAAGTGTTGATGCCCGTGGAACTAGTGCTAAGTCAAAATCCACATCTTCAGGAAAATTACAGGTTAAGGCTAACTCACAAGCTCTTCCCAAGGTTAATGGGACTAAGGTTGGATCTATGAATGGTTTTAAGACTGAGGACGAGGTGATTGTGTCACCTCCCCCAAGGACGTTTATCAACCAATTGCCTGACTGGAGCATGCTCCTTGCTGCCATTACGACAATATTTTTGGCAGCAGAAAAGCAATGGATGATGCTTGATTGGAAACCAAAGCGGGCAGATATGCTCGATGATCCTTTTGGTTTGGGGAGGATTGTGCAGGATGGTTTGGTATTTCGTCAAAATTTCAGCATCAGGTCATATGAAATAGGGGCTGATCGAACTGCCTCAGTAGAGACATTGATGAATCATTTGCAGGTACCTGCTGGAATTCATTCCTTTAGTGCATTGATTTTTTTTAATACCTAAAATATCAAAGAATGGGTAGTTTTCTCTCATCTGGTTGACAAACTTGCTCAATTTCTTCAGGAAACAGCTTTAAACCACGTAAGAAATGCTGGACTGCTTGCTGATGGCTTTGGTTCGACACCAGAGATGTGCAAACGAAATTTGATTTGGGTAGTTACTAAAATGCAGGTTCTTGTTGATCGGTATCCTACATGGTAAGTTGTAGTTATTTGGTTGGAACCTTTAACCTGTTATGTAATTTATTCTAGTTTGATCACCTGCGATGGTTGTCTTGCAGGGGTGATGTTGTTCAGGTAGATACTTGGGTAGCTGCATCTGGGAAGAACGGTATGCGTCGAGATTGGCTTGTGCGCGATAGAAATACGGGTGACATATTAACTAGAGCTTCAAGGTTAGTAAATGTTCTTTTGATTCAAGGGAACATAATTTTTCAAGTGTTAACACTGTAGGATTGTTATCTGTCGGTGGGCCTGCCGCAGCCTTGATATCTATCCGTGGATTGTTATCCGATAAAGATGATTATTTCCTTTTCATAAATTAGTTAAAAGTTTTTGAGAGAGAAAAGGAGAAAATGATGCTTGGTTTCTGCCTCCCAGCTTCAATCTTCTATATTTGACTTTTGAAGGACTTCTTGAGTCACAACTGATGTTATATAGAGCTCTGTGTTTTATATATTGTGAGTTCCAGTTTAACTAATTAAGGAATCTGTTATCTTTGGTTGTTTTTCGTGGTAATATCGTCAGTCTATGGGTAATGATGAATAAAGAGACGAGGAGGTTATCTAAAATTCCAGACGAGGTCCGAGAAGAAATAGGTGTCTATTTTGTGGATTCTCCTCCAATTGTGGACGACGATACCAGGAAGCTACCAAAACTTGACGACAATACTGCAGATTATATTCGTTCTGGCTTGACTGTAAGCAGCAGGCTACTTTGAGTTAAAAACTTATTATGTATTCCCCAAATTATCATTATGTTTCGTTTATTTCCACCTTCCTTAAAAGACATGTTCTTTACATGCAGCCTAGATGGAGTGATTTAGATGTAAATCAACATGTGAATAACGTAAAATATGTTGGTTGGATTCTTGAGGTAAACATTTTCTTTGCCTCTCCTTTTTTACTTTGTCAAGTGTTTACTTCTTTTTGTTATTTCAAGTGCTTGAAATTACTTTTGATCACAAGTAGGAGTGTACCTCTTGCTCATTACCTATTTAGTATGTCAAAAATAATTTCCCTTTTGATCGAAATGTTTCAATTTGCAAAAACCGTCAATATATATATATTTTTTTTAAACTTGATTTTGTTCTTGGAGAAGTTGGCTTCATCAGTAAAAGATTCTAACTCTGCCCAAACTTTTTACAACTAGGTTTAATATAATATATGCGCACACCCTCACCACACACACACATCTCTCTCTCTATTTATGTGTGTGTGTGTGTGTGTGTTGTGTGTGTGTGTGTGTGTTTGCGTGTATATTTATATTGCATAGCATATAGCTGCACACCCATGAATTTGATGGGTATGCATATTGCATTTTGATTTTTTCCTCTAATGTTAATCAATTTCAACTTAATTTTGGGGAAGATAAGTCAATAGATATGGGGTGGAACTTTCCAAGACATTTCTAGAGGCACTCTGTTCTAGTGTGCATTTCGTGGTGTGTGCTGAGTTTACTTGTGCGACTACTGACGTTTAGGTACATGCATGAATGGAATAAATAAATTGTTGACCAAGAAGTATTAGTCCACATATTTTATGCAAAAAAATAGCAATTTTATGTTCTAAGCAGTGTTAATTCTTTCTTAACTCGTCAATTTTTGTTATGTCGGCAAACAAGAATTTGTTTGTATTGATGAAAACTAAGTGGATGTTTTTCTAATTGTATTTCGAGTCTTATTTTTGCCTTAAATTTAGTGAAATTTCTTTCCGTAAACTGAGAAAAATTGGAGGGACGTAAGAAGTTCATGCAATTGCCGCTGCTCTAAGCCTCCTGTCCATTTTGGTTCCTCAATCCTAGTTCTCTGCATTGATAAGTTAACCATAGATTTGTTCTTCCTATTTGCCAGATACTTTTGGATACTTATCAAAGACCTAATATTATAATTATTGCTACGTACATAAATCTAGAAGACTTTTGTATTTAGAGAAAATGAGTGGCATTATTGTCCAATACATCAACAAACTTCACAGTTATCCATTCCGACCCTGGACAATCACACGTCATTCAGTGTGTTTTCAGTTCAGCTTTCATGAATTCCGACAACTT
Source organism: Phtheirospermum japonicum (assembly GCA_014905375.1). Taxonomy (NCBI): domain Eukaryota; kingdom Viridiplantae; phylum Streptophyta; class Magnoliopsida; order Lamiales; family Orobanchaceae; genus Phtheirospermum; species Phtheirospermum japonicum. The sequence goes on along the minus strand of BMAC01000868.1, from coordinate 64,797 downwards.
GCGTATGAGCTCTTAATGCTGTCCAGAAAATCGTTTTACATAAGAAGTGTTGTCTCCACCCCCAAGTTTGTCATGGTTTCTATTGGACTATATTGAAGGTCACAATTTCTTGAACTTGTTGCTGGGTGGCATAGAAGAATTCTGAGTTCCCTGGCTTGCTCTAACCGTTCTTCGAGAGGAATCTTAGCCAAGTGTCAAAAGTAGCTTTAAAGAAGTTTTGAGTAGATTTATCTAGGGCTACCTTTTAGAAGGAATTGGACCCTTAAGATTGCTGAATTTTTTGTAGGATGGTGCTGAGCATTATACTGTTCTCGAAAACAAAAATGATTTCTGTTATTTTGTCCTTCTGAAATGATATTATATTGTTGCTTTGGTTGATTTGCTTGTAGGTGATCTCTGTGTATACTGTTTTTTTTTCCCCCCTTGCAGAGTGCTCCATTACCTATCGTGGAGACTCATGAGCTTGCTGGTATGACTCTGGAGTACAGAAGGGAGTGTATGAGGGACAGTGTGCTGCAGTCCCTCACTTCTGTTGTGGACAAGGGCAAGGGCAAGGATGGTGGAAATTCAGCCAATGGTATTGTTGAGTGCCAGCATTTGCTTCGGTTGGAGGGTGGCGGTGAAATCGTCAAGGGAAGGACCCATTGGAGGCCAAAATTTGGTGACATGATTGGGAGCTTGGGGCGGCATCCGGTTGAAGGTGCTTAGTGCCAATGGGTCTTCATTGATGGAGTGGAGTGGAGTGGAGGTACTCTTTATTGCCTGTCTACTCAGAATACTCCTTATGCTCATCCATCCTTATTTTGTTAATTCCATGTAATATCCAATCTAATTTATGTATTTTTTTTTTCCTTTCCAAATTTTATTAATTTTTTAATTCCTTTTGATAAAGATACAATCAGTTTTAAGTCATTGTAAGTACCTCTCGCTTTCTCCATCTTTAGCTGGCTGCCATTCAATTTCCAGCTGCATTGAACTCGGGCACGTGCCAAGCCGTCTCTTGTTGTATCTTCTGGCCATATTTATTGTTTGCAAGGAAATCTAGTTTGAAGGGGTCCCTACTTGTCCATTCTATTACGGCTGAACCAGTTTCTGTCCTATATAGAATTAGTTATTGTAGCTTCTACACGTTAACGCTATTCACGGCTGAGTTGATTATATCACACCAACTACCTTCTCGGTGAGAAGGTTATTACACATTTATGGCCTCATTGGCATGTCAATTGCTAGTCGGTTGGAGGCTATCTGTTTGATTTGTTCAGTACTTCAATTTAATTTGGGTCCTCAACTCGAAATTTGTGATTGTTAAATATATTGTTTGAACCTGGCAGCTGTTTTTTTTAATGTTACTTTAATAAATTGGCGATTTACTTATTAAATTATTTTGCTTTAAACAGATCCTATAGAGGCAAAAACACTCTCTCTCTCTCTCTCTCTCTCTCTCTATATATATATATATATATATATATATATATATATATATATATATATAATGAACTGAAAAATATTATAAAAAGAAGAGGAAAAAGGTGAGTTTAAAGGACACCACAACACCGTTTAACTGGCTAAAAGCACCGTAAGTGTCAGCAAAACATTCCAGAGTAAGATCACCCTTGTATTGTGTGATAAACCCCTTTGTAGAGAGACGAGGCTACCAAAACTAGAGCTTTTAGCAAGATAAACCGGAAAAATGATAAAATATTGAATGATGACAAAAAGCCCACCAAATAAATCCAAAAAGCTTGTTCTAAGTAAAATCCTCGTCACCCGTTGTTGAGATGAGGATCCCGTTGTCGAGATGAGGATCGATTGACGCAAAACTGAAGCCGAAAACCATAATAGCGCCCCGGGAAAACTTGGATTGTGACATGCCTTTGCAACCTTTGGCTGTCGAATGTTGTGTCAAAACCAACTTACTTGACGCCTCGCTAGCAATCGAGAAGGACAGGCCCACGGTAAGGAGAAATTGCCGATTGTAGGAAGGTCTAAAGTCATGGCGACTCACAAGGCCCATGCACACACCCGACATGTAAACCACTCATTTACCGAGAAGATCGGAAAGTTTGTTTGTCGAGAATGTCATCATTTAAAAACAATCGTATCCGCCGTGGGACATAAAACCAATAGTTAGGCATCTCGGACTTAGAAAGTGCACCAGTAACATGAGCCTTCCAAAAGGCGTGCGAAACCATAAAATCCATGGCGGCCGTGAGATGGAGAACCCGACGCCACCGCCAAAAACTTCCAGGTCACGTCGTAAGAACATTTCACAATAAGATCCACGACAAAAATGGAATTCGACTTGAGGAAAATCGAATTTCAACTCCGGCCCGCTGCTTCCTCAATTGCGATGATTGTCGCATTAAGTTCCGCCTCAAAAGCAAACTTGGTCCCAATTAATTTATTCAATCTACCCTTTGCAAAGCCCCTGCAAGTATGAAAATTCCCGGCCGAAACATTATCGCCAGGGCCGCCACCAGAGCTTCCGTCCGTATTAGTTTTAATGCAACTGGGTGTAGGAGGCTACCAGTTGACGAGGACTGGACGAGGTGGCACCGATCGACCTTTCACACCAAGTTTGCGCAGACAAAGAAGGACACTCACTGTATTGCTCATGTACCCCTTATCCAAAATTGAAGAATCAAGGATGAACGTACAAGTGATGATTATAGCAGCAGTAGTAATTGGTTTGGTCGAGTAAAAGACAAGTGCATCACATAGATGCCACATTTCCCAAACAGTCGACATAAACTTCGTCACCAAGAAACGCATATGAGGGATGAAACTCCGCGAAATACCAAAGAGACAAAGATTATTAAATATGTAGTCGAGAGGAAGATCAAGATAAAAAGAAATATATCTCTAAGCCAGCACCAAAAGTTCGAGCAAACTTGCAACCACTAAAGATATAATCAATAATTTTCGAATTGGAGTAGGAAAAGAAGCAAAATGGAGGGCCCTTAAAACCTCGATGCCGAATGACATCAAAAATCAGTAACCAATCAAAAATCACACACCAAATCATTAGTGACCGCTTGGCCGGAATAGAGGGAGACCATGTCTACGATCCCCGATTGACGTGAAGGTAACGATGGCGTAAATAATCACAAGCCAAATTAGCCATGGCCGTGTCCTTTTGGGAGTGGCTCTAAACCGTTTATCGGTCGTACTCGAGACAGGGGGTACTGCAAAATGTCGATCACCACATTCTTGTACGCCACAAAAAAATCATCAATGAAATGCCACAAACCCTAGCTAAAATAGTCAGAAATAGTTTGAGTAAGAAAGCGCTTCGTCCAAATAGGAAGATAGAGTCATGATGCAATGGTGTAACCCGGCGTTGTCCCACCAAAATTTAAAATTAGAATTCTATATCGGAAGCCAACATGTGTGTTTCTATTAATCATGAACATGAGGACAAAAACCCGACCAAATCGAAGAAGGAACATAGCGCTTAGGGCTGCCTAAAAAACTAGAAAAATGCCTATAGTGAAAACAAAACACCATTGCATCCTCATTGAGCACCTTAAAAGCAAAATTCATTAAAAAGGTAGCAATATGTCATGACCCGTGACATATGACTCGGCGGTATGAGTCATCGATGCGTCATGTGACGCAAAGTCACTCGGCGATGAGCGCGGAGCGGGTGATGGGCGGCGCCAAGGCTGTTCGACCGAGGCTGTCGAGACATCGGGCACATGTGTCAAGAATGGCACATGGCACTGAGGGTAAGGCGTGTTAGCCGATCTAAGTGGACCGACTGGCAACGAGACATGCCAGAGGGACAGGCGCAACCGACAGGCAGGCGCGCGTGCACGAGGTCAAGCGGCACACGGCGAGGACTCAAAGCAGGGACGAGCGGGAGCGACGAGCGTGGGACAGTTGGCATCGCACGGAGCTTTCCGAGAAAATAGGGCACGGAGAGCTAGGCCTCTCGCGTAGCCCAATGACAAGCGACATGGGCCGACGAGCAAGCCCATGCCAAGCAAAGATATTGGGGCGTACTGGGCCTATTCGCCTTGGCAGAGCCATAGTCCAGTTGGAGTCTTTCTTGTCAAGAAAGGATCTCCATGTTCGATACATTTCCTTGTGTGGGACGTGTCCTTGTTAAGTAGGTTTCCTTTACGGATGGTTTTCCCACGTGTGTTTATGGGCCAGACGTATTTGGTCTTGTATTGCGTCTAGATTAGGGTTTCCCAGCCGAGCGGCGCTTATAGGCCGAAGTGTATGGGCTTAGTCGAGTAGCTTTAGTAAGGGGCAAGCCAACCCTAACCCTAGAATCATAGTGTTAGTATAAATAGGTTACTCTCCTATTGTAATTGTTATCAACGAGTTTTCTCGGAGCAATAATACATCATTATTCTCCCCAACTCTTCTTCACTTATCTTGCTCATCTGATTCAATGAACATATAATCGAGGCTCGCCGAGGTGACTTTATGCTTCTCTGACATGTTTAAAGAGGCACGCTCGGCGCCGCACGGGAAGTTCCGCTGCCGTGCACCATGGCGGTGTGCGAGCCCATGACAAGTGATATCAGAGCCGTTAAAGTTGGCACCGACGCCAACCTAGCTCTCGAACCTATAATCGTGGCGTTGTTTGGACAGATAAAGCAAGTAACCTTGGTCGTTCGAAAAGGTTGTAAGGGGAATCGAGGCCCCTTTACGGAGAAATCCAACCGGAGGGATGATCGGCACAATGCAAACGTGTTGTGCCACAGGGGTATTCATGCCAGCACTACCCCATTGCTAGGACGGATCCAGCCCGGTAGGCAGATCCGTGTCCTGTTAACCAAGGGCGTCCATTTTGATGACGCCCCATTGTTAAGATGGATCCGGCCTGGTAGGCAGATCCACGTCCGGAGGACCAAGGGCATTCATGCCGATGATGCCCCTTTGTTAGGCYAGATCTACCAGATCTGCTACCTAGAGCAGCCGAGATCGCAAGCAATGGAGCCACGAAGGAACCAAGCACATGCAAAGAYGGAGGGAGGTGGACCGACCCATCTCATGGCTARATTCGWGACAAGTGGACCAGCGGAGGCACATGTCCAGAACGGATCTATGGCATGTGGGTATTCTAATACCCTTAGGCGAGTCATTGACTCATATTCAGGTGAGATCCTGGACAACACGGAGGAGGCGTTGTTGATCCAGACCCTAATTGGCGGCGGAGACCTTCATGGGTGCCTCGTAGGCTGCACGGTGCCAACGTGCGAGCCGGAGCAAGGGACGGCACCATCGGGAGGGTACAGGGCTTGCGAAGGATCGTCGACATCCTTATGCAAGACGGGACAACATGGTGGGGTTGCTAGCGACGACAACACTCATGAGCTGCGGGTTATCCCTAATATTCTGATTGACTACTCGGAGGTCGAGATCGCAAGATGGTGTCAATGGCGATCTACTTACGAGGGCGTGTTGCTGAGGTCTGACCAACCCTTATGCCCAATAATCGGGACGGAAGAGTAGCATGACCGACAGATGCGGCACATCTATCGACTGGTGGCGTGGTTCAAGGAAGCAGCCTGGACCAACCTCATTCGCAACAACGGAGAAGAGTTTGGTGGGGGAGCGAGCATTGGTGGAACACCAACGACGGGGCATGCTTGGGCGACAGCATGCACATGTTTGTGTGGGTGGACCACCCACACTTGAAGTCTTTATCAAGGCGCAGCTCGAGCGACAGGGACGAGAGGATTGGGCGGGTGCGGTGAGAGCACCTATACCGTGAAGACTCTCCAGGAGTTGCCGAGGGGTATGGCGGCTAGTGTATTGATGTGGCGGAACGGCTTGAACCAAGCCGGCACCATGTTAGGGACCGGGTAAATCCCTATACTACCAGGACAAGACGTTGACTGCCGACAAGGGTCAACCGAGTTGTTTGGTTATCTGATCGAGCCAAAGACTGTGGACATGAAGAGGAATGGGACAAGGGTGATCTCAGAGCAGCAACAAGGAGTAGCTAACTGTGCTGACGAACCAGAGACGCACCATGGCAAGGCGGACAACCCAAGCCAACTTGTAAGGACGTGCGGATGTCCTAACACCCTTTCCGATGCATGGCGATATGGGATCCAAGGAAACAACCCTAGCACAGACAGTGCGTATGCAGGGCACTCGAGGCTTTCATACGGGACAGGGATCGAGGGTTGCTCATGTGGGATGGCCAACCACATGGACCGAGCTTCTCAGGCAGGAGATAAGCGTTGCATAGCCAAGGCGGAAGAGACCATCAAGTCGGATATGCGGGTACTTGATGAACAAGTACAAAGGGCAGATGCGACAAGCCCACGGGACGAGAGGACTAGCGGGATAGCAGTTGGGACCGAGACACACGGTGTCATCCTAATTGAGGTCATCCCAGTGCTAGCACGATCAGGTGTTACACCTGTACGTATGCAGATTCCCGACGCGTTGGAGGCTGAGCCAACGTATGGACTGAGCGGAGTGATAGATAGGACGGCAGCAAGGCCGAGAGCTCCATCAGCAGTCCAAACCAAGGAGGAGGTGCCAGCTTCATATGCGAGCTGGGGGTCGACAACAAGATTGAGTCTCAAACATGTAGGGATCATCTCAGTTATACAGGAGACCGAGGTCGAGATCGAAAGACACCTAATGTGTGTGCCGTGGGGTGTCGAGCAGGATATTCTTCGGGGCAGCATCTCAGGAAGGCGAGATGAGGAAAAAGTTTCGAGAGGTTGGGCAACACCTCGAGAGACTTGGGCGGCTGACTTGCCTGGTCCAGCCGAGATTGCGCGTCCTTCCAGAAATGGACGAGTCGTAGGTGGACGTGTGTAGATCACGTCTAGCGTGGCAGACGGTGAGGCCAACAAGGGATCCTCACGTACAACGAGCAGCAAGGCGTCGCTGGCTTGTGCGATCTTTTCGCACAAGGATGATGGAAGTGGCCGACTGAACCAAAAAGGGGGAGCGAGGTCGATGACGGTATGGGACGTTCCGACAACACTCGGGGAAACTAGAACAGGGAGCCATGGCAAGAGTCTCACACTCCATCGCGTGAGTCTCGTATCGGGGACGCTACGAGTTGGGTGGGGGATATTGTCATGACCCGTGGATATGACTCGGCGGTACGAGTCATCAACGCGTCATGTGAGGCAAAATCACTCGACAATGAGCGGGAGCAGGTGATGGGCGGCGCCGAGGCTGTTTGGCCGAGGCTGCTGAGACATCGGGCATATATGTTTACCAAGAATGGCATATGGCACTGAGGGCAAGGCGTGTTAGCCGAGCTAAGTGGACCGACTGCCAATGGGAAATGGGACATGTCGAGGGGACAGGCGCGCGCGCACGTGGCCAATCTGAGGCACACGACGAGGACTCAAAGCAGGGACGAGCAAGAGTGACGAGCGTGGCACGGTTGTCATCGCATGGAGCTTTCCGAGAAAATAGGGCACGACGAGCTAGGCTTCGCGCGTAGCCCAGTGACAAGCGGCATGGGGCGACGAGAAGGCCCATGCCAACCGAAGATACTGGGGCATGCTGGGCCTATTTGGCTTGGCAGAACCAAAGTCTAGTTGGAGTCTTTCTTGGCAAGAAGGATCTTCATGTACGATACATTTTTCTTGTGCGGGACGTGTCCTTGTTATGTAGGTTTCCTTGACGGATGGTTTTCCCATGTGTGTTTGTGGGCCGGACGTATTTGGTCTTGTATTGTGTCTAGATTAGAGTTTCCCAGTCGAGCGGCGCTTATGGGCCGAAGTGTATGGGCATAGTCGAGTAGCTTGAGGAAGGGGCAAGCCAACCCTATCCCTAGCATCATAGTGTTAGTATAAATAGGTTACTCTCCTATTGTAATTGTTTTCAACCAGTTTTCTCAGAGCAATAATACACCATTATTCTCCCCAACTCCTGTTCACTTATCTTTCTCATCTGATTCGATGGACATACAATCGAGGCTCGCCGAGGTGCCTTAATGCTTCTCTGACATGTTCGAAGAGGCACGCTCGGCGCTGCACGGGCAAGTTCCACTGCCGTGCACCATGGCGATGCGCGAGCCCGTGACAAATAGCTATGAAAATCAAACGCGTGCCCAGTCAACCTTCATCCTTTTGTGTACAACACCTATCCTAGGCAACCATGAGCGAGCATTTTTCATTGACATCACCGGACCAAACAAATTTTTGCATCATTTTTTCAAGGTCTTTTCCTATGAACCGCCGAGCCTGATCATCCATGGAGAGAGAAGTTCTTTTCCATCAAGAAAATTTTGAATATTTTTATCAAAGATGGGATGAAGATGAACTCGTTTAGGTACTCCTTTGAAAAGAGAAACCTCAAAATGTGTGATAGGTAGAGAACTGAGATGGATACAAGTGATATCCTGAATCTTTCGAGTATTGTAGCACGAGATGCCGCTACCCAAAAATAATTTGGATTTTTCCGATCTAAAAACCTGACAAGAATAACTACCATAACGCTAAAAAATCTCCATGATAGTTAAAGCATTAGCATCCAGAGGACGCACAATAAAGAAAACTCATATTAGATGATGCTACGAGTAGATTTTGTCTGATGGATCTATCTAACCCTACCTATTAACTACCTAATTTTTTCTTTTAACCTTTCCTTTCTTCTTCTTTCTTTCATCGACACACATCACCATTCGCCTTCCAATTTGTGATAGTATGCTTCTCTGTCGAAAAGTTGATATCCACAACGATAATCATGTATTGTATTCCATTCACCCGACACTCCAAAAGATAACATTGATTTATCATATGCCCATACTATATGATAATCTCTTCTCAAAGATTCTTTTCTTCCTTATGCTTCACCGTGTGGCCACACTAACACATCAACAACAAAACTCTTCAAACTTGGCCATTTCTTTCAACTTTTTAACAATCCTTCTTCAATTTTCCAAAACACACAAAAATCATAAAACATTAGTGTAATATTTATCCAAATTCTTAACATAAAACATACAAGAATCATTACACTAATTCATATTTATCAGTGCCCTGTCATGAACAAATCCACAAACTGACCGTCTTCTAGGAAATCCAAAAACTCCCGATACGAAATCACATCGAAAGGCATAATGCTACATCATCCCAAAAACCACATTAAAATCCCCAAACACAACCATGTCATACAAACAAAATGTTAACGAATAAGCCCACAACATATAAGTAGAGACTCGATAAGTGTTTTAACTTCATCAAATTCAAATCAAATAAGTGTCTTCACGTATGGCAATGGATGCTGCTGTAAGCAGGCTTTCTGCAATTACTGCCAAAATGGGGCAACTGCAAAATGAAACTCAAGAGCACCGTAGATTGCTAAACTTCCTTTTGAGAAGTGTTAGAACAACAATAGGCCTGCAAGGAAAGAAGTGTGCATTCGCATTACCAGAGAGTGCATAGAGGGCTTGGAGAGGAGGCAGCAAGAGCTGCGGGCGGAGCAGGAAGACCTAATTGTGCGTGTTGTCACCCGCGATCGCCTTGGACTATCTGTTAGTTCACTCCTCCCAACCTAAATGATTGCTTACCCTCGTAGGAGTTAAAACCATAAACAAAGCCCAACTGAAAACACACAGTAGGTAAAACCACATCAATCACAAGCACCTAATATGACATAAAGATAACGATCGAAATTGGATAAGCGAAAGAAGGGGAATAAAAAATCCAAAAACTCGAACACATACTTGTATGAGTATTAACGACAACGTGGAAAGCCTAATGACACGCAAATAAGAACTATGAATAGCCAAAATATCAACCCACCCCTCCATCACACACACAAATAAACTTTACTTAGTTGTAATAGAGTTAAAGAAGATTTAGATAAGTTCAAACCAAATCCTCAAATATTCCAATGCGAAAGTTTCATAATGAGATGTCTTGTAACCCCGCTTTAGAGGGTGAAATAGCATCAAGATGTCAACCGAATCAACCCAACTTTCCTTACCTACCATATCCATGGTTGCCAAGTGAGGTGTTTTGGCCGGGACATAATGAGCCAAGTGAAGTGGAAGACTGGGAGTAAGTCGGTCTGTCACTTGCTTCCGAATAGTGACAAGCTTGGTATTGGCTAATTAGTCCTCCATAGATGACAAGGTGGTGCCCCAAAGAGTCGGGGCATATGATTAAGATAATATATTCGCCATATCCGAAATACCAAACACCCCAAACTTATTCAAAAAGAATAAGTCAGCTTGTTTCGACGTATTTGAGAAAAGACCCAACCCCTTCAGCACATAGGCAGCTTGGGGGTGACTAACACATGTGAGACATTAGCAATCTCGCACAAAAAGACGATATCTTCCACCACCAAATTAGAGTTGATGGAATTTGCCGTGGTCAGGACATCGACCGTCGCACCGACTATACCGTTGTTATCCATTTTCGCACAAGTGACAACTTTAACAATCAGATCTGCAGTCCTAATTTTGATGCTTTTAACCACACCGACAACTGTGGTGATCGACCAAAGCCTCCTCAAACAATTTCAGCCCTAACACTTGGGGGCAACGGTTGAGGGACAATGCGAATCTACATGACCAATCGAGCTGCGATTTTCTCAAAAATCCTACAAGTCCTCAAAAACAAAAGTCACGTAATGATAATGTCATGTTCTTTTTCCAACAAAAGCCGCTTTGGCAATGTCGTAGATAAGTCAACCTCCACCAACACACGAGCATAATGACACACCATGTCGTTAAGTGTTTAACCGTAAATGTGTATTTTCTTCCCAATCACATGAGCAATACCACTAGGATCACATTATTTATTTGCACCCAAACATTAGTAATTGAGGACTTCGTCGCTGCTGGATTATAGTTCGGTACATTACAATCAAAATGTGCTGGGTCTAAGAGACCAAGTGTATCGAGACCAAATCAAGTCTCGCTCCTTCAATTTCAAAAAGTACATATTAAAAAAAAACTTTCCCAAAGAGAGCAAATGGAAATTATCGGACACACCCCAAGTTGTTCTAAGCTTAACATGAAGTTGAAACATCGATAATGGTTTAACCTCTTTAATATAGAATGAGCGGCCAATCAATAAATGCTCACAAGATTTATAAAGTGGCTCGTAAATATAATAAAAGATATGAAATGACAGAATCTTATTGTTACGAATGGGCAGTAGCGGGCAACCTCAGCGAGGGTATTGCAATAGTTCGGTGAATTTACATGGGCAACGTGTAGTGGATGGGAAATGGATGGCCTTGTTACGAAGTAAAATTGTGAATGGAGAAAACTCGATGGACGAATATGGCAACCTAATTCGTAGCAGGTCCCAGCAAGCCCGTGTTGGGGGTTAATCGTCAGGTAGGTAACAATGCTAGGTTAATCACGAGGGTGGCAATGACGGGTGGTGTGGAATTTAAGCCAACATTCATGACGATATTGGCACAACAACGTCGATGAAATAAGGAGTGTGGATGACAGTAGCAATACCCAAAAGGATGATCTCTGCGGAGGAAATGGTCGGTGACTGACTAGGGCTAACTGCTAAAGGAGTGGCTGCTCTATCAGGGCTTGATGGCACAAAAGACGTCGTAGGGTCTGAGTAGCAAGGCAAAACCAATGCGAAAAATAAGAGCACAATGGCAACAAATGTATCCACCACGGTGACCCAGGGGTTACGAATGTGAAACAAGAGTAAGTTACTAATCCGAATCACGAAGCGAGGGAGCGATGAGCATCATTGGAGACCACGGAGCGGGCATCAATAGGTCCGTGACGAAAGGAAACAAACCGATTATAGGAGTAGTGAGCCGATTGTCAGACCTGATTGTCAGTATAAGCCAGGATTCGCTAGAAGACACACGCATTGATTTCCTAATCTGGATGTCAAAAGCAGCAAATTGACCTATGAAGGTTCCTGCTATGCGTACACACCTGCCTGTCTGTCAGCTAGAACGTATGAATGTGCTGGACTTGGCTAAGGTATAGAACCTTAAGAGGTAAATGCTTAATGGCTAACACTAATGTATGCATGAATTGAACGATTGAAAACTGATTAACAGATTACTTGAGCGGTATTGAAAAAAAAAAAAAACCTCATGAAATTCATATGTTACTGCATAATACAAAAACGCTGGTTGCCCACACCTTTCAGAAAAGGTTGGCAACTTTGATTACATAAAATTGCAGGAAACAGTGAAAATAAAGCTAAGGCATCTAGCTTTGAGAAGACCTCCGATCTGAAGCCAGAGCTCGACGAACTCGCCAGAGCTCACGCTCCGCTTCATGCAGGCGGCGGCGATATTTGTCGGAACGATCGGCAAGCACTTGAGCTTCGCCAGCAACGGCGGTCAGGCGACTTACCGATTCGGCCAGATCCGCCTTCTCCTCTTGGAGTTGGCCGTTAAATTGCCGAAGCTCAGCCCACGCTCTTTTGTAAAAACATTTTTTCTGACGTTTCCTCTCCAAAAGGCGGTAGAGATAGCTGATCTTCTCCTTGAGGGAAGTGATCTGGTCGGAGAGCTTGAACTTTTCAACGACGAGGGAGATGTTCTTGCGCCTCACTGTATTGAGTTCGTTAATAAGGGGAGAGGATGCCATGACAGAAAATTACAGAGAAAATTACAAAGAGAATAATGAAGATATACACGTATTTAAAGGAGTGAAAGCGCGTGTAAAAGGAATCAAAAGTACTAGGGTTTCCGGAAAATCAGGAAACCCTAGAAAATCAAGAATCGCAACAAGACAAAAAACATTAATTGGCATTGAATAAAAAAGTTTGAGTACAAAGTACGCATCAGAAAAGTGACAGACCAGCCACGCAGGCTACAACAAACAGGTTTGTTCAAAAAACTAGACAAACAACACAAGGGAGAAAAAAATTTCTTAGAAGCACGAGCACTGCATCAAGACCGGCTAACTCTGAACTCTTCTTCACGACTGCCCTGGCGCCTGAGACGTCTCCCCCAAGTCTTTCTCGAACTGAGTAGACTCTTGTAAATCGCCCAAGTTAGCAAAGGTTGGAGAGCTTGCAGCAACCATTGCTAACGACTGTTCAGGGGGGGTGTTTGTTGGATTTTCGTGGTTTTGAAATAAATAAACGGGTTCATGGCTCGGTTTTATCGGAAATCGATTCGATTGAAAGACTCAATGTGTTTCAAGCTTGGAAAATAAAAGAAAAATAAAAATAAAGCAATTAAAATAGCTAACTATCCTAGGAATTGAAAGTGCAAGTTGGTCGGATGCCTCGGTCGTATGCCTTAATTGAAAATGCAAAGCAATAATGAAAATAAGCAAGAAAATGCAATGTTTCACCGAGTACAAGCATGCAAGYACAAGGTACAACTATGCATAAAATYCTAAATAATGCAAATTAGCAAAAATTGAAAGCATGGATGTAAAGAGCAATGAAAATTAACAAGAAAGTTTAAAACTTTAAGAAAAATGACAAGCAACAAAGTCTAGATCTAGGATTAAGCATGAAACAAAGCATAAAAATAAATGTGCAAAT
>BMAC01000868.1:37261-51327 GCA_014905375.1 Phtheirospermum japonicum | reverse complement strand
TAGTTCGGTACATTACAATCAAAATGTGCTGGGTCTAAGAGACCAAGTGTATCGAGACCAAATCAAGTCTCGGCTCCTTCAATTTCAAAAAGTACATATTAAAAAAAAACTTTCCCAAAGAGAGCAAATGGAAATTATCGGACACACCCCAAGTTGTTCTAAGCTTAACATGAAGTTGAAACATCGATAATGTTTAACCTCTTTAATATAGAATGAGCGGCCAATCAATAAATGCTCACAAGATTTATAAAGTGGCTCGTAAATATAATAAAAAGATATGAAATGACAGAATCTTATTGTTACGAATGGGCAGTAGCGGGCAACCTCAGCGAGGGTATTGCAATAGTTCGGTGAATTTACATGGGCAAACGTGTAGTGGATGGGAAATGGATGGCCTTGTTACGAAGTAAAATTGTGAATGGAGAAAACTCGATGGACGAATATGGCAACCTAATTCGTAGGCAGGTCCCAGCAAAGCCGTGTTGGGGGTTAATCGTCAGGTAGGTAACAATGCTAGGTTAATCACGAGGGTGGCAATGACGGGTGGTGTGGAATTTAAGCCAACATTCATGACGATATTGGCACAACAACGTCGATGAAATAAGGAGTGTGGATGACAGTAGCAATACCCAAAAGGATGATCTCTGCGGAGGAAATGGTCGGTGACTGACTAGGGCTAACTGCTAAAGGAGTGGCTGCTCTATCAGGGCTTGATGGCACAAAAGACGTCGTAGGGTCTGAGTAGCAAGGCAAAACCAATGCGAAAAATAAGAGCACAATGGCAACAAATGTATCCACCACGGTGACCCAGGGGTTACGAATGTGAAACAAGAGTAAGTTACTAATCCGAATCACGAAGCGAGGGAGCGATGAGCATCATTGGAGACCACGGAGCGGGCATCAATAGGTCCGTGACGAAAGGAAACAAACCGATTATAGGAGTAGTGAGCCGATTGTCAGACCTGATTGTCAGTATAAGCCAGGATTCGCTAGAAGACACACGCATTGATTTCCTAATCTGGATGTCAAAAGCAGCAAATTGACCTATGAAGGTTCCTGCTATGCGTACACACCTGCCTGTCTGTCAGCTAGAACGTATGAATGTGCTGGACTTGGCTAAGGTATAGAACCTTAAGAGGTAAATGCTTAATGGCTAACACTAATGTATGCATGAATTGAACGATTGAAAACTGATTAACAGATTACTTGAGCGGTATTGAAAAAAAAAAAAAACCTCATGAAATTCATATGTTACTGCATAATACAAAAACGCTGGTTGCCCACACCTTTCAGAAAAGGTTGGCAACTTTGATTACATAAAATTGCAGGAAACAGTGAAAATAAAGCTAAGGCATCTAGCTTTGAGAAGACCTCCGATCTGAAGCCAGAGCTCGACGAACTCGCCAGAGCTCACGCTCCGCTTCATGCAGGCGGCGGCGATATTTGTCGGAACGATCGGCAAGCACTTGAGCTTCGCCAGCAACGGCGGTCAGGCGACTTACCGATTCGGCCAGATCCGCCTTCTCCTCTTGGAGTTGGCGGTTAACTTGCCGAAGCTCAGCCCACTCTCTTTTGTAAAAACGTTTTTTCTGACGTTTCCTCTCCAAAAGGCGGTAGAGGTAGCCGATCTTCTCCTTGAGGGAAGTGATCTGGTCGGAGAGCTTGAACTTTCAACGACGAGGGAGATGTTCTTGCGCCTCACTGTATCGAGTTCGTTAATAAGGGGAGAGGATGCCATGACAGAAAATTACAGAGAAAATTACAAAGAGAATAATGAAGATATGCACGTATTTAAAGGAGTGAAAGCGCGTGTAAAAGGAATCAAAAGTACTAGGGTTTCCGGAAAATCAGGAAACCCTAGAAAATCAAGAGTCGCAACAAGACAAAAAACATTAATGGCATTGAATAAAAAAGTTTGAGTACAAAGTACGCATCAGAAAAGTGACAGACCAGCCACGTCAGGCTACAACAAACAGGTCTGTTCAAAAAACTAGACAAACAAACACAAGGGAGAAAAAATTTTCTTAGAGCACGAGCACTGCATCAAGGACCGGCTAACTCTGAACTCTTCTTCACGACTGCCCTGGCGCCTGAGACGTCTCCCCCAAGTCTTTCTCGAACTGAGTAGACTCTTGTAAATCGCCCAAGTTAGCAAAGGTTGGAGAGCTTGCAGCAACCATTGCTAACGACTGTTCAGGGGGGGGGGGGGGGGAGAAGAAGCTGAGGAAGAAGAGCAGAAGATCTGGCGGATGTGGTCGGCGAAGGCCGCGGCATCTAGCAAGTGGAGACGATCTTCCTCGGGAACATGGGAGAACGAGGTGGGCTCACAACTGCCTTCGATTCTGGTAGATCTGTCATAAGGCGTAGAAGGGTGTTCAGCCACCCACTTGGCGTGTGCATTAAGACCTAACTCGAAAAAGACCTCGGCCTCGGGGAGAAGGATATCGTACAACTCTTCTGAACCCAAAAAAGCTCGGCGAGTGGTCTCTCGGGTCAGTTTTATTAAGCACAGACCTTCTTCTGAATTGAGGAACTCCAACCTCCCTTCAGCCCGTCCTTCAATGCGGCCTTGATCCACTCCATCAGCTCTGGACTGCTTCAACTTCTCTTCCAGTTCTTTCTCGCGAAGAAGAGCCAGAGCTCGTTGCTTCTCCTCCGACTTCTTAACCTTGAGGAGCTCTACTCGCATTTCCTCCATTTCTGCCTTCAGCAAGTCTACCTACATATCTGAGCTTTTTAGTTTGACCTGGGCCTCCTGGCCCTCCCGGAACTTAGCCGTCAGCTCTAATTCTCGCTTTTTCAAAATCTCGATCTCCCCTTTAAGATTAGCGTGCAGCAAGGAGCCTCGAGCTTGGGCCATCAAAGATGCTCGTCCTACCATGGCCTGGAGCAAGGAAGAGGTAAGTGAGAGAACTTGAAGGAGCTAGGGACAGAAAAGTGGAGAAATTTATACCTGTGCCTCCGTCCTGCAGTAGAATTCAACTAGCTCCGGGTCTGACATCTTATCCACGATGTTGCGGTCATACGTAGGAGCCAGCCCCATCATGAATTGCCTCGCCACTTCCCCGGGGCAGTTAAGGACAGACCTATTAAAAATGGTCTGATTCGGGTAAGGAGGTACTTGAGAAGTTACCGGGGGGGTGGTTTGAGGTGCGGCCTTGGGAGTGATGGGAAAGGCAGTTCGGGGAGGATCCCGGGAAGAGGATGTAAGGTCAGCCCGACTTCGCTTTTTTCTCCTCAACTGTTTCTCCTCCCCAGGGTCTGCCAGAGACGGAATCGCTATTTCGTGCCCTGGACTTCTTCTCGGCTCCGGACTTTTCCTCCTGGGCCTCGGAGGGATCATCTCAGGCTCGGAAGCCCTGGGCGGCGCTTGAGGCTGGCTCTGGAGGGGCGCCACTAGAAGGACCTCTTCTGAGGTCGGAGAAGCTCTGGAGGGCTCCCCAGAGGGCTTTTCTGACCTTTTTCTGCGGCCTTGCAGGCCTTAGCTTGCATCTTCGCCAGCATCATTTTCTCTGAAATGAAAAAGTGAAACAATAAAAAGTATGGTAAAGGAACTATAGCGAAAGGACAATAAAACCAGGACATTCCGAGAAATATACCGATCTTGGGTGGCAGAGGGCCGTGCCCCTGTTGGGAGTTGAAGAAATTCAAGAGCTTGACGGTAAGCATCTTGGACAAGTCTAAGGGGTTCTGGTTTAAGAGAGCAATTTTTTCCTTCAGATCTGGTGACCTATCCCCTCGAGATAAGCGCATCTGAGGATGCAGAAAGCTGATGGGTTCGGTAGGGAAGCCCTAATCCCCCGAGCACTGAACGAAGAAGAACTTTTTCTTCCAGACTTTATGGGATGTAGGAAGACCTGATAAGAAATGAACGTCTGGTCGTCCAGATAGGTAGAAAAAACTGGAAGAGCTCTTCGCTTGAAATAAAGAAAAGAAGAGCTGAGCTGTGGGGGTGATCCCGGCATACTGTGCCGCCAGATGGAATCCGGCCATAACGCGAAAGGCGTTAGGCAAGAATTGCTGTACCGGAATGTGGTACAGCCTGGAAATAGCCTGTACGAAAGGATGGACGGGCAGGCTTAACCCGACGTAGAATTGGTCTACATAGAAAGTAAGGTGGCCGGCGGGGGGTACCGACGCCCCCTCACCGAGTGCCGGATTGGTAAAGGAAAACATATTGGAGATAGGGAATTTAGTGCGGATTTCTTTGAGAGTCTGGCTGCTAACTATTGAGGATAGGTTGTCAGAAGGGGGAGGAGGTAGGATCGCCGGCGGCCCCCTCGCCGGAGCCGTCGCGTAGGAATCGGTTGAGGAAAGGTTTACGGTAGAGGTGGAGTTCACTGGAGTTGCCCCCGATGAATCATCCCTGATGGAGTTGGTTTGGGAAGAAGAAATTGACATAATTAAAGATTGCGTGAAGGAAGAAAGGATACCTGGTAATAAGTGCTTGGAAAGATTGGAAGAAGATTGGTGGAGTTACAGAAGTCGCCGGAATGTTGCAGAGAGAAAGGAGGGGCTTCTTAAAGAATTTGTGAGAAGTAGAATTTGAAAAGTGAAATGGAAAATGTATTTGGGGGGACAAAAAGGAAAACGGATCAATTTGAAAAACAAAAATCGAGGAGCTGGGATTTGATGGGATTCCCGCATTTAATGCTAACAGTACTCTGTTCGCTGTGGTGGAGCGCCAAACGCCCTAGGTCAAATCATACGCTACCTACGTGTCAGAGAAGACGTGCAGAATAAGGACCATTTTGGGAAAATGAACCGACACCACTAATGCCAATAATGAGGGCTGTTGGGCAGGCGGATATCTCGGGATTCCCCTAGTACGAGAAGTCATAAAGGACGAGATGACCCCATTTATTGCGAAAAAGTCTTGGGATATTATCGATCTACCCCAACTGTTGGGGGGGAGGAGGTTATAGGGCTGTATATATGCCAGACCTGGTTGGGGGTAGCTCTGGCCTGAAGTAGTCAGGATAAATTAAGAGAGGGTTGCGACAGCTCTGCCAAGAAGAACTGGCTGTCATGCGGGCTTCTTCTGGGCGTAACTATCTAGAGAAAATCATCGAAGGTCTAAAGGCAGAGTCGAGCTGAGGTTCCGAGGATAGAAATTAAGCCTGGTCTTGGTGAAAGACCTGGCTCAGTTCCTCTAGGAATAGAGCTCGTCCTCATAAGATCTAACCTGTTGAAAGACAGGAACATTAGCGGAAAGAAGACCGAGATCACGACAGGTCAGCTTCTTGGAATTTTGCTGAACTTCCAGGAAGTTGAGATAGCATGGAAGGGATGAAGATCTGAAATAAGGAAGACCTGGTCAGAACCAGGGTCTGGTACCGATACCAAGGTGGCGTAAAAGAGGAAAAAAGGGAAAGACCTGGAACAGAACAGATCTGACTCTTAGATTCCCAACAGAAAGACAAGTGGGACCACTTGTCAGAAATGGTTGCCAAACGGCCCTTGATTCGCGGCATGTGCTCCTGAGATCCCGGCTGGGGTCCCCACTAGGAGAATCTATAAATATCTCAACCCCCAAGGCTGAGAGAGGTATGTCATTCTCTTGAGCATTCTTGCTTTCTTTCTGGAAAAACACCTCAAACGCTTGCTGACTTAAGCATCGGAGAGGTTCCACCGGAAAACCACCGGTGGTCCTTTCAACTCTTGTTTGTGGTGCAGATCAGGAGAGTGTTCAAGGTTTCAGGCATTCTCAACGTTGGTCATTTTTTGGGTTGAAACAACCTTGAAGTCAAAAGAATGCGTCCTCACAAAAGGGAAATATATATAATTGTGCACTCATTCGCTTGTATTTTTCAAAAGGTAAGTGTATATGCTCGGATCAACATAGACATGCATTCAAAGACTCGTGAAAATCAAAGACTCATACATCGCATATGTGTGCACATTTAATCAAGGATCGGATTAGGAATTTTTAGGGTTGTAATGTAGGCTCTTTGGTGAGGTATGTCATATATAAAAATGTGTGGCTAACTTTGAAAAAATGCAATCAATAACCCACTCAATCCAAATTTTAAGCATAGAGCAAAGCTTGCTCCTCATTCCTTCCAAAACAACCATATAATGCTATTCTTAGCCTTTTATAACTAAGGCTATTTCTCTCCCAAAACTGAATAAACTCGCCCGATCTTAAGGAACAAGAGTGTTAGTTCCTTCTATACTCGTTTGCCTTTATAAATAGGCCTTATTCTTAACTAAACTCTTTTTCTTTTTTTTATATATTTCTTTTCTTCTTCTTCTTCTTTTTCTTTTTTTTTATAACAGTGTCCCACTAATTGTCCCACTAGTTTCCACCCTGCATTCGTCATATCTAATTAACCGATGATAAATAAAACTCTCATCTCACAAACTTAAACAAAATGAGAGCTACAATTATGCTCATGGCTAACAAGAGACGGAATAAAGGCTCAAAGGGGCTCATTAGGAATTTATAGTGGTTTTTATTTCTGAATATAGCCGGAATCGGGTTTTATATGTTCCTATCGTCATTTCCAAAACCAAATATACACATGCGACTTTAGGGACTTCTCAAAACTCTTATTGAATCACAGCATGAAATGTTGATAAACACACAAGGCTCCTTACTAGGGTTTTATTCAAACTTTTGAAAACAAGAATATTGAGTTTTAAGAGCTTCGCAAAATTGCTAACGACCAAGTGTTGTTTTAAATAAATATGTATAAGTAGTTCTTGAAAAGTCTTGCACTTAAACAAGCTCAAAAGACTCTAACAACATATCACATAATACATGATTCCGAAAGGCAAGCCAATACAAACACAAATAAGCATAGGAATAATTTCAACATACGTCGACATAAACAATTGGATGATTCGTACGTCGTCATCAAACAGAACCATTCGACCAAAACGACTACGCATGCATAGACTATCCAAACCCCCCCCCCCCCCCCCCCCACACACACACACACACACAAAAAAGTAAGCAATGTCCTCATTGCTATTATAAATATCAATACAAGGAAAAAGGAAAACTTCGAATCAATTATCATGCAAATAGTTAGTCGAATGGTTAAACAAACACTCTAGCACAAAACACATAACAGAAAAATAAAACAAAATCACTAAAAATGAAAAATGAGAGTTGGGATAGAAAGTGGTACAATACTGGGGCTCGGGCCCACCTAAATGTCCATGCCGTCCCGAGGGAAAGATGGAAATCAGCAAATGGGGCGACGGTAAGTTTGCAGCCTCCGTCCGACCGGTCACTGCACCAATCCGATCGGACAGCAGTCCAGTGTGCTTTGTCCGACCGGTCAATTCTCTCATCCGGTCGGACAGGAGTCCAGTGTGCTTTGTCCGACCGGTCACTTTCCCTCGTCCGATCGGATGTCCTAAAAAAATTATCATTTTCCGCACTCTTGCTGCACAACTCAACAAATCATTACCACACATATCCAACTCAAGTTAATCACGAACAAAAATATGTACCAAAAAAAATAAAAAAATAAATATAATTGAGAATATACTAAATTATGCTAGAAAAATGATACCTTGGGTTACCTCCCAAGAAGTGCAACTTTTAACGTCTTTTGCATGATGACTTACAAAAGTGATGTTATTCGGGATCCAGAAATAAATGACGATCGTGCCACGCCTTAGTGTTCTCCAAGGGAAAAAGCGGGCGATGACAACCACCAAGGTAGGCACGATGAGCAAGCTTCGTGATGAGAGAAAAAGAATCTCCAACTGGCTTTGGAGGTCAAAAATGCGAGTAATCGATTACTACAAAAATCTCAAAAGTCGATCGGATTGTGGAACAATGCTCGGCCATCGAAATGACTAAGAAATTGGTTGAATAGACAAAATGGTCATCGATCAACCCACACTCCTTCTCGATTTCCTCCTCTACCACCTCAGCGTTAAGATTGATCAAAACATCCGGCAGAACGCAATGTGGCTCAACAAACACAATCTCCTCCAAATCCTGCAGCACAACTCCATCTTCTCCACAAAGAGCAAGTAAGTCCTAGTTGCCAACTTCCTCACTCGGAACCTCTAATGGCAACGCCCCTACACTATTACCCAAAACTTCATGTTCAATCGCAAAAGAGGCGATCTCAACCAAATCCTCAATCTCCATCTCCTCACACACCTTTCCTAAACAAACATTCAGGATTGAATCACCAACATCCAAGATGGGCTCCACCACATCAAGAATCGACAGCTCTTCAAAGGTAAGCTGCTCCTCCTCAACACGGATAACTGAGTAAGAATCATTATCGAGTGGGGCACGGGATGATAGTGGATTTGTTGGTAGTGGTCGGGAGGAGAAGGTAGAGTATAGTCTTCATATCTCGAGTAGTTCTGAATGATTGAAGCCTCCTCCTGTAGCTCTTCGTCAAACGTCACCCGACATGCATTCGCCAAATTCCATCGTGATCCGCAGCGATCACATTCTTCAATATTCTTCTTCAATAAGGCTCGACTTGCTAGCTTAACTTTCAAGGATGCTATCTCTCTGGTCAATTCATCGATCCTCTTGTGTCTTGAAGTGTATGAATTTTAAGATGTGTCCCACTCAGGCGAATAGAATGTCTCCATGAACCAATTGTATACTTCCTCTCACATCCCCAAGGAATCGGGCTCTGAATACATAAATAATTTTCTTGCCCGACCCTTCAACGTGTAGAAGAAGAGTCGCACCTTCACCTCATCCATCGTAAGGCCTAAAAGAGGGAAGGTTCTTGTTATGGCATCGTACTCTTGGATGAGTTATCAGGAGCCCATGAAATACCGGGAGTTGCTCATATTAGAACTCATTCGGGTCGTAGTCTTGCATCGCTTGACTCCATTGAGTGGTCAGTCGAAGATCAAAACAAGCGTACGGGTTAGACATTCTTTCTTTCTCTCTCTATTTTTTTTTTCGAAATGGCTTGTTGAATCTTGGTCGTCAAGGTACCTTGCAATCACAACACTTAACGCACAAGATTAAACGCACCGGTTGATAATAACAAAAATGAACAAAGAGAAAAATCACAAACGAACACGAAACACAACAAAACCAATAAAAACACGAACAAAGATCACGAAGAACAAACACAAAAATTACAACCTTTAGCCTTCCCCGGCAACGGCGCCAAATCTTGAGCCGAACTTTTGTGTTCCTTTCAAAATTAAAATCCGATTAAACAGTGCGCGTCTACTTTTGAAAGGGTTTTAGTTCGCCCGCAAGAGAACGGGGTCACTTGTAGACTTGGCAAGTTAACTCGAGTTGATCTCTCGAGGATGACTAATTGGAAGTTGTTTTTGTGTTTGTTTTTACGAACGAGAAAATAACAAAATGCTACGCTAAACACGTGGACAAAAGGGTTTTGGTAATGACTAGAACGAAGAAATAAGATTTATACTACGAGCAATTTAAAACTAATCTTGCAAAGATAATAACTAAAACGAAGAAATAAGATTTATACTACGAGCAATTTAAAACTAATCTTGCAAAGAGAGCGTCAATCTCTATGCAAGAACTTAACTAAGTTTATAAAAGTTTTAACAACGAATTCTAAAAATAAATTGAAAATCTTTTTAAATGATTAATAAAACAGGGGTCTAGGTCCTTGGAATCGTCTCCACGACCACTTGGGCATTATCGAACGCTTAGTCTACGAGTTTGGGTTGTCAATCCCAACGTGTAGATTAAACACCCGACAATTCCAAGTGATGGTTCTAAACAATTCCAAGCACTAGACCCGTAAATTCTAATTAGTAATCATCAACAAATCCAATATCACAAACCCAATCAAAACATCCAATTCACGATAATATAAATCAACTAGTTAACCAACACAATTCTTCACCAAATGATTCACAATAATCCATACATAAACGATTCAAACTAATAATCCAAACACAATATGCAAACACAATATCCAAACAAGATTTCTGAAAATCAAAATGAACCAATGAGAACAAGGTTTAGAGTGTACGAAATTGAAATGTTTGCGAGAACTATCTCCAGCTATTCTGGAGGGATTATCATCTACGAGTCGAGCCTTGGAAGCTGTCACGGACTCCCGAGAAGCTACGACCGCCGTGGTAACTACCGAATCTACGCCACTGCAACTGGTCGCCATGGGGCTTTGAGGTGATGGGTCGGAGTTGTCAATTCTGAGCGTGTCCTCGTGGGAGGTCTTCGTTCCTTCTATCTGGATAGGTTCTGATCTTTAAAAAAGAGATAAGTTGAAAAATGATTCAAGAACGCTCATGGGTTTTCATCCCCAAGAGGTTCAAGAATGTCTTCCCGTCTCGGTTTGTCACTAACTGGACGGGGGATTATTCGTCTATGGTTGGTGTATAGATGGTGTTTTTCGGTCCTCTGAATGTGGCTGAGTTCTTGGCCTTTTGTAGCCTTCAAGTAGCCCTTCCGTAACTAAAAATCTCCACAAAATCCGAGTTTGTAACGCTTACATCCGATCGGATGGTCTCCCAGTCCGATCGGAGGGATCTTTCTGCCAGAAATTCATACACTGGGTTTTGACACTGGGTAACCCAGTGTGGATGAYATACCCAGTGTCAGTTGTAATATACCAAATCAGGGCCCAATTTCTTTGAAACTCCRCTCGCGGGCCCACACTCGTCCACCTTAACACCGAAAGACTTCAAAATACCTAAAATAAACATAAAACATGGTAAAATAAGTCGGAGATACATAAATACGAAAATATGTTCAATCTATCCAACTTATACTAAAATTAACAACAAATATAACTAAAACACTAGCCTTATACACAAAAATCGTGACAAATACGTGCGAGTCAAGTAGAGAGGGTTGTATGTTTCCATGAGGTCATGGGTAGACAACTGAAGCCTAGGCTAGGGAATCATCCATGGGTGAGAGCATTATCTAGAAATTGGTTTGCGAAGACGACTCATTCCTAAAGGTTAGGAACTTAATCTTTATGTACGTAATTCATATTACCTAGTCTAGTCTTTAAGTCACATTAAATGTGTCATGATCACTCCTCACATACACACATACACACCACTTTGTCATGACTAACCCTACTACGTATATATACCGAATAAATTGGTAACTCACAAAATATATAGAGTATTTTTCTTTGAAAACACAACAGAGAAATTAACTTTCTCAACTGAAGCTCACTCATATTTACAAACTTTCAAACATATTAACGAGCTTCACACTACTTTAACAACTTTTATGAAAACTTATATACATCAGATTCACTCAAACTGTTTTACATATTTCAAAAGCAAGTAAAGTCAAAGTTCACCCCTAATAGGTGATTAGAGTAGATTTGTCCTTATTTTTATTAGCTTTTTAGTTCGTTTTTATATTTATTTTTGGTATAAGTTGGATGATTTAGGCATAATTCCATAATTTTATAATTCCAGCTTATTTTTACCGCATTCTGATCTTAATTGATGCAATTAGGTGATGTTTCGTTGTTTTTCACCTTACAGCTAAGTAACTGGAAGAGTTTAGTGCGTAAAAGATGAAGTTCGATGTTCAAGAATAGAAGAACAAGCTTTCCGGTGAAACGAGTAGCAAAAGATCTAGAAACGAAGACCGACGCTCAGTCGCGTTGACTGACGCGACCGTCGACGCGAGCCATATCAGCGAGTCATGACCGCGTCAGTCGACGCTACGTCGACTCAACGTCGATGCTACTTGGTGAAGCGTCGATGTTGACGCACCTACGTCGACGCAACGTCGACGCTACTTGCTGAAGCATCGATGTCGACGCACCTACGTCGACGCAACGTCGATGCTACTTGCTGAAGCGTCGATGTCGACACACCCCGTCGACGCACCTGCCCAGCCGACGCGCGCACCTGCTGACCACACCTGCCGAGCGCTGCCGACCAAGTCTGCCGAGTCCCGCCGAGCGCCAGCACGCGTCAGTCGACGCTCCGTCGACGCACCGTCGACGCGACGGCCCAGAATTCGGAAATTAGGGTTTCTTGTGCGGCAAGACTTGTAATATTTATAAAAACCCGCCATATTTCAGGTTTTTGAGGACAACATACGAGAACACGAAGACACAACACTATCCTAGGGTATTTTAGCATTCAATAACAATAAATCCACGTCTTATAACAAGATTTGGAGACACGGATCAAGGATCGAATTTCTACGCATCCGAACACCGATTTCGCGCTCGAGAATCCATCTTCGCCCAAGATTAGCGTTCAAACTCCGGAATAGCTGGAGCTTTTCATTGCTTTCCTTAGTTTTAATAAGTTTTCTAAACTCTTAGATAATTTTCTAGTTAATTATTTAGATAAATTCTTAGTTAATTCTAGTTTTAATTAGTTTAATTGTTTCTTATGCTTGGATATTGGATATTGGTTAATTTAGTTAATTTATGCGATTTAGTTTATACTTAGTTAATGGTTCTTGGATTCGTATGATTCAATTTCTTAGCGATAGTTTCTTAAATTCATGCTTTTAGATATTACAATTAGTTCTAATCTTCATAGCATTAAATTGATAATTTAGTTATTCCTCTTAGTTGATAAATTAGAATAATTAGTTTAATCAGCTTTAGTTTACTTCTTAGTTCGTAATTGATAATCTAGTTTAAAGTAATTAGTTTAATTAGTTTTAGTTTAATTATCGTCTTAGTTTATAATGATCGAATTAATATATTCAAACCCCCAAATGTATATGTATGTTATTCGTAATTGAGAAAAACATTGAAAAGACTGAACAGTTGTTTCCTCGAGAGATACGACTCGAGTCAAACTCATCACCCTACAGTTACCTCGTACACTTGCGAGCAAACTGACGTGATTTTAAATTAATTATTAAAAACGGGGTGCACAAAAGTTTGAGTTAAAAATTTGGCGCCGTTGCCGGGGAAGCAACGAGTAGGAATTTGAGTTGTTTTTCGTTTTATTTTTGACGTTTTATGTTTACTTTTAATTTGCTATATTTTTCTTATTTTTTGCTCTTGGCCTTTGCCATTTGATACATTGACGTGTTGTTGAGTCTATGCAAGGAAGGCGATCACTTCAACTAGATCTTGTGCCATTCATTGACAACATCCACCATTCAAATCCACCGAGACCAAGACCCATTTTTATTCCCGAGGACGATTCCTCAACAACAACTAATTTTGCTTGCGATCAAGCTCCCGACATGATGTTAGGGGCACAATCGGTTCGAAATGACGATTCCCCACCACGAACACCACCCCGTCCCAACCGACACGGGTATGGGAGTGAGTCGATCGTTTTGAAAGGACAACCACTACCCCGAGCTTTTTGGGCTAATTATCAGCAGAACGGGGAGAACGTGGGACAAAACGAAGGAATTAACCGGCAGAACAACGTAATCAATCACCAACCCAACATGGCGAATATGAGGCCAAACGAGGAAATGAACCCCAATACTATTTGCCAACACAACCTCGAGAACGTGGCGATTAGAAACGAAGATTTTATGCAGCACAACGCGTATGCTAACAACCAAAGGCACGTGAACGATTGGTTGGAGAATCAAGATCACGGATACGAGCAAAATAACTTCGGAAGGAGATACGAGCGTGAGCACCAATATGCACACAATGACCACTACGAGAGAGTTAATGAACAAGTTAGAGAACCAAGAGGAGATCGAGCACTTAGACAGCGCGACTTGGCACGTCCAAAGGTTGTACCCTTTAGGTCCGCCATTGTTATTGGACCGACCGCGAGAGCAGTGGAAATTAAACCGCATCAACTCAACCTACTCCCAACCTTTCATGGGAATGCGCATGAAGAGCCCTTGGCATTTCTAAATTATTTCGTTGATGAAGTTGGCCGATTCGTAGTTCATGGCCTTCACCAAGAGGAGGTCCAGATGATTTGTTTCCCGTACAGCTTGAAGGACAAGGCGAAGTCATGGCTACTGTCCTTAGAGCCTGGTTCGTTAACCGACTGGGATATGATTAGCGAAAAGTTCCTAAACCAATATTATTCAGCCCAAACAACGGGGCATCTTCGGAGATAAATCGCTACTTTTGAGCAGTTAGAAGGAGAGCTATTCCACGAAATGTGGGAGCGCTACAAGACACTTTTGCAAGCTT
>BMAC01000868.1:21329-31841 GCA_014905375.1 Phtheirospermum japonicum | reverse complement strand
TTAGATAAATTCTTAGTTAATTCTAGTTTTAATTAGTTTAATTGTTTCTTATGCTTGGATATTGAATATTGGTTAATTTAGTTTATTTATGCGATTTAGGTTATACTTAGTTAATGGTTCTTGGATTCGTATGATTCAATTGCTTAGCAATAGTTTCTTAAATTCATGCTTTTAGATATTATAATTAGTTCTAAATCTTCGTAGCGTTAATTGATAATTTAGTTATTCCTCTTAGTTGATAAATTAGAATAATTAGTTTAATCAGCTTTAGTTTACTGCTTAGTTCGTAATTGATAATCTAGTTTAAAGTAATTAGTTTTAGTTTAATTATCGTCTTAGTTTATAATGATCGAATTAATCTATTCAAACCCCCAAATGTATATGTATGTTATTCGTAATTGAGAAAAACATTGAAAAGACTGAACAGTTGTTTCCTCGAGAGATACGACTCGAGTCAAACTCATCACCCTACAGTTACCTTGTACACTTGCGAGCAAACTGACGTGCTTTTAAACTAATTATTAAAAACAGGGTGCACAAAAGTTTGAGTCAATAGGTCTTCATCCATCTACAATGATTCTCAAAACTATCATGAATTCCAACAGTCCAGACAGCTAGAGATCAGTTATCAACAAGTTCACCAATAATGTATAAACTAAATGAGCTAAAGCTCAATAAGTAGAAGATTATGCATTTTTGAAGAGTGTCGTAAGTCATTGTAATGTAATTATTCAATTTCATGTAAATGAGAATCATTTCTATTTAATTTCTTTTCTTTACTGAGCCCTTGATATCTATTATGCACCAGAAAGAGCTCATCGTGTAATCATAATCTTTCATCATAATATCCTTGTCGGAATCTCTCATAAGGATCTAAACTACCTTTCAAGTAGCTCCATCTGAATGTCTCACATGGTACTGAGAAACCATAATCAAGGATTCAGTATGTATGCCTCACATGGCACTGAGATACATCTTGAAGTAGCCCTGTACACATGTCTTGTTGGGTACTGACTCAAATATCATTTAAGCATGTTCCACATGCTTCGGTGCACTAATAGTGGTCCATAAAATATCATTGCTTGAAAACTTATGTCATTCGTGCTCATTTAATATTAATCATCAATCTTATTTGCAAATCATACTGCTCGTGAATGATGGGCTTTTGATTTGTACGTATTTGTTATGATTTGTATATGTTTCGAGTCATGTTTGAGTCATTTTTTTTATCTTTTTCGGGTTGAGATTAGGCTATTTTGCATAATTGTGCATTTTATAGCATTTACTTAACTTTCCGACTTTTCGATCATTAATTGGTCCTTTTGAGATGACTTTTGTGTTTTATCATGCAGCTAGAGCGCTTGACAAGCCTGGGATTTCAAGAAGATAAAACTCGTAAACCGTTACGAGAATCTAGAGACAAGGACGAGAAAGTCAGCGCCAAGAATTATCCACCAGGAGACTCATCCGGTCGGATGGATCTAACATCCGACTAGATTGACCTAGTGAATTTACACCGGTCGGATGTCCCTACCGGATCGGCCTACTGGACTCACATCCGGTCGGATGGATCTGATATCCAGCCGGATTGCCTGACAAGAGACCCCATACGTTCGGATTCTTTAGAACATCCGACCAGATGAAAGCATTACAAAATCATTTTGGAAAGATCTTTTAGTTACGAAATGAGGTTCTTGAAGGCTACAAAAGAGCAGGAAGAGAGGATGAGAATCATCATCCATTATCCCTCGTCTAGTAGTGATAGACTGGGTTGAGAACCACATTTTCGAACCTCTTGGGGATGACAACCCAAGAGTGTTCTTGAATCGTTCTTCATTTTATATTTCCACTTTCTAGATTTAAATTCCAGTTTTTCTTAGTTTAGTTCGTAGAATCATCTCGTGACCTCGAGGATTATTGGAACTTCTCTAATTAGGTAACCTTTCGTTATTCAATTGTTGCACTTGTCGTGTGAATTTATACAAATGTTCAGAACTATCGATTCTCTTGTGTTCGGTTTTATTTTAATTATTGATGGATGTCAGTTGTTCACTATTGTTACTTTCTTGTTCAATCATGATTATTTCTTACTTTGAATTTGTGATATTGGATTTTTCGATGAATGTTAGTTAGGATTTACGGGTCTAGTGCCTAGAATTGTTTAGAACCATCGATTGGGATCATTGTGTGTTTAATCTACGAGTTGGGATTGACATCCACGACTCACAGATTAAGTGTTCAATAAAATGCCAATTGATCGTGGAGACGATTCTAGAGCCCTAGACCCCAGTTTTTTTAATCTTTTAATAAGTTCTCAATTTCGTTTTAAAATTCATTGTTAAAACTTTTATATACTTTAGTTAAGTTCTTGCATAGAGATTGATGCTCTCTTTGCAAGATTAGTTTTAAATCGCTCGTAGTATAAATCATCATTTTAGATATTCAAGTTCTCAAACCAAAACTTGATCGCGTGTTTAGATTAGTCTTTTTCCTCATTTTCTCGTTCATGAAAACAAACAGAAAAACTACCTCCGATTAGCCTTCCTCGAGAGATTCGACTCAAGTTAACTTTCCAGTCTACTGTGACCCCACTCTCTTGCGGGCGAACTTGCTTTTCAAAGTAGACACACATTGTATAACTTATTTTTAATTTTGAAAGAGGCAATTTGTTCGACTCAAAATTTGGCGTCGTTGCCAGGGAAGGCTAAAGGTTGTAATTTTTGTGTTTGCTCTTCGTAACCTTTAATTGT
Source organism: Phtheirospermum japonicum (assembly GCA_014905375.1). Taxonomy (NCBI): domain Eukaryota; kingdom Viridiplantae; phylum Streptophyta; class Magnoliopsida; order Lamiales; family Orobanchaceae; genus Phtheirospermum; species Phtheirospermum japonicum. The sequence goes on along the minus strand of BMAC01000868.1, from coordinate 29,091 downwards.
GTTGTGATTTGTTTCGTTTGTGTTTATTGTTGCTTGGGATTTTTCATTTTTGCTTGTTTTTGTTATTTTTCATCGGTGCGTTTAATCTTGTGCATTGAGTGTTTTGTATGAAAGGTAAATCCTCTGAGGCCTAAGATCGAACAAGCCGTATATATATACGATCCTGACGAGTTTTACTTCGAGAAACTTCTATTTTTTCGTGGGTTCCCGAGTGAGGATCCGCTCAACTTCATCGTAGAGTACGAAGACATAACAGGAACATTCCTTCTTCTAAGCCTCACGAGGGATCAGGTGAAGATGCGAGTCTTCATTTTCACGTTAAAGGATTGAGCAAAAAAATGGTCTGGAGCCCGATTCCTTGAAAACGTGGGAGGAAGTAGTATATCGGTTCATGGGGTCGTTCTACTCATCTGAATTGGCCCCACCTTCAAACTCTTACAATTCGAGCCTTAATGATCCATATGCTTCACCCCATCACCTCGATCCTCATTTTGACCCTCACACCCCACCACATAGTTCCTATTGCCCGACCTTTAACGAAAACTCTTATGATTCGGGTTTTGAATCTTCATACGCTCCCTTAGCCTCACCTTTTTACATGGGGTATGACTCGTATGCTCCACCCGACTCTAATTCTTTCTATTCGAGCTACGACTCTTATGCCCCTCCCGACTCAATTCCCTACTACCCGAGTTATGAAGAATATACCCCACCTCCTCCTCCCGACCACAACCAACAAATTGAGTTGCCGATTTTTGATGTGGTGGAGCCTACCTTTGATGTTGGTAATTTGAGATTGAATGCTCGTTTAGGAGAGGTGTGTGAGGAGATGGAGATCTGGGATTTGGTTGAGATCGCCCCTCTTGCGATTTTTGAGGAAGTTTTGGATAATAGTATAGGGGTATTGTCATTGGAGGTCCCGGAGGATGTTGGTGATTCGGGATTACTTGCTCTTTATGGGGATGATGAAGTAGTGCCGGATTTGGGAAATTCTGATATGGCCAAATCTTTTCTTGTGGCACCCAAAGCTTGGTTCGACTTTGAGATTGAGATGGTAGAAGAGGGAATCGAGACGGAGTTTGGGTTGGTCGAAGCTCATTCCTTTTGTTTGACCAATTTCCTAGTCATTCCAATGACCGAGAATTGTTCCACACTCTGGTTCACTTTTGATCTCTTCTCAGTGATTGATTACTCGCGTTTATGACCTCCAAAGCCGAGTGGAGCTCTCACTTCTCCAATCATGGAACCAGCTTGTTGTGACCACCTTTGTGATCATCGTCACCCGCTATTGCTCTTGGAGAACACTAAGGCGTGGCACGATCGCCATTTATCTCTGGATCCCGGATAATATCACTTGTGTAAGTCATCGAGCAAAAGACGTTAAAAGTTGCAATTCTTGGGAGGTAACCCAAGTTTTTGTTGTTTTTGTCCATAGTTTTGTTTATTTTTATTTTTACTTTTCTTATTTTATTTTTGTACATATTTTTGAGTGTGATAAGCTGGAGTTGGGTAGATTTGGTAATGGTGTGTTGAGTGAGCAGGGAGTGACGAAAATCATCAATCCCAGATGATCCGGTCGGGTTGGGAAGAAGATCGGTCGGACAAAACCTTCTGGAGAGCCATCCGACCAGATTGGTTCAGGGGTCCGGATGGACAAAATCTTCTGGAGAGATATCTGACCGGATTGGTGCTGTAACCGGTCGGATGGACTTTCTGCCGCACCATCCGACGAGATAGAAGGAATATCCAACCGGATAACACTGCACCAACAACTACTTAATACTGTTGCTCCCAGTTGCAGATTTCCATGTTCCCCTCCGGACGACATGGACATTTAGACGGGCCCGGGCCCCAGTATTGTATCGCTTTCTATCCTAACTCTCGTTTGCATTTTTAGTGTTTGGATTTTATTTGATTTTTTTATTATGTGTTGTGTACATGAGTGTCTGTTATAACTATTCGACTAACTATTCGCATGATTATTGATTCTTTCGTTTGTTCAAGGATGAACAAAACAATAAAGCGTGGGGTGGTTTGGAGAGTCGTATATTATGCATGCATATCGTTCCGATAGAATAGTTTTGTTTGAGTTTTTTTTTTGTGTCGACGTACGTTGAATTCATTTCTATGCTTATTTGTGTTTGTACTGGCTTGCCTGTCGAAATCATATATTGTGTGATCCGACGTTAGAGTCTTTTGAGCTAATTTAGTGCAAATTTTTAAACACCTACTTATATATATATTTTTAAAATAACACTAAGTCGTTAGCAATTTTGCGAAGCTCTTAAAACTCGATCACCTTGTTTTCAAAAGTTTTAATAAAAACCTAGTAAGGAGACTTGTGTGTTTATCAACATTTCATGTTTTAATTTGAAAAGTGTTTCGAGAAATCTCTAAAGTCGCATGTGTGCATTTGGTTTTGGAAATGACGATAGGCACATATAAAACCCAATTCCGGCTATTATTTAGAAATAAAACCTCTATAAATTCCTAATGAGCCCCTTGAGCCTTTATTCTGTATCTTTGTTAGCCACGAGCATAATTTTAGCTCTTATTTTGTTAAAGTTTTTGAGACGAGAGTTTATTTATTATTGGTCTTTCGAGATATGACGATTGCAGGGTGGGAATTAGTGGGCTATATATAAAAAAAGAGAGAAAAAAGAAAAGAAAAGAGGAAATTAAGAGTGCTTCCGTTCATAAGAGCATATAGATGTTAAGAATAAAGCCTATTTATAAAGATAAGCAATGTGTTAGTTCGGGTTTTGGGTGAGAAATAGCCTTAGATATAAAAGGCTAAGAATATTGATATATGGTTGTTTTGGTAAGAATGAGGAGCACAACTATGCTCTATGCTTAGAATAATAGATTGAGTGAGTTATTGATTGCGTTTGTCCGCAAGTTAGCCACACATCTTTATATATGACATACCCACCAAAGTGTCTATATTACAACTGTAGAAAGTCCTCATCCGACTCTTGACCAAATGTGCACACATATATGATATACGAGTTTTCGATTTTCTCGAGTCATTAAATGAATTTTTGTTGATCCGAGCGTATATACTTACCTTTTGAAAAAAACGAGCGAATGAGTGCACCATTATATATTTCCCTTTTGTGAGGATGCATTCTTTTTATTTCAAGGCGAAATGGTAACACGAGCTTAGCTTAAGAGTTTTCGACAAAAGTGTTTATATTTGCAAAACTATATTGTATTCACAACATGACTCTTTGATCTAGCTACTTCCATGCTTACGTGGTTTTGATACTTCTGTTTGTACGAGGACGAACAAACCAATAAAGCGTGGGGTGGTTGATTTGTACGTATTTGTTATGGTTTTTGTATATGTTTCGAGTCATGTTTGAGTCGTTTTGATATCTTTTTTCGGGTTGATATTAGGCTATTTTTCATAATTGTGCATTTTACAGCTTTTACTTAACTTTCTGACTTTTTCGATTGTTAACAGGTCCTTTAGAGATGACTTATGTGTTTTCTCATGCAGTTAGAGTGCTTGACGAGCCTGGGATTTCAAGAAGATAAAACTCATAAACCGTTACGAGAATCGAGAGACAAGGACGAGAAAGTCAGCGCTAAGAAGTAGCCACCAAGACACTCACCCGGTCGGATGGATCTGACATCCGACCAGATTGACCTACTGAATTCACACCGGTTAGATGTCCCTAGCGGATCGGCCTACTGGACTCACATCCGGTTGGATGGATCTGACATTCGACCGGATTTCCTCACAAGAGACCCCATCCGGTCGGAATCTTCAGACCATCTGGCCGGATGCAAGCGTTACAAAATCATTTTTGAAAGATCTTTCAGTTACGAAATGAGGTTTTTGAAGGCTACAAAAGACCAGGAAGAGAGGCTGAGAATCATCATCCATTATCCCTCATCCAGTAGTGATAGACTGGGTTGAGAGCCACATTTTCGAACCTCTTGGGGATGACAACCCAAGAGTGTTCTTGAATCGTTCTTCATTTTATCTTTCCACTTTCAAGATTTAAATTCCAACTTCTCTTAGCTTAGTTCGTAGAATCATCTTGTGACCTCGAGGATTATTGGAACTTCTCTAATTAGGTAACCTTTTGTTATTCAATTGTTGCATTTGTCTAGTGACTTTATACGAATGTTTAGAACTATCGATTCTCTTGTGTTTGGTTTTATTTTAATTATTGATGGATGTTAGTTGTTCACTATTGTTACTTTCTTGTTCAATCATGATTAGTTCTTGTTTGGAGTTTGTGATATTGGATTTGTTGATGGTTGTTAGTTAGGATTTACAAGTCTAGTGCCTGAAATCATTTAGAACCATCGATTGGGATCGTAGGGTGTTTAATTTACGAGTTGGGATTGACATCCCCAACTCAAAGATTAAGTGTTTGACCGCTCGTCGTTAAGCGTCAAATTAAATATTTATTTTTCCTTAGCTTTTCTCTACCTACTAGCAGTAGTGATAAGTAAGGGTCGATCCCACGAGGAGTGTGGTTAGATTGTGATAGTTCGTATTTTATTTAATCAAATAATTGGGGTAGAAATTGCACTACAAAAAAATAGTAGATTTCCGAGGGAAAAACCGAGGGAAATGACTTCCCTCGGAATTTTCCGAGGGGAAAACCGAGGAAACCGAAATTCCCTCGGTATTTTCCGAGGGAAGGCAATTCCCTTGGAAGGACCCTCAGAATTCTGGCGCCATTCTTTCCCGCCATGATTTCCGAGGAAAAAATCGACGGATTTGCGAGGGACTTTATTCTGAGGGATTTATTCCCTCGGGATGTTATTATTTTATTTTTTTAATTGAAAAGCTTCCGAGGGAATACGAAATCCCTCGGAATCAAACCGAGGGAATCCAAAATCCCTCGGAATTATTCCGAGGGATTATGGTTTCCCTCGGAATTTTAATTAATATTTTTAAAAAATAAAAAATAGGAGGGGTGCGTCTCGTCGTCGTGGAATCATGGGGTGCATCTATTACTCAGATTTTTCTCTAAATAATTCAAAACCAACCAAATCATCCCTCTTCACCGTAGCAATGGCGGCACCAAAGTTTTTCAAGGTTATATTGGACCCTAAATCAGACAGCCTAGTAAGTTTCCATATAAATTATGAGCTAATTAAATTATATTTTTGCATCTTGTTAATTTATCTAGAGTCGTGCCTAGAAACCAATCTTTATTTCTTGTCTTATAGAAATCAATCGATCGTTTAGGACGCATTTTCTTTTTTTTTTTACGATTCTAAATGAAAAAATGAAAAAAAAAACCCGAAAAAATAGAAGAATTAGTAAAAAATAGAAACGAATCCCATCATTTCACGACCGGGGCGTGGAGGGGTGCGCCCCGGCATCGTGGAACCACGGACGTGGGGCGTCGATCGTTCCGCATGCGTTTTCTAATTTTTTTCGATTTTAGATGAATAATGGAAAATACCCCGAAAAATAGAAAAAATAGTAAAAAATAGTAAGAAGACCCGAGAAATTACGACCGTGGGCGGGGAGGGGTGCGCCTCGGCGTCCCGGAAATAAACCCTATTTTTTTTTCCTAATTGTTTCTAATTTTTTCGATTTTTTCACATTTTTTTTTTTTTTTTTAAAATTCCGAGGGTATCAGAAATCCCTCGGAATTCCGAGGGAATTTTGATTCCCTCGGAATTTTCAAAAAATTAAAAACAATCGGAAAAAATCAAGAAAAATCATAAAAATGAAACTGATCCTTATTGGAGGAGGGGTGAGTCTCGTCGTCAGGGAACCACAGGGGTCGGGCGTCGATCGTTTGGGACGAGTTTTCTATTTTTTCCGATTTTAAATAAAAAAATGGAAAAAACCCCCGAAAAAATAGAAAAATTAGTAAAAAAAATAGAAACGAATCCCATCATTTCACGACCGGGGCGGGGAGGGGGTGCGCCCCGGCATCGTGGAACCACGGGCATCGGGCGTCGATCGTTCCGCACGCGTTTTCTATTTTTTTTTCCGATTTTAGATGAATAATGGAAAAAACCCCCAAAAAATAGAAAAAATAGTAAAAAATAGTAAGAAGACCCGAGATATTACGACCGAGGCGGGGAGGGGTGCGCCTCGGCGTCCCGGAAATAAACCCTATTTTTTTCCTAATTGTTTCTAATTATTTCGATTTTTTCACATTTTTTTTTCTTGAAGATTCCGAGGGAATCAGAAATCCCGCGGAATTCCGAGGGAATTTTGATTCCATCGGAATTTTTAAAAATTTTAAAAAAAAATCAAAAAAAATTGAGAAAAATAGAATAATCGTAAAAACGAAACCGATCCTATCATCTTAGGCACGTGAGGAGGTTTTGACCCCAAATTCGATCGAAAAATACCAACGAGCACGTGCGTTTCCACACGTGTCTTGGGATTCGACCAACAACAAGATACGATCGATCGATGAACTCCTTCGGTTGGAAACGCGAAGCGACGTAGCGTCGTGATTTTTTCATATTGGAGGAGGGGTGCGTCTYGTCGTCGTGGCACCACGGGGGTCGGGCGTCGATCGTTTAGGACGCGTTTTCTATTTTTTTTTCCGATTTTAAATGAAAAATGGAAAAAAAAACACGAAAAAATAGAAGAATTAGTAAAAAATAGAAACGAATCCCATCATTTCACGATCGGGGTGGGGAGGGGTGCGCCCCGGCGTCGTGGAACCATCGGTGTCGGGCGTCAATCGTTCCGCATGCGTTTTCTAATTATTTTTGATTTTAGATGAATAATGGAAAAAAACCCTAAGAAATAGAAAAACTAGTAAAAAATAGTAAGAACACCCGAGATATTACGACCGGGGTGGGGAGGGGTGTGCCTCGCCGTCCCGGAAATAATCCCTATTTTTTTCCTAATTGTTTCTAATTTTTCGATTTTTTCTCTTTTTTTTCTTTGAAAATTCCGAGGGAATCAGAAATCGGAAATCCGAGGTAATTTTGATTCCCTCGGAATTTTCAAAAATTAAAAACAAATTGGAAAAAATCGAGAAAAATAGAAAAATTATAAAAACAAAACCGATCCTATCATCTTAGGCACGTGGGGAGGTTTTGACCCCAAATTTGATCGAAAAACACCAACGAGCACGTGCGTTTCCACACTTATCTTGGGATTCGACCAACAACAAGATACGATCGATCGATGAACTCCTTCGGTTGGAAACGCGAAGCRACGTAGCGTCGTGATTTTTCCATATTGAAGGAGGGGTGCGTCTCGTCGTCGTGGAACCACGGGGGTCAGGCGTCGATCGTTTAGGATGCATTTTCTATTTTTTCTGATTTTAAATGAAAAAATGGAAAAAAAAACCCGAAAAATTGAAGAATTAGTAAAAAATAGAAACGAATCCCATCATTTCACGACCGGGGTGGGTAGGGGTGCGCCCCGGCGTCGTGGAACCACGGGCGTCGGGCGTCGATCGTTCCGCATGCGTTTTCTAATTTTTTTCGATTTTAGATGAATAATGGAGTTTAGGACGCGTTTTCTATTTTTTTTTTCGATTTTAAATGAAAAAATGGAAAAAAAACCCGAAAAAATAGAAGAATTAGTAAAAAATAGAAACGAATCCCATCATTTCACGACCGGGGCGGGGAGGGGTGCGCCCCGGCGTCGTGGAACCACGGTGTCGGGCGTCGATCGTTCCGCATGCGTTTTCTAATTTTTTTTGATTTTAGATGAATAATGGAAAAAACCCGAAAAAGTAGAAAAACTAGTAAAAAATAGTAAGAACACCGAGAAATTACGACCGGGGCGGGGAGGGGTGCGCCTCGC
>BMAC01000867.1:420945-452016 GCA_014905375.1 Phtheirospermum japonicum | reverse complement strand
TAGCATTGCATACATAATGCTCCCAATCGCGGATGCATAAGGTACACGAGCCATCTTACCTCTTTCCTTAGGTGTCTTTGGAGACATAGCCCTAGAAAGTGGATCACTTCTCATTGGGAGGTATCCACGCTTGGATTCCTCCATGCTAAACTGTTTTAGCACTTTGTCTATGTACATGGATTGGGAAAGTCCGATCATCTTTCGTGATCTATCTCGATGGATCTTTATCCCAAGGATAAAAGATGCTTCTCCCAAGTCCTTCATGGAGAACTGCTTAGACAACCAAGTTCTTGTTGATTGCAACATCCCTACATAATTCCCAATGAGTAGAATGCCATCAACATAGAGTACAACAAAAGTAACTACCCTCCCACTAACCTTCTTATAGACACATGGTTCATCCGGATTCTAATGAGAATCAAACATTTTGATTGTTTCATCAAATCGGATGTTCCAACTCCTCTAATCCTGTTTGAGACCATAAATGGATCTCTGGAGTTTGCAAACCTGTTGCTCACTCCCACTGGATATGAAGTCCTCTGGCTGCTTCATATATATCTCTTCCTTAATATTTCCATTAAGGAAAGCAGTCTTCACATCCATTTGCCATATCTCGTAGTCATAATACGCGGCTATGGCTAACAGGATCCGAATGGACTTAAGCATCACTACTGGTGAAAAGGTTTCCTCATAGTCAATGCCTTACTTCTGAGTATAGCGTTTTGCAACCAAATGTGCCTTAAAGGTACTTACCTCTCCATCTACTCCAAGCTTCCGCTTGTAGACCCATTTACAACAAATGGGAACAATTCCCTGTGGTGGGTCCATCAAGGTCCATACCTTGGAGTACATGGAGTCCATTTCGGACTGCATTGCTTCTTGCCATTTTTTCGAGTCAATGTCAGACATTGCCTCTTCATAACTTCTTGGATCACTATCCAAAAGGAGTCCCTCTTCTTTGTTCTCTAACAAAAGGTTCATCCTCTCAGGAGCCCTTGAAACCCTTATGGATTTTCGAAGAGGTTGTGCTATAGATGGTCCAGCCTCAACTGGTGCGCTATTTGCGGTAACCTGTGGGATTGTGGTTCTTGAACTTCATCAAGTTCTACAACTCCGCCACCCCTTTCAGAAAGAAACTCTTCTTCAAGGAAAGTAGCATTCCTCAAAACAAACACCTTTTGTTCTGAAGGGTCATAGAAATAGTATCCTATAGACTCTTTTGGATACCCCACAAACTTACATAAGATGGATCTCATGTCCAACTTATATCCCACTTGACGCTTCATGTAAGCATCACACCCCCATGCTTTTAGGTATTTGTAGGAAGGTGACTTCCCATACCATATTTCATAGGGTGTATCGGGTACGGCTTTACTTGGCACCCTATTTAATAGGTATGCCGCCGTCTCTAAGGCATAACCCTAAAATGAAAGAGGTAAGGAAGTGCAACTCATCATTGATCGAACCATATCCAACAAAGTTCAATTTCTACGCTCCGAAACTCCATTAAATTGTGGTGTTCCGGGAGGAGTCCACTGTGAGAGAATACCATTCTCTCTTAGATAATCAAGAAACTCAGTTGATAAGTATTCACCTCCTCGATCTGATTGAAGAGTCTTAATACTACGATCACTTTGTTTCTCTACTTCACATCTGAATTCCTTGAACTTTTCAAAGGCCTCAGATTTATGCCTCATAAGGTATACATAACCAAACCTAGAATAATCGTCGGTAAAGGTTATGAAGTAATGATAGTTCCCTCTCGCACTAACACTTAGCGGACCACATACATCTGTATGGATCAAGTCCAATAGACCTTTGGCTCGTTCCACTTGTCCAATAAATGGTGATTTAGTCATCTTTCCTTTAAGGCATGACTCACATGTTGGCAACTTTTGCTCTCCCTTAAGATCGAGTTTTTGTCCCAACTTGTGTATCCTTTTTTCGGAAATGTGACCTAATCTAGCATGCCAAAGTGTGAAAGAACTTTGATTATCTAACTTCCTTTTATTTTGTTGAATTGTGAGAATGGGTTCACTTGGGGAAATGGTGTATAAGGAATTCGTCAAATAACCGGAATATATAAAAGAAGAGTCTTTGAAAATGGAACAACTTCCATTCTCAATAACAAGTCTAAAACCCTATTTGTCCAAAACAGGTACAGAGATAATGTTTCTGATAATATCCGGAACATAAAGACAATTATTCAAACACAATTTAAAACCATTATCCAAAGATAAATAAACAGTCCCTATTGCTAATGCAGCAACTCTTGCTCCATTCCCCATTCTAAGGACCGTTTCCCTTCTTGACATTATCTGAAAATCATTGCAAATGTTTGAGCCACAACCGATATCCAATACACAAGAAGCATCATTAACGGATAGGTTAACTTCAACAAAATATATACCTGAACTTTTCAGGCTTGCAAGATATTCCTTGCAATTCCTCTTCCAGTGCCCCGTTTTTCCGCATTGAAAGCACTTGTCATCAACTTGAGAATTAACCTTTTTCTTACCGTTGTCCTTTGTCTTCTTGTTGGGCTTAGAGGAACTCTTTCCTGTCCACTTCCTTTTCTTTGGATTTCCAGCCTTCGATTTGGAAGAGGATCCAATAAGTATGACCAGCTTATACTTTTTGATGGTGGACTCAGTCGTCTTCAACATGTTCAACAATTCAGGGAGACTATTCTCCATGTTGTGCATGTTAAAGTTGACAATAAATGTGTCAAATGAGGGAGGCAAAGATTGCAATAAAAGGTCCACATAGAGTTCATTATCCATAACGACTCCAAGGGACTCGAGCCTTTCAATAAGAGCTATCACCTTCAGTCCATGGTCTTGGACTGAAGAGCCCTCAGTCATACGACACTTGAAAACCTCCTTAGATATCTGATATCTTTCTTGCCTTCTCCTCTCACCATACAACTCTTGCAGGTGGAGAAAGATCTCAGAAGCATTATCTAAAGCTTCATTCTGCCTTTGCAACTCATTTGACATCGATGCCAGCATGTAGCATCGAGCTTGCAGATTGTCATCATTATGACGAACATATTCTGCATACTCATCTGATATCTTATCCTCAGGCTCTGGAGGAGGCGATTTGTCAAGTACATAGGCCTTTTTATCCAAGCTTAGGATAAGCTTAAGGTTTCTCAGCCAATCGACAAAGTTCGGGCCAGTTAGTTTGTTTTGATCAAGTATGGATGAAATTGGGTTCTTAGCCATTTTAGTAGAGTTATCTACAAAATTAAACGAAGCAGAAAATGTGTGAGTTATCGAAAATTATATTCATTTAACATAAGGCCTGTAATATTAAATGTCTCCCACTATTTTATTCAAACTTTATTAACCCCATAATAAAATTTGGAAAATATAATTTTCTTAGTGGGCTTGAAGTCCAATATAAATGTTTCACACCCCAATAATATGAGCCCATGAAAAACTCATGTCGGTAGTCAACTATTTGACAATTGTATCAAATACAACTTTCAAGAATATTTTGCCTCACTATTTCTCATACACCCCAATATTATGAGCCCATATGGTACTAAGTGTCAAACATAACCCATAAAACATTCGTGTAGATGGAGCATCAAAATGTCCCACGACTCATGGCCAACATAAAGACGAGTCCACCCCACGAGCATCTCAATGCTTGGTAGAGATCACAGCTTTCCAACACAAGATCACTCCACGACTCATGGCCAGTGACCAAGTGCGGTAGCATCGTCATGTCTTCTACCTTTGATGGAAGGCATGTAACGATATGTCCAACACAACTTGTCCATTTAACTTGATATAGAATTAATCAAATTAAATTCTTTTAAGTTTCAAAAACTTGGGTTTTACTTTGTAAGACCTCATCAATCTTAATTATTAGGTGGGTTTTTATTTAATGCATTATTCATCATATGAAGCGCAAGCATAAAATATTAAATAAATCTAACATGAATCATATGAAAAAAGCGGTGGGATGATCATGGCCAGCCTATGCGACCCATTTGAGCCAAAAATGGGTCTAGGTTAATCTAAGGGTTAAAATGAATAAAACTACTTTTATTACATTTCATATATAAAACTCATACAAGCATGGGCCTTGAATTATCTATTCTATTACAACTTGTAAAATTACCCACACAGGCGTGGGCCTTTGGCATCGAACGTCCTCCAATCGAAATTAGAAAACCTTACCACCTAATCTACTCTCGATGCAAAATTTAAAACTTTTACAAATAATAGAATAGAAGGCTCGCAGGCCCCAAAAACCCAAAGATAAAAACATACAATCACATTGGTCATAGGCTCATGATCATCCTTAAATAAATCATGCTAACATTCATCACATGAATTTAAAGCATATAAATTTACTAATTTTGTGTGTTGATTTAATTTTGGGATAAATAAATTAATATATATCTATATATAATATATATATATATATATATATATATATATATATATATATATATATATATATATTTTAGGCGGCCCACTGTTAAATCATTCTTTTGAAACAAGAGTCAAGAGAAGGCCTTCCTTTTTAATTTAAAAGGCCGCAGGCTGAGTTGTTTTAAACAAAGCAGAGGCCCTTAGTTATCACATTTGATGTGATTTGGAAGGCCTGGCCTCTGATCAGGGTTATTTAATAATAATAAGAATAATTCTTTAATTATTCTATTTAAAATTAAAAGATCTAATTTTAATATTTATTATTTTAATATATATATATATATATATATATATTATATATATATATATATATATATATATATTAAAATAATAAATATTAAAATTAGATCTTTTAATTTAAATAGAATAATTAAAGAATTATTCTTATTATTATTAAATAACCTGATCAGAGGGCCAGGCCTTCCAAATCACATCAAATGTGATAACTAAGGGCCCTCTGCTTTGTTTAAAACCAACTCAGCCTGCGGCCTTTTAAATTAAAAAGGAAGGCCTTCTCTTGACTCTTGTTTCAAAAGAATGATTTAACAGTGGGCCGCCTAAAAAGACATATCATGCTTTAGTTTTGTTTCCAAAACTACGGCCACAATTTTCTTATAATCTTTATATATATATTATATATATATATATATATATATATATTATATATATATATATTAAAACAAAATTGACTGCAGGGGTTTCCAAAACATTTGGCCTTTCCCTACTATCCGGTCATACAGATTCAAAATCTGTATATTTCCTTTTATTATTAAAAGAATTTATCCCAAACATAAAATCATATAAAACATATTTTATCACACACAAAATTAATCCTTTTAACAATTAAAATATATTTATCTCATAAACATAAATAGAATCAAAATCTAATAATGAAAATGCAAACCGTGGCTCTGATACCACTGTTGGGTTCGCTATAATCGTACGGGGCCTACGCAGCGGAATTTAAAACTTTTAAATTATTAAAACAAATATATATGTCAAATATATATACTAAGCCCCGTAGATTTCGTAAGCGATTTTAACGATTGTCATTTTCATTATTATGTATCGAATACAAATTTTGATTTTTTATAAAATTAAATAAACTAATACCTCTCAATTGATTTCTTCGAGCGACGATGGAGAGGGAATCAATTACCGGCTAAGTGAATAACACCAAAACTTCTCGCTGTAGAGATCCAAGTGTATCCCCTCTAATCGAGTCCACCTTTTGATTGCGACACCGGAAAAATTCTTCGCTAGTAGAATCGTTCTGTTTACAAATTGACTAAAGGAATAAACTATTAATTCAAAAATCAACAATTGATTGAAGATTAATTATTGTAGATGAAAAATCATTAATTAATTATCATCTACAATTGAAGACTTAAATATATATAAAAGAAAAAGAACTTTTCTTTCTTTGTTTTCACAAGAAAAGGACGCAGCTTTTTACTTTTTCTTTCAAAAGTATCAAATCATTTGTTTGTTTTGTTGGAATGGATGCAGACCGAATGCGGCTGGCTCTTCTTTTCTTTCTTAATTAACTAATTAATATAAATAAATATATATATATATATAGGATTGGGTTCAAATGAGAACCCGTCATTATATATGAACCTAGGGACTCATCTTGACCATTAGATTGGATAATCTTGATGGTTGAGATCATGACATGTCAGCATGGTAATAATGTAAAAAAATGCATTAATTAATTAAAAATGGTATTTTGGACATATATCAACGTTTACAAAGAGCACTACATTCCAATAAAATCATTATACAAGTAGAATGAAATCCAATCTAATTGGAACGTCGGGCACTCTACTTTAACAAAATTAAATATCAGATTCAAGGAAAATTCCAAACAAACATTTTGAAGATAAGAAATTGAAATGGTTATTGTTGCCAACGTAGTTGAGCTCAGTTGCTGCAAAATTGAGATTTATATTTTGAGTTCTACACTTCTACTTGTAATTACTGTTATTTTAATGCACCACAACATTTTCCAAATTTTTTAATTGCTAACTAATCGAATTATAAATATGGAACCACTAAGAGCATCTCCAATGCAACAATGTTGAAAGTGAAGAAATTAACGCATGGCATAAAAATAATTATGTGGCACATTAAAATGATTACGTGTCACATTAAATGTTTGACACTGTCAAGAGCAATGTTAATTTCTAGACATTGCTCTTGGCAATGTCTACAATTAATTTTAAATATATCATCCAATCATGTTATTTCTCTCTCTTTATTTTTTTAAAAATAAATAAAACAAATTATCACATATATAACATTGGAGCATCTCCAATGCAATAGTATTAATTGATCATATGTGGCAAATGACATTGACATTTTATAAAAAAAAGTTCTACAATGAATCAATGTTAATGTTATATATGTGATAATTTATTTTATTTATTCTTAGAAAAAATAAAGAGAGAGAAATAACATGATTGAATGATATCTTTAAAATTAATTGTAGACATTGTCAAGAGTAATGTCTACAATTTAACATTACTCTTGACAATGTCAAGCATTTAATGTGCCACATACTTATTTTAATATGCCACATAATTATTTTTATTCCATGTGTCAATTTTTTCACTTTTAATAAGTCCACAAGTTGGGCTACCAAATATAGGGGCACTAACCTCAAAATAGAGATCAGCGACCTGAAATTGCTTCTGAATACGTCACAGCGACCTGCCAAATCCTCCGTGAATCTCCTGGCGACCTCTCTGATCCTGCAAAACCGCGCCTCGAACGGACCGGATTTCGAGCCCGTTAAAGCCCTCCGACGCTTAAGTTAATAAGCGAAATCAACACTCAACTCTTCTTTCTCATAAACAATAGTATGTTAAAGCGAAATCGACTTAGAAAAATAATGAGAGGCACACGCCTCTTTATATAAAGACAGAAGAAGTGTCCCTCAATCTAGGGTTACCTTCTATATCCATAATTCCATTCATAGTACAACTCTATAACCGACTCTTAATTAGGACTCTCTCCGTGTTGAGCAATTTATTCTTGGAAATAATTGCTATTTTATTATTTGCCTTTCTTGGGCACAAAATAAGTTAGGAAACTAGATTTAGGAATATATTGTGTTTCCTAGTTTATGTTTAAGACTTTATTAGTTTCCTAGGTTGTGTTTAGGATTTGTTCTTATTTGTTTACCTAGTTTAGGATTCTAGGATTGTCTATTTAAGACAATAGAATCCTAAAGCTATGGACTGATCTTTACGCACGGGATTTGAAGAACGATGCACGACGCAAAGGAATGAGACGTACGGCTAGTGAAGAACACGAAGAACTACTTGGAGCCATTGTTCGATATTGTCAAGCTATTTGAAGTTGCGTGACCAACGGAGAAGAGCTTGATCAACCTAGGTGACAAGTATTTAGTATTATGTATTTTGATACTTTAGTTTTCATATATTACTTAATATTTTTGTATTGATCGAAAAAAAAAGAAGTAATATAGTTTTCGGGTTTGTACACCCAAGTTCACAAGTACTTTTACTTGTGAACTTAATTTGTTTAAACCGTGTTCTTAAATTTATTTTCCACTGCATAATATTATTTTACTCTGGTCGATGTTGTTAATTAGTGTTGTTAAACTTTTTTAACAACATCGTAAATCTTAGACTTGTTTTTAAAACCATAGACCTTCAAATTTTACAATTGGCATCTAGAGCGGGCTACTTAACCTCTTAACTACTGATCCTTATTTTTAAGTGCTATGGATGCTCAAGGCAATCCAAGACCACCGATTCTCAATGGAGAGAAACTTTCTCTCTGGAAACAAAGAATACGCTGGCACTTGAAGAGCATTGATGAACGCGCATGGAGAACCGTCCTTGTTGGATGGGAAAAGCCACATGTCACTGATGGCGAAGGTGATACCATTCCCAAAAGGGAGGAAGATTGGACTGCTGACGAAGTGGCTGCAGCAAACTGGAATTCCAAATGTATCAATGCTTTGTGCAGCTATGTTGATGCAAGTTACTATAGAGTCATCAAGAATTGTGAGTCAGCAAAGGATGCATGGAACGCACTCCAAAGTGTTTGTGAAGGAACTGTGAGCGTGAAGAAATATAGACTGAGAATTTTGATGTCAACTTTCGAAGCGATGCGAATGGATGAGAAGGATTCGATCATGGATTATGCAATGAGATTATCAGACATCACTAACGAGTGCAGAGAGCTTGGTGAGTCGATAACTAACTCTCGACTTGTAAGAAAACAGCTGAGGTCTATTTCGAAGAAATATAATATGAAGGTGGTTGCCATCGAAGAGTCTAAAGATGTTGATAACATTGACTACAACACCTTAGTTGGAAACCTCAAGCAGTATGAGATGGAACACCTTGGTTCCAACTCAAAGGAGAAGAATGTTGCTTTTTCATCCGATGTGAATCCAGTCAACGATGACGATGATGAGGAGTTTGATTTCAATGGAATTTTGAAGAAGATGGAATCTACCACGCTTGGTGAAGATGAATTATCGTTTGTTACCCAACGCTTCAACAGTTTCTTGAAGAAGAAGAATAGCCTTGGAGGCTCAAATACGAAGACCAAGCCACAGGTGTCCACGCCAAAGTTCACTGGACGTGCTCTTCCTAGATCTCAGTCCACGTCTTCAATTCCAAACGCATCCAATCCAACAAGACCACTCAGTGAGGTGCAATGTCATGAATGTAAAGGTTGGGGACACTACAAAAATGAGTGTCCTAACACTCTTAGGAAGAAAAGCATGGTTGCTACTGATTTCACTGAGGATGTTAATGATTCCGAGTCTACTGAACCTGTTCCATCCTTATTTACCCATGTTGTTTGGGACGACGACGTCCATGTTAATATCCTTGAAACCAACATCGTTTGCTTGAATGTAGAAATCCCTGATTATCATAAGGAGTATGAACTACTGAGTGTTGAGCACCAGCAATTGTTTGTCAGCTGGGGAAAATAAGTACTCAAGGTCAAGGATCTCGTGAAAGAAGTAGAAAAACTGACCAAAGAGAAGGATGATCAGCTTGACATAATTGTTCGTCTGGAAACATCCCTTACCAAGAAGGATGCTGAGCTAGAAAAGGTGAGAACCGAACTGACAAAGGTTCAAGGAACCATATCAAATCTGAACAAAGGCAAGGCGAAGCTTGATGAAATCTTGGAGATCAGCTTTCCTGAAACCTCGAAGCAAGGAATAGGATTTAAACCAAATCAACCACCTCAATTGCCAAGTTAGGAGCAGAAATCACCCAAGAGACATAAGAAGAGAAGGAGACAGTTCGTGTGTCATCATTGTGGCAAGCCCGGACACATTCGGCCTTTTTGCTGGAAGATCATGGGCGAGAGAAGGCAATTTAAGAGAACTAATGCTGCTGCTAAATTCAATGTTGGTTTCCGTCATACCAACATCAATACCAACACCAGGTTCAAACAAGTGTGGGTCAAGAAGAATAATGTTAAGTGTAACATGATCCATACCTCCCTGATGTCCCACGTCCCTGGAGCCTGGTATTTCGATAGTGGATGCTCCAAGCATATGACTGGGTCTGAGGAGCTGCTTTCCAACATTGTCAGGTTTCGAGGTGGAAAAGTAAAGTACGGTGGAGGCGCAAATGGCCAAATTGTTGGCCAAGGAACTCTCCATGATCCAGGCATTGTGACTCTCGAAAATGTGCTGCTGGTAGAAGGATTTACTACAAATTTGATTAGCATAAGTCAACTGTGCGATGGAGGTTTCAGTGTCAAATTCAACCGTGAGAAGTGTGAAGTCCATGAGGAAAATGGACCATGTATTCTCACTGGTTAAAGGACTTCAGATAATTGCTACCAAATCCAAAGTGATGCTTTTTGCTGACTGTCCCAATTAAGTGATGCTGAGTTGTGGCATCAAAAGCTTGGACACGTGAATTACAAGATGATGGACAGGTTGGCCAATGAAGAAGCTGTAAGTAGACTGCCTAAGCTCAACACCAAGATCATTCCTGTGTGCGAGGCATGCCAAAAGGAAAGCAAGTGAGGGTGCCTCATCCGGTCTAGCAAAGTCTCACTACATCATCTTGCTTTGATCTTCTACATATGGATCTCATGGGACCACTTGAGGTTGAGAGCCTTGGTGGTAAGAGGTATGTGTTAGTAATTGTTGATGATTTTTCTAGATTTACTTGGGTAGAATTTTTAAAAGAAAAATCTGAAACTTTTGAGACTTTCAAAAAACTTGCAAAAAAGATGTGTGTAAAGTTTAATGTGAACATTGGTAGGATTAGAAATGATCACGGAAAGGAGTTTGAAAATGCATCTTTCTCTAAATACTGCACTTTTGAGGGCATAAGTCATGAATTTTCTTTTGAAAGAATAGGGCTCTTGCTGAGATGACTAAAACTATGCTTATTTCCAATGGCATTGTAAAATGATTTTGGGCTGAAGCAATGAACACTGCATGTCATATTACAAATAGGGCTTATTTTATACCAGGTTCATGTGCTACTCCCTATGAGTTGTTGATGGGAAAGAAACCGAACTTGAGCTATTTTCATGTGTTTGGATGTATTTGTTATGTTCTCAATGACATAAATCATTTAGCTAAACTAGACCCTACAAGTGATAAGTGCATTTTCATGGGTTATTTCCAAAATAGTCATGCATATAGGTTGTTTAACCTGAGAACAAGAAGCATGTTTGAGTCATTTAATGTCAAGTTCGACGATCTAACGAGTGCAGTCAAACCTACCGAGGATAATGATCTGGTTTATGATCAAAATCCTCAAGAAAATGTCACTTATCCTTCAGTTGATAGTGAAGGTATTGAGAACAAAGATGCAGGTGCTGATTTCAGAGAACTGAGTGATGTTGATACCAATGTTGTTACTAGGATACCAACATTAGAACCAACATCGAGCTAAGTCGCAGAATCTGATTCTGATTTAGAAGAAGAAGATCCAGCTGATCCCATTGATCTTCATCAAAGGGATATTCCATCCAGAATCCAGAAAAACCACCCCATGGGCCAAATCATCGGTGATTTAGACGAACGGAGTACAAGACGGAGACAGATTAATTTCAAGGAGATGGTCAGGTACGTATGTTTGTCTACTAATTGTTCTAAGATTCGTGAGTCTTTGTATCTTTCTAAAATAGAGCCCAAGCGAGTGGAGGATGCGCTCAAGGATGAGTTTTGGATTCGGGTAATGCAAGAAGAGTTGGACCAGTTCGCCAAAAACGACGTTTGGGATTTAGTTCCACGACCAGAAAATTCCCACGTGACGGGAACAAAGTGGATATTCAAGAACAAGACTGATGAGGCTGACAACATTGTGAGAAACAAATCTCGACTTGTTGCACAAGGGTATACGCAAATTGAAGGAATCAATTTCGATGACACTTTTTCCCCAGTTGCCCGCATTGAGTTGGTAAGACTTTTGCTTTTTGTTGATTGTAATATGAAGATTTCATTGCATCAAATGGACATTAAGAGTGCTTTTTTAAATGGAGTCTTGAGTGAAGAAGTGTATGTTGAGCAGCCTAAAGGATTTGTGGATCCTCAAAAACCAAATTTTGTTTTAAAACTGAAAAAGGCTCTTTATGGTTTGAAACAAGCTCCAAGAGTTTGGTATGAAAGGCTAACTCAACATTTGCTTTATTTGAACTTTATACGAGGGGAAGTTGATTAAACTTTATTCCTTCTTAAATATAATAAGCACATCTTAATCGTCCAAATTTATATTGATGATATTATTTTTGGACCCACTAACGAGCAGATGGTCAAGGATTTTGTTACTCGGATGTCCGATACATTCGAAATGAGTATGTAAGGTAACCTCTCATACTTTCTTGGTTTACAAATCAAACATCTTAATGACGGTATTTTCCTTCCCAGACTAAATATGCTAAGAACTTAGTTAAAAAGTTTGGTTTAGAAAGTGAAACTCACAAGAAAACGCCGCTGGGAAAAACTGTGAAGCTGTCTAGAGACGATGTTGGTAAGGGGGTTGATAACACCATGTATAGAAGTTTGATAGGGAGTTTGTTGTATTTGACAGCAAGTAGACCTAATATTATGTATAGTGTGTGCTTATGTGCTAGATATCAGTCTAATCCAAAAGAGTCACACTTGAAGGCTGTTAAAAGAATTATTAGATACATTGCTGGTACAACTTAGCTAGGTGTGTGGTACACAAAAGATACTGGTACTGAACTTATAGGGTACACTGATTCGGACTGGGCTGGGGATGTGGTAAATAGAAAGAGTACTACTGGGGGGTGTTTTTTCATGGGTAACAATCTAATCTCTTGGTACAGCAAGAAACAAAATTGTATTTCTCTTTCTACAGCTAAAGCCGAGTACATTGCAGCTGGAAGTGCGTGCACACAATTACTATGGATGAACCAGATGATAGAGGACTACGGTCTGCACAGTAGTATCTTGACTGTGCTGTGTGATAATTCCAGTGCCATTGACATCTCCAAAAATCCAGTCCAGCATTCTCGGATAAAACACATTGACATAAAGTACCACTCCATTCGAGACCTAGTTGAGAGGAAGATTGTTAGCCTTGAGCATATTGGAACAGATAATCAGCTTGCTGACATCTTTACTAAGGCATTAGATTTCGAGACCTTCTCTCGTTTGAGAAGAGATCTCAGTATGTGCATTGTCTGAACCAATGTTGGTTTGTGATGTTGTGACACTTCATATCAACATCAGTCACAACATCTGTATACTTTTGCATACAATTTTTATCTTTCTTTTCATACATAATCATAATGCATTGAGTTTGATTGAAAGTGCAATAAGGTCCTGTGTTGCAATAAAAGTGATGGCAAAAAGAACCAACCTCTTCAATTAGGTGATTGTGGAATTTGCCCGCAGAAACTGGTTTTCTCCCTGGTCCGAAAATAAGAGGTTTTTAACAGCATTTGCTGAAGATTAAAAGATTCAAATCCCTTCAAGGATGAAGAAAATTTGGATACAAAATGATCCAATCTTTAAAAATTACCTGCTTGAGAGATCTTGACGTAGTCATTAACTTGGGTTAAGGGGTAAGTTTCCATTGACTTCACCTGAGGCAATGTTGGTTTATAATGTTGTTAGTAATAAAAAAGCAACATTGGATCAAGTCGCTGAGATCATTATTTGTTTTTGTATATTCTTTTAGGTCATGTTTTTTAGGCATCCCATAGGACATACATACTTTGTGAAGATGCCATCTTGCTGTGCGTGTGTTACTTGTGTTCTTGTCTTTCTTGAAATCTCTTAATTTTGTTTTGAGTTGAGCTAACTTAGTGTTTCAGTGGAGTTAAAATCGGACGGCTGGACAGGTAATAATGAGGTGAGTTTGGTGAGTGAGAATTAACATTGCACAAGATTGGTACTATTGGGCTGATGGTTCATAAGTTTCAGCTTTGTATTTTCGGCCGATTTTGTAAAATGGGTTGTGCAATTTTATTTTTTATAAAAAAAGGGAGATAGTAAGAAGGGATAATGGGTGTGTTATGTGATCACGTAGCCTAATCTAAGGGGGGAGTGGCTTTTTTTTTGGGAAATAAAAATCGTGCTTTAAGGCTCTAAAATCCGCTGGGTATTACAATTAGGGATTTTTTTCCTTTTATTTTTACTTTCTCTCTCCTACTACAACGGTCACTTTATGGACATAAAAACCTGAACTTTGTTTTACCGTTTCATCACAACTCAAACCCTCTGCGAATTGAACTCTCAAACTTCCTTCTCCTTCTCCAATTCTCTCGATTTTCTTGTTTTTCCTCGTGTGCTTGTGAGAATCTGCAGGATGTCAAACCCGCCGTCACCTTCGTCTGTCCCAGAATTACCGGCAGAACTCCGCCGCACCGGCGAAGAGGTCCCTGCACCCTATGTGCGAGTTGGTGGTCTGGATATTTACGCCAAAATTGGTGGTGGTTCCTCTTCCATCCCACCACCGCTATCAACATCGCCACCACCCTCGCCGACAAAAGATTCCAGTGCTACTATTCCAGTTTCGCCGCCAATTGACGCCGTTCCTGTTTCGCAAGTGTTCCCAGGACAGCTTGGGAACGAAATTAATGTTGATGATCCCCCCAACTTGGCGTTCGTTGCTGAGACTTTTGGGCGCGTGGGGAATCCTTCTCTGAAAAGGTCGAGGCACCTGCGCAATATTCCTCCCGGCGTTGTGCCGCCTGCTGTTCCGAAGAGCAAGGTTGGGCCACGCCGCCATGTGCCTATTGAACATATGAACCTCCAGGAGGATGTCACTGTGATGTCCGACGCTGAAGATGAAGATTTTGTTCCTGTTACTCCGGTTGAAGGGGTCGAGCCACCACGTTCTTTTGCACCGAGTTTGCCGGAGAAGAAGTTTACTCGCCGGAAACAACTTGTGAGGAAGACCGACAGGAGACCTAGCCAGGCCAAAGTCAAGGTCTCTCCTAAGTCCTCTGCGACTGAGTATTCCTCTCCTCCATACACTGTGTTGGATTTTATCACCGGCGAAGTGACCAGATCCGCCAAATCGGCTGTCGAAGTTTCCCCTTCATCTCCGGTTCATGAGGATCACCCTGCGTTTGATCCAGATTTGTTTGAATATTCCCCTGATTCCTCGTTTCATGTGCCTCTTTGAGATATTCTGAATGCCTGCAAGAAGGACAAGAAGAAGAAGAAGAAGAAGAAAGTTGTTATGGAGGAAGATGTTGCTACTCATGTTGGTTCCTCTATACCAACATCACATCATTCACCGCCTGTTTCCTCCTCCAGCCCTGCCTCAGTTCCAATTTCTTCTCGTGCTTCTACGCCGACTTCTTCCGGTGCCTGTAATCATTCTCAGTCCTCCTCGGATACTGCTTCCCCGACGCCTGAGCTTGAGGATATGGTGCCCTTTTTGGAGGAGTTTTTAACTGCTGAGGCTACCGATTTGTTTGCCACCTACCAGACCAGACATATGATCGCCGAGCGGTGAGTCCCGATTGAACTGTTTGAGAAACACAACCTCATCACTTATCTTCAACACAAAAGGTATGTACTCCACAGTTTCAAATGCCATGCCTTTTGTCCGGGATATTGTGGTCGAGTCTTATGCAAATCTTTTGCCGTTTATTGTTGATTTGGAGTCTATGAACTATGGCAAGGTTTTTCTGCGTGGAAAAGTGTTCTCTTTCACCCCGGCTTTGATTAATGACTTGTTTGGCACTGAGCTATACCGGGGTGACTCGACTGTAGATGATATGAATGAGGTTGTTTCGTTTTTGTCTGGTGGTCTTGTTAGTGCTTGGTTTGAACAGTTACCCAGTACCCGTCTTTCTTCCCTTTATTCAATTCTGCATAAGCTTGCGATTTGCAATTGGGTCCCCTCCAAGAACACGACATGTGTTACGCGGCCTCAGGCCCAGTTCTTGTTTAGGCTTGGGAGGGGAATTCCTTTTAGTTTTGGTCAGCATGTTTTTAACACCATTACTAAGTTTGCCACCACGAAATCTACGGCCTCGTTGTGTTTTCCATCTTTGATTTTCAGCTTGCTAAAGAACCAGAGTTTGACGCTTCGTCCTGATGATGTGCTCACGGGTGAGGCCGATTGGTTTGCTTTGAGAGGTCAGCATGTTACTGGTGCCAGGGTTATTGATCTGCCTTGGCAAGCGCCGCTTCCAGCTGATGTTGCTAGTGATGTTGGGAGGGGTGATCCCAACATGGTTCACATTTCTGCACAGGTCCTTCGTGCCCATGTGGCTTCCATTGATTTGCAGATGACTCAACTGAAGGCTCTTCGTAGCTCTCTCCTGCAGGCCCTTTCGCTTTCTGGTCAAAAAGGGGGAGAGGTTGATGATGATGTTGCTGAAGAAGACGCTGCTGAAGATGTTGCTGGTGAAAATGTTGTTGCTGCCGAAGCCTTGGCGAGCCTTGCTCAAGAAAAACGAAGGAGACAAATTCGCGCTCGCAATAAGGCTTTGAGGAGAATGATGAAAATGCAGAAGAGGAAGAGGAAAGAGAGTGGTGAAGGAACTTCGACATCCCCTCGTCGTTCGAAGAGGGTTCGAGGTCAATAAGTTCCTTGTTGGTTTGTTTTGTTAAGTTTTTGAACAATGTTGGTATGTAATATTGGTTTGAATTTTAACAACATTGGGTGTTTTATTTAGGGGGAATTTTCTAACTTAGGGGGAGTTAGTATTTTAGTTTCATTTATGTTTCCGTCGTAGTGTTTTGTCCAGAAAGGCAATAGGGGGAGATTGTTGAGGAATTTATTCTTGGCAATAATTCCTATTTTATTATTTGCCTTTCTTGGGCACAAAATAAGTTAGGAAACTAGATTTAGGAATATATTGTGTTTCCTAGTTTATGTTTAAGACTTTATTAGTTTCCTAGATTGTGTTAAGGATTTGTTCTTATTTGTTTACCTAGTTTAGGATTCTAGGATTGTCTATTTAAGACAATAGAATCCTAAAGCTATGGACTGATCTTACGCACGGGATTTGAAGAACGACGCACGACGCAAAGGAACGAGACGTACGGAAAGTGAAGAACACGAAGAACTACTTGGAGCCATTGTTCGATATTGTCAAGCTATTTGAAGTTGCGTGACCAACGGAGAAGAGCTTGATTAACCTAGGCAACAAGTATTTAGTATCATGTGTTTTGATACTTTAGTTTTCATATATTACTGAATATTTTTTTATTGATAGAAAAACAAAGAAGTAATATAGTTTTCGGGTTTGTACACCCAAGTTCACAAGTACTTTTACTTGTGAACTGAATTTATTTAAACCGTGTTCTTAAATTTATTTTCCGCTGCATATTATTGTTTTACTCTGGTCGATGTTGTTAATTAGTATTGTTAAACTTTGTTAACAATATCGTAAATTTGAGACTTGTTTTTAAAATCATAGACCTTCAAATTTTACACTCTGCATGTTAAGTTCCCATATATAACAAATCTCTTTAATACAACAGGCCTGGGCCCTTTATACAGCCCACCGAAGGCCACACAACGAAATCACCTTAAGCCCACAGGCTTATCATTCATAAAATCCACAATCGAGCTTAAGTACACAGCTCAAATCATAAGAGATCACGACCCTATATGAGAACTCATCCCCATATTACAGGTCGCTACTCTTCACAAACCAGCTCGCTTACTTCTCAAGGACACAAAACAGGTCGCCCCTCTCCTAGGAGGAACACCCTCTCCCAGAAATGAGGTCGCTTACCACAAATAATCTCATACATCAAATAATATCACGTATGGACATTTTGGTCCGTATCAGCTAGTCCCCCATGTTATAGCTGATTAAGGCACGAAATCAGGTAGGACATGTAAAAACATAGTCAGACAGCACAAGAACCACTAAAAAAAACAATCAAATATAAATACACAAATAAACCACTACCTCATTTTACCAATCCACACTCCAAAATCGCAAATCGAGCTATGATACCTACCTCACCACTGCGAATTATCAAATATACCTACAACCTTTAAATGTTCAGCTCACAGAGCTCGCTTATTTCAAGACAAGATGAACATCCTGCGAGAGACGACCTACAAATCCCCAGATCAAGTCCCCAGCTATGTATATAACGACTTGAATCTCACCATCGTTACCTTCCGACCTGAAATCATATCTCGACCCCAAGAATCCCCCACAACGTAATCATAAGCAACCACAAAAGTCAAACCACGCCTCCTCTTATACATCCGATCCTATTTAAACTTCATTAAATGCAGCCTGACACCGTGTTGGGCACGTGTCACTCCACAATTATCTCATAGTATAATAAACACAGTGGGCCCAAAATAAAAGGCCAAAAATATTCCCCGAGTAAACCCTATTAACTCCCTCTCCAATCTGTCCCATCAACTTTCCGCTGCCCCACTCATAAAAATCATTTCATCTTCCCCATTTACCACTTTACACCATTGCAATCGAAAAAACCGCCATTCTCTCTCTGCAAAAAAGCTCGTCAACCAGCAATCGTTCAATAATCTATCAATAGCTCATCATTCATCAACGACCTACAGCTCACCAAAAATGTGTAAGTCCCCAGATCTCTTTTCTATAATAGTTTAATCGCACTGTTGAAATTATGACTGCATCTGCTGAGATATGTTCGTTCTGTGTCATTCCCTCCCCGAATATGTTTAATTTTTTATGGAATTAGCATCCTCAAACACTAATTCGCAAAAATCCACTCTTTCCCCTGATTCCAACCCTATTGAAAACCTCTTCATCATACAAAAAAGACAAAAACAACCCTTACTACCTTCCTCCGGCCTCCACGACGAGCCAGAGGGTGATGTCAATTGGTCGGTGCTTCAAGCCCAAACCAGAGCCCACACCGAAGCCCATGCCTTAAAAGATAACATCCCCGAAGCTTCTTCCTCTAACCCGCTAACCCCTGCACACATTCCAGAGGGCATTCACCTACCAGAATCCAATATTCCTCCCCCTTGCGAGCACTTTAGGGAAAATCCGGTGACTGTAGCTCACTCCCTATCTGTGGACGACCTACCCTCCTCGTCGCGTGCGACCAAAGAAATTAAGCACAATTACTGGCTACTCCCCAACACAAAGAAATTAGAGAAATTTAAGAGAATTCTTAACCTTCTAGAGACAGCTAAGATGGTCCTGCCTGACAGCCCCCATTCAGATCCCCTGCGACCTCTCCCTAATCACATCACCCTCTTTGACACACTTCTGGTGGCGGGTTTTAGATTCCCAGTGCACCCATTTTACGTTCAAATATCACACCTGTACAAAATTTCCCCCTTGCAACTAACTCCTAACTCCATGAAGTACCTAGTTGGATACCTCATATTATGTAAATATTACAACACCCAGCCTAACTCAGGCTTCTTTCACTTCTGCTTTAAAATAAAATACCAACAGAACTCCTTCTATCTTTCCTCTCGCTCGGGGCTAGCTCGCTTTCTGATAAACCCTCCCAACAAAGTCTCTGAGTGGAAAAAAAACTTCATCTTTATCCATAATACGGAAGACTGGCCTTTTATAACCGAGCTACAAAATTGTACCCCCAAACAATACAAACCACCTACCTCCAAAGAATGCCCTCGTTTATACAAAAAATATTCAGAACAGCTCGCGAAATAGAGCAAGCATCCTTTCAATGTGGTGCACCTCACCAATCGATCCGACATTTTCCGTTATGTGGGTATCGATTCTCGCCCATTCGAACCGGAATTTGCTATCACCGAATCAGACTTTGGTAGGTATTTTAGGTCTTATAATTGCACCATATTTCATACTGTAAAACAAAAACCGAATAATAACACTTTCCCTGTCCACTGCAGTTGCCTTTATCAACACTTGCACCGCAACTCGCTCCGAGGAAGCCAAGAAACCATCCGTTCCACAGCTCGCAGCTCCCCCTATCCCTTCTCCTATGATTGTGTACAAGGAATTGCAACAGGCCTTCAGGACAGCGACCGACAATGAGGAGTAAGTCCAGCTAGTGAGGCGATCTGCCAAAAATAAGGAGAAGCAACCCCTTAACCCTGTACCAGAGATCCCAGCAGCTAAGAGCCCTAGCCCGTCGGAACCAAAGCGTCGTCACCTTCGCAAGGGCCCCTCGGCGACCTCTGCCAATGCCTCTGATCTGAGCCAGGTACTAGCAAAATGCGATAAAGCAGCGGATGTCCAAACCCTTCTCAACGAGCACGCAATCAAACAGGTAGACTCTAAAGAACCTTTCTTCTCAATACGTTTAACTCTTATGGACACTCACAAAACATCTTGATACAGCTGAGCCCTTTGTTCTCCAAGCTCTATGAAGAGTTAGTGGCTCGTTCAGCGGAGAGCGAGCTCCAAAAAACATGTGACGAGCTGACCACCCAAACCGAACAACAAACCCGGCAGCTGTCACTAACGCAAGGGGAGTTGGACGACGCACTCAAACTGGTGAAGGCTCATGACGAAGAAGTAGCGATCTTGAAGAGCCAAGTTAACAGTTTGAGGGATGAGGCGGCTCGCACGAGCAACGAGCTAAAAAAGCAGACTGAGGAGCTCATACTACAAAATCAAAAGCTCCCAGAACACATCAAAATAGCTCGCGAGGAAGGCATATCTGAAGGCTGACAGACCTTCCTCACTAGTGCGACTGGCAGGAAGTTCATTGATGCTTACCGGCAAGATCTAGTGGAGGCATATGAAAAGTCCTCTATTTATTTCGGAGTGATGGTTGTTGGTGCTGTCGAGTGGCTCTCTACACCGGCCAACATGATAAAGGAGGAGGTCGCTGCACTAAACGTCACCTAAACCCCCAACGTCAAGGCCCTCGTTGACGAATTAACACCCTTCAGCAGCTACAATGGCGACTGGACACAGCCCATTGATACGAAGTGGTGGTTATCCTGTCAGAACCGAGCTGCCTTGTTTGCAGGGGTACATGGCGAGCTAGAGACGCCTCTAGACGACCTGCTCCCTGAGCCAGAGTCAATCACTATAAATCCTCCTGCTGCGACCCTGCCTGCTGAAAATATTGCTTAAAACTTTATCACTTGTCTGCTCGAATTTTGTAAAAACAATTTATCATTCTTGCTGTTACTTCAGTTTCTACATTCATTATTCGCACAGCTATCTAACTTTCGATGCATAACCCTGCAATAAAAATTCTCAAAAACAACTAACCGCGAACTAACTTTCTAAGACAGGTTACAAAAATACGAACAACACCACTTTTTACCCTGAGATCGTAAGATCCTGGTCAAAGTACAATCAATCCACACATGAATTCGCATGAAAACATTTATTCAGAAAACAGGTGAACCAAATATCACAACCACACAACCATAAAGAACAAAACAGCTCGCAAAACTGTAAATATTTATTCAATTGCCCAAACATCATGCGGGAGAAGTGCCCTCCGGTCCAGAGTTACCTTCTCCCGCCACAAAAACACAACACTTATCACAAACACACACTTTCCACTAGCTCGCGTGGTCGGGAGAAGTACCCTCCGGTCCAGAGTTACCTTCTCCCACCACAAAAACACAACACTTGTCAAACACACACTTTCCACTAGCCCGCGTGGTCGGGAGAAGTGCCCTCCGGTCCAGAGTTAACTTCTCCCGCCACAAAAACACAACAGTACAAACACAAACTTTCACCACCTTATCTTCCATACAAACTTTCTACGGGAGAAGTGCCCTCCGGTCCAGAGTTACCTTCTCCCGCAGTCCACTCGCTACGTGTAATACTTTTTCAGGTGACACAAATTCCAGCTACACGGCAAGACCTTTTCGGCTGCATCTTCAAGTATATATGCTCCTCCTCTCAATACTTTTATAACCTTAAATGGCCCAACCCAGTTCGGTTCCAATTTCTTAGTCATCTTCAATGCATCAGCCCTCTTCCACACCAAATCACCGACCTGGAAACATTGATGTTTTACCCGCTTATTAAAAGTAGTTTGTACTCTCTGTTTATAGTGTTCAACCCGAGCTGCAGCTTTCTCTCTTATCTCATCAATTGTCTCAATCGCCCCTCGAGCCAATCTCTCATTCTCCTCCACATTAGAAGTTATCAGACGTTGCAAACCTCCCACTATCTCTGCCGGAATGACCGCGTCCATTCCATAAACCAAACTAAATGGCGACTCCCCCGTGGTAGTTCGGGGAGTTATTCGGTAAGCCCATAGGACCGACACGAGCTCTTCTTACCAAAGCCCAACTGTTCTCTCCAAAATTATTCGATTAGTAACTTCCACCTGTCCATTGGTCTGCGGGTGTGCCACAGAAGCAAATCGTTGCTTCATCCTCATCTATTTGCGCCATCTCTGCATCTTTCTGCCATGAAACCGAGTCCCATTATCCGACACTAGGACTCGCGGTACTCCAAACCTGCAAAATATGTTATCAAAGATAAAATCCATTATTTGCTTCTCGCTTATTCCTGATAATGCTTCAGCCTCCACCCACTTTGTAAAGTAATCAACCGCCACCACTAAGTACTCTTTATTGCTCGGGTTATTTGATCGATGGATTCTCGACGCTCTAAGTTTCAGAATCCGTCTCCGCAAGAGTACAAGGCCGGTTGTAGGGCGGCGAGTTCTTCCCGAGTCGTGTCTCTCGAGGATGGATGTTATTGGCTATCGTTTCTTAATTGTTCTTATCGTCGGTTTATACGAAACTAATCTAAACTAGGAAAGCAGTAGCCATTGATTTGGTTTCGGTTTTTATAACTAAACTTTCAAATTGAAATAGAAGTTTTGAAAATATTTAAAATACGAAAAGGAAATTAAAGCTTAATTAAAAACGATTAATCTAAACTAGTTAACTAAAAAGCTTAAAATTTAAATTAAGGGAAATGGAGGGAAAATTAAAGTCTAGCTTATTTTAAAAAGTCAACACTAATTTAACAAAAATTAAAACTAAAAAAAAAGAAAGATTTTATAAAACTTTTAAAAACTTAGAAACTGATCTAAACAACTTAACAACTTAAAAGCATAAGTTCAAAAGCTAGAAAGCTATAAAATGAAAATAGAAGTTCGATGATCAAAATAACAACTAAATTACGATCCAAGCATCAACACAWGATTAAAAGAAATAACATGAAATTAAAACTATATTATAGAAAGATATTACCAAYWGTATGATRCKKAAAAGRTTGAAAWGGAAAGCTTGAAAGCTTCTTCACAAAAGAAATCTAACCAAAGCTTGAACAACTAACTAATAAGATCTAACACTTAACTAAACTAAAGCTAATTAACTAACTAATTTCTAGGATTTTTAATTGATCAAAATGGAAAGGAAAATATGAAGTTGAGTTTTTGGGAGCAAGAGCTCTGAACCAGGCCTTGCTGCAAGTTGCTTTTTTTGAAAAGACGTCTGGTTACTTATTCAATCTCAAAATCTGCTTCTTAGTCGATCGACTGCAAAAGGAGTCGATTGACTGGCAGTCGATCGATCATGTCGGCAGTCGATCGACTGCGATGTCAAAATGGCCTGAAGCCCTGGAATCCAGTCGATCTTGAGAGGACCCGGTCGATCGACAGCAGTTGATCGGCCAAGTATGCAGTCGATCGACTGCGTCGTCCAAAATGCCAAAAGTCCCTGGAATCCAGTCGATTTTGGGGGTTCAGTCGATCGACTATAAGGTTAGTTGGTCGACTGGATTCCTGCGCCCGGCTCGATTTTTCGTTCCTTTTGCGTCCGCCGGTTTATCGAGCCTCGTCCGTTGAGCTTCCTTGCTTTGTCCGTCCATTCCCAAGTCAAGTGAAAACGATCCCAAACGAGCTTGGGCCCCGCTTGGACATCCTACGGCCAAGAAAAACGAAAAAGTGAAAAACTACGAAAATTAATAATAAAACGTACAAAAACTAAGAAAATCTAGAAATAACGAAAAACGGCCAACTCGACTCCTAAAACACCTAAAAGCAAGGGAAACACACGCAACGTGATACAAAAACGATAGCAAAAATATGTACAAAAAGATGCAAATCAACCACCCCACACTTAAAACGGTTGCTTGTCCTCAAGAAAAACTAACGTAAAATTATAAAACTACCCCCCGATCAACCCTAAACTAATGCACAAAATAATTCAAGACGTCGTACGCTACGTTGCTTGTTAGCTTTGGCTAAAAGGACGTCAATGTGCGTTGTTAAGGAAATTTAGATCGACTCCCGAAACCTAAAAGGACTTAAACAATCCACCAAGTCGGTCTCCCCGTCCTTGCCCCGGATAAGGTCTATCCACGCTCGAACCGTTAATCGGCTCCCTACTAGCCAAAATCATCTACGACTCTCTTTAACAAATATATACTAAAAATCGGAAAAAGGGAAAAACGTGCTACTCACAACTTCAAGGATTTATAACGTGTCCTTGTTTATTCGTCTCTTTTTTTTAATTATTTTTTTTAACATAGACGTAAGGTACTTAAATAGCAAATAAAAATGAAAATACGAAGCTTTCAACGACTCAGATCATTCGTTGCTACTAGCAACTTACAAAATTCTCGATCGAGCACGTGGAGCAATTGACGACTCCATATTACAAAACAAAAACCTATAGAGAGCGTTTGATGACGAGGGCTAGTCGAGGCACTAGTTCTAAACGAGCACAAGGATAGCACGAAGCTAAAACCGAACGGGGATCCCAACAAGCTAAACCACCTAAATCCACTAAATTCGATCGAAGATCTAAACACCCTAACAAATCATCAAAACCGCGTCACTTCGCCAAGGGTCCAAGCAATAATAGCACATACGTTACTCAAATTAACACAAGCAAGCACACGACAAAATTAAAAACCTAGGACGAACTCCACCACCCCACACTTAAAACCTAGCAATGTCCTCATTGCGTAATTAAGCTAATAAAAGCAGTAAAAATGTGTAGGGAAAAGAAAACGCCCCTATTTCCGAGCTTGTGTCAACGTGGTCGTGCTAAAGTCGTCGCCGGGGGCCGAGGCAAGAAACAAGCTATCTACAAGGTAAGGCAAGGTGGAAAATTTGCACAAAAACAAACTATTTACAAAAACAAAAATATTTTTGAGTTTTTAAATTTTCTAATTTGTTTGGATTTTATTTTTCAACTTTGTTTTATGTTTTGAGAATATATTCAAAGAAAATGAAATTAAACTATATACAAAAACTAAAGCAGTTAAAAGGATTTTTTATTTTATTTTATTTTATTTTATTTTTTTATTTTTACAAGAGTCGAGACGAGAAATAAAAGTACATAATCGAAAGATAAAATAAAATAACACACAAAAAAATAACAAATAAATATAAACAAAGGATAAATTAGGAGATTTAACGACGTCTCCTAGGTCGGGCACGGAGGTTCGTGGCCTTGTCTTCTTCCTCCTCCTCCTCGTTTTCACCATCGGCGCCGTCATCGTCGTCGTCGCGGCGCATCCGACTCTTGACCAAAAGGAGCCGGCTATGGAGGCCGCGGAAAGCTCGGTCGTTTATTGCCTGCCCCTCGTCGAGCCGGTCGAAACGGGCGCTCAGCTGGTCGAAACGGGCAGACACAGCCTGTTGGCAAACACAGCCGCTCCACCTCCGTATTGCGGGAATGCCGCTTGGCTCGTGCCTTCTCCGAAATGCGCGCCCGAACCGGTGTTCCGGACGTCGCCGGTTTTGCCTTGCTCATTGCCTCGGTGGCGTTGGCGTCTAGGGTTTTGGTTCGCCGGGTTCGTCGGGGCTCTCGGCGTTTTGAACGCCAACTCCATAAGATCGACGCTTGTCATTTTAGCCGCCTCGGCCTCAAACCCGAAGTAGCGGGCAAGAACGGTGATCATCGGCCCCATGCCGACTCGGGCGACGCTTCCTCCTCTCATCTTCCGAATCCCTCGAATTTGTCCTCGGATCAACGGGAAAAATGGGACCGGATGTCCATTGACCAGGCACCTAAGCACGTAAAGCTCATGATGAGTGAGGTTGGTGATTTCATGTTTGCCCATCAGGACGTGGGCAAAGAATTTGTAAGCCCCAAGCAGTGCTAAATCGACGATCGTCGAAGCCGAGTAACGATCCCGGGTACCACGTCCACCCATGATACTCCCCCAAAACTCATCCGCATGAAAACCAGGCAACTGCGTGTACGAGTACTGTTGGCAGTGAAGCCCGAGCACCCCTTGGAGCACCCCTTGATCGATCTGGTGCTCAATTCCCCTAAAACGGACATTAAAACCCCCGTCGTCGGTTTCCTGGAATGTGGTGAAGAACTCGAGCACTAGCTCCCGATAAGCCGGTGCCCGGAAAGACGCGAACATTCGGCCGTTCATCGCGTCGATGTAATGGAGCAGTCAGGTGCCGAACCCATCAACGTTCCCGTTCGCCACCCATTCGTCTAAACGCTCGATATTGATAAAGCGTGGGGTAGCAAAATGCCGTTGGGACAGATTTTGAAAAAGTTCCCCTTCGTATGTGGAGTAGACCGGGAAGGGGGCACCGTAAGTTCTGGCGATATCGGGGTATTGGGGAAGGTTGAAAATTTCGTCATCGGAGTGACCGTCCATGGTAAAAAGTGAAATAGGAATGCAAGTAGACGGATTTGTAGTGGAGGGTTCCAAAAATCGAAACGAACGAAGAATCAACGGAAAAAACGAGAAAAATTCAAACCAAGTGTTCTATGGGGCTATTTGTCGAACAGTTGGTGGGCAAGTTTTCTAAAGAAGAAAACAAACGAGAATGGATCCCAGTTCCTACCCACAAACACAACCAACAACAATAATCAAGTTTTTAATTTCCCAAAAGATCGTTTATGCGAAGTACCTTGATTAATTGGTTCGAATGGAACGAAGAAATGAACTATGCCCAAAGAGGATTTTTTTTTGAATTGAGAGAGGAAAAGAGAAAGTTGGAATTCCCACAAAGAATTGCTCTGTCGATCGACCTAAGTCGTTTTTCCCCCTTTTTTTTATTTTTTTGCCTTTTTTTTTATATTTTGCTGCCTTTTTTCTCTCTGTCGATTTTGGGGAAGGTTGGAATGAAAAGATCGACTGGTTTATATAAGCCCGCTGGTCTCTGGGCAGTTTGGGCAGTCGATCGACTGCTCTATTCGGTCGATCTACTGTTCTTGTCAAAAAGTACGAAAGTTCCTAGAATTCAGTCGATTCCGCCGCTTCAGTCGATCGAGCACCAGTCGATCGACTGGCTGTCGATCATCAATAAACCAGTCGATCGACTGCTCTTTCAAAAAGCTTGAAAATTTCTGGAATCCAGTCGATTTGATCACGTCAGTCGATTGTGCAGTCGATCGACAGGCATTCCAGTTGATCGACTAGATATGCAGTCGATTGACTGCATTCCAGCAGTCCATCTCCAATTTCGATCCTCTTTTCTCCCAAGACTCCAGAATTAAKCCTACACAAACCCAAAAACTCCATTAACCCTGCTTAAAGATATAATATACACTAAATTACAAGAAAAACAAGAAAATAATTAGAAAGTCGTGGGCTGCCTCCCACGGAGCGCGTTTGGTTAACGTCGTTCGCTCGACGACCCTGGTTTGACGATCAAGACCCCATCGGGGGCAAGTCACTCAGGCTCTCCTCCTCTACGATCATAGGCTCGAGAGATTTTGTTTGCAACACGCTATGCCGGTAAGGTTTGAATCGAGCGCCATTCACTTGAAAACGTTCGTCCGTCTTTGGATCGATTAACGTCACGGCTCTGAATGGGGATACCTTCTCGATTTAGTACGGCCCGCTCCATTTGGACATAAGCTTCCCAGGAAACATGGCCAGACAAGTGTTATAAAGGAGTACTTACATTCCCTCCTCCAACTCTTTCGGTACGAGCTTCTTATCGTGGAGCAGCTTCGTTTTCTCCTTGAACATCCAGTCGGTCGACTGGATTCCTGCGCCTGACTCGATTTTTCGTTCCTTTCGCGTCCTCCGGTTTATCGAGCCTCGTCCGTTGAGCTTCCTTGCTTTGTCCGTCCATTCCCGAGTCGAATGAAAATGATCCCAAATGAGCGTGGGCCCCGCTTGGACGTCCTAAGGCCAAGAAAAATAAAAAAGTGAAAAACTATGAAAATTAATAATAAAACGTACAATAACTAAGAAAATCTAGAAATAACGAAAAACGGCCAACTCGACTCTTAAAACACCTAAAAGCAAGGGAAACACACGCAACGTGATACAAAAACGATAGCAAAATTATGTACAAAAAGATGCAAATCAACCACCCCACACTTAAAACGGTTGCTTGTCCTCAAGCAAAACTAACGTAAAATTACAAAACTACCCCCCAATAAACCCTAAACTAATGCACAAAATAATTCGAGACGTCGTACGCTACGTTTCTTGTTAGCTTTGGCTAAAAGGACGTCAATGTGCGTTGTTAAGGAAGTTTAGATCGACTCCAGAAAACTAAAAGGACTTAAACAATCCACCAAGTCGGTCTCCCCGTCCTTGCCCCGGATAAGGTCTATCCACGCTTGAACCGTTAATTGGCTCCCTATTAGCCAAAATCATCTACGCCTCTCTTTAACAAATATATACTAAAAATCGGAAAAAGGGAAAAACGTGCTACTCAAAACTTCAAGGATTTATAGCGTATCCTTGTTTATTCGCCTCTTTTTTATTATTATTATTATTTTTTTAACATAGACGTAAGGTACTTAAATAGCAAATAAAAATGAAAATACGAAGCTTTCAACGACTCCGATCATTCATTGCTACTAGCAACTTACAAAATTCTCGATCGAGCACGTGGAGCAATTGACGACTCCATATTACAAAACAAAAACCTATAGAGAGCATTTGATGACGAGGTCTAGTCGAGGCACTAGTTCTAAACGAGCACAAGGATAGCACGAAGCTAAAACCGAACGGGGATCCCAACAAGCTAAACCACTTAAATCCACTAAACTCGATCGAAGATCTGAACACCCTAACAAATCATCAAAACCGCGTCACTTCGCCAAGGGTCCAAGCAATAATAGCACATACGTTACTCAAATTAACACAAGCAAGCACACGACAAAATTAAAAACCTAGGACGAACTCCACCACCCCACACTTAAAACCTAGCAATGTCCTCATTGCGTAATTAAGCTAATAAAAGCAGTAAAAAGGTGTAGGGAAAAGAAAATGCCCCTAATTGAGAGGACCCAGTCGATCGACAGCAGTCGATCGGCCAAGTAGGCAGTCGATCAACTGCGTCGTCCAAAATGCCAAAAGTCCCTGGAATCCAGTCGATTTTGGGGGTTCAGTCGATCGACTATAAGGTCAGTTGATCGACTGAACATCCAGTCGGTCGACTGGATTCCTGCGCCCGGCTTGATTTTTCGTTCCTTTCGCGTCCGCTGGTTTATCGAGCCTCGTCCGTTGTGCTTCTTTGCTTTGTCCGTTCATTCCCGAGTTGAGTGAAAATGATCCCAAACGAGCGTGGGCCCCGCTTGGACATCCTACAGCCAAGAAAAACGAAAAAATGAAAAACTACGAAAATTAATAATAAAACGTACAAAAACTAAGAAAATCTAGAAATAACGAAAAACGGCCAACTCAACTCCTAAAACACCTAAAAGCAAGTGAAACACACGCAACGTGATATAAAAACAATAGCAAAAATATGTACAAAAAGATGCAAATCAGTATTTGAAAAAGGACCCACAAGATCAATTCCCCACTACGCAAATGGACATGGCAAGCTCATAACCATCATCTCCTCAGCCGGTATATGAATAACCGGAGCATGCATTTGACACTTCTTGCACATTCGAACCAGCTCGCTAGCCATAGTTTTCATCCCGGGCCAAAAGAAACCAGCTCGCAACGTTATGCCCAACAATGCCTTTCCCTTTGAATGATCTCCACAATACCCCTCATGTATCTCTTTCAACACTTCCGCTCCTTGCTCTATAGCTAAAAACTTCAAAAAAGGTCCAAAACGTGACCTTTTGTACAGTTCTTCATGTATTACACAAAAGCGAGCTGCTATTCTGGCCTCCTTCGTCGTTAACCTCTCTGCACCTTCTTTTTCTTTAACCAAGACCTCCCAGATAGGTGTACGCCAATCATCTCTTTCTTCAAGTTCCATAACCTCTTTACCTCTTTCCACGCTACTATGCTCCAGCTCCATCAATGTAGTTGTTCGAGTATCAAAAGTCCCCAGGGCTCCTGCTATTCGAGCGAACTGATCGGCACGGGTATTCTCAGCTCGCGGAAAATGCTCCAGCTTGAATTCGTCAAAACGTGTTACCTCTTCGCGCAACTTACTCAAATACACAGCCATCCGCTCCTCCTTAGCCTCAAAAGATCCATCGAACTGACGAGCTATCAGTTGGGAGTCGGTATACGCCCACAACCTCCATGCCCCAAGGTCGCTCGCCATCTTGATACCTTGCAATACTGATTTATTCTCTGTCTCATTATTGGATTCTTTAAATCCTAGCTTGACCGCAAACTCCAGGCTTTCTCCTTCCAGGCTGGTCAATATAATACCCAGCCCTACTCCCGATGCCATAGTTAAACCATCTGTATATAGGGTCCATGCTTTTATTTCCTTAGCCACCTCAGCTGGCTTCGCCCTCTCTTGTAAAAAATCTACTAACACCTGCGCCTTGATAGCCACCCTTAGCTCATAAACCACATCATACTCACTTAACTCTACAGCCCACTTCACCAACCTCCCAGACACATTGGGATTGCCTAGAACCTGCTTGAGATCTAGGTTAGTGTTAGAATAAGGTGACCAACAAGCCAACTTGTGGCTGTGGTCTGACCATTCTCTTGTAATACAATTGGTTTTTATTCGTAATAATAACTTTTATACTTATTGGAATTCTATATCTTTTATCCCATGCTAGTTGCATAGATATGGTCCTGATGAAGTTACTTTATTACGGTGGATTGGTCTAGCAGAACCGTGAGATAATCCAGCACGTAATGTAACTCGTCGAACTTGTTCCTAGTCAAAGGGTTACGCAATAATGAGGATACAGGCCTTTCCCATTAAGACTAGTACTTAGTGTATGTGGACCGCGTCTCATCGGTCACGGTGTTTTGGATATCGACATTACATAAGTAGGTGCTCATAAGATGAGTTTCACTGAACTCCCTCACCTAGGAAATCTCTAAGTGGTTCTCCACTCATCGAGTAGATGATTTCTATGGTATAGCGTACAACATTAATCCTTAAGACCCAGACCTCATC
>BMAC01000867.1:366312-391771 GCA_014905375.1 Phtheirospermum japonicum | reverse complement strand
TCAAAAACCGAACATTTAGTGACGCGCTTGAAAAAAATTGTCACTTTCACCAAATGGGAACAGCAATACTATGACAACCGCTGTGGACGCTGCAATTTTCGTCCACCGTTTCCCCTCTTCAGTGGATGAAAAAAATAGACTTTTAGTGACGAAACGTATCGTCATCGAACATCAAATTTCTTGTAGTGTATATATATATATATATATATATATATATATATATATATATATATATATATCATAATTGAGATAATTAAGATATATAAACATCTATTAAAATAAAGGTTGATATTTATCATAATGGAGATAGACTTTTATCACAATGAAGATGAAAAGTTATCAAAGTATATACGAACATTGTTATAACAAGAAGGGATAATTTTTTTTTGCCCCCCAATGTATGCAGTTTTTTTCACTTTGCCCCGCGAAATATTTTTTGTTCCACTTTACCCCCTGAAGTACAATAATTTTCGACGTTGCCCCTCAAACTTTATTTCCGATGAAATATTCCTTCTAGATTCCATCGACGGGCAGATGGGGGGCAAAGTGAAAGAATCTTATAGTTTGGGGGTAAAGTGCAAAAAATGTTATAATTTGGGGGGCAAATTAAAATAATATAAATATTAATTTTTATTTTAAAATTTTATATTTGAAAAAGATATATAATTTTTATCTTATACTCACACACACACAAAGTTGTCAATACAATCCCAATTAAAAAAAAACCATAAATTTCCAATTAATATTTATAATTTTCAAAATATAAATATTATCAATACATCTTTTATATTATTAAATATGAAACACATGATTAAGTATTATATAAATTATTAGGTTAATTTATGTATTATGATTGAACAAAATAAAATAAAGATGTATTTCGTATATATATTATAATATTATGATACGAAAAATAAAATCATCATTCGATTTTATTAGTTATATAAAAAGTGTGATTAAATACTATATTAAACATGAGTACATTATTATATAAGATTATAATTATAGAATGATTAATATAATTAAAAAAATCTTGATATTAGAAGATTTTAATTGTATTAATCATTCGATAATTATAATCTTATATAATAATTAATGTACTCATAATTAATATAGTATTTAATCACACGTTTTATATAAATAATAATATCGAATGATAATTTTATTTTTTGTATCGTAATAATTTACATAATACTTAGTCATGTGTTTAATAATTAATATTATAAAAGATCTATTGACAATATTTATATTTAAAAAATTATAAATATTAATTGAAAACTTATGGATTTTTTTCTCTTTCTAAATTTTGAATTTTATTGACAACTTTGTGTGTGTGTGAGTATATGATAAATATATCTTTTCAAATATAAAATTTTAAGTCAAAAATTCAATATTTATATTATTTTAATTTGCCCCCCAAACTATGAGATTTTTTGCATTTTACCCCCCAAACTGTAAAATTCTTTCACTTTGCCCCCCAATTGCCCGTCGATGGAATTTAGAAAGAATATTCCGCCGAAAATAAACTTTGGGGGGCAACGTCGAAAATTATTATATATCAAGGGACAAAGTGAAACAAAAAATATTTTAAGGGGCAAAGTGAAAAAAACTGTATACTGACAAAAAATATGATAATTTATATGCATGTTACATGTTCTTATATGTACATTTATCACAAGAAATATAAGAATTTATTTTAATAAAGATGTACATTCACCCGAGTGTATGTAGAACGTAGCCATATCAAAGTTGGGAGCAAACTGAATAAAAAAATAAGGAAAAAAACGTGAGGACGGTTTGGAAAAAGACCCCTCTTCCTAATACTACACCCTATTTTGCAGAAGATTGTGAGTAATTATGGTTTGAAATGTTAACCCACTTTTTCTTGTTTTATCTCAAATTATTTTGTTTGCCCTTCCATATAATCTTTGTTTCTTCTATTTCAAAATAATATTTTGTATTTTTATCTTGGTAATTATATCTCTTGTTACCCCTCGCCTGGATGAAGTCATGTGTCACCGGTGGACTAGCAGGCGGAGGTGGTGGTTGAGGGGTGTTGTTGTCAGCGACGAATTTTGTGGGTAATTATATCTCTTGTTGGAATATTTCTTTCTATTGGGCCTAATTGCGGGATAATTTCATTTTTGGTACATTATGTTGGCCACTTTCCAAAAAAGGTACGTGATGTTGGCCAGCATCAAACTACATACATTAAGTTGACAAATTTATCAGATTTGGTACAAAAAAAGCCCAATCGGGCTTTGATGCTTACATGGCATGATTTAATCATTTCTTATCATTTTTAATTTAAAATTTAATTTAAAAATTAATTTAATTTATAAATTAATTTGAAAACTAATTTCTTATCATTTTCAATTTAAAAATTAATTTCTTATCATTTTAAATAATTTAAAAATTAATTTAATTTAAAAATTATTATAAAAATTAATTTCTTATCATTTTTATTTTAGAAATTAATTAAAAATTAATTTCTTATCATTTTAAAATTAATTTTAAAATTAATTAATTTAAAAATTAATTTCTTATCATTTCTAATTTAAAAATTAATTTCTTATCATTTTTTATTTAAATATTAATTTGAAAATTAATTTCTTATCATTTTAAAATTAATTCAAAAGTTAATTTAATTTAAGAATTAATTTAAAAATTAATTTCTTATAATTTTTAATTTAAAAGTTAATTTCTTATCATTTTAAAATTAATTAAAAAGTTAATTTAATTTAAAAATTAATTTCTTCTCATTTTAAAGTAATTCAAAAGTTAATTTAATTAAATTAAATTAATTTTTTAATTAATTTTTAAATTAAAAATGATAAGAAATTAATTTTTAAATTGAAAATGATAAGAAATCAGTTTTTAAAGTAATTTTTAAATTAAAAATGATAAGAAATGATTAAATCATGCCATGTAAGCATCAAAGCCCGATTGGGCTTTTTTTGTACCAAATTTGATAAATTTCTAAATTAATTTTAAATTGAAAATGATAAGAAATCAGTTTTTAAATTAATTTTTAAATTAAAAATGATAAGAAATGATTAAATCATGCCATGTAAGCATCAAAGCCCGATTGGGCTTTTTTTGTACCAAATTTGATAAACTTGCCAACTTAATGTATGTAGTTTGATACTGGCCAACATCACGTACCTTTTCTGGAAAGTGGCCAACATAATGTACCAAAAATGAAATTTTCCCGCCTAATTGCAGTTTCTAAATAGTGTCATTCATGAGATGACATGAAGAAAATCGAACTAAAGATGGTTTCATGAGACATCCTAGTGATTCTCCTGTTTGGCATGATTTTAACTGTAAACATCATGATTTCACATATGAGTAGAAATGTAAGACTCAGTTCAGCATCTGATGGATTTAAGTCCATCGATTTGTATGAAAGAATCATCTTTCTTTTTTTTGTTGCTCATTCCAGGCCCTTCTTCCAAAAATAATATTGGCATATACTTGCAGTCTTTAATAGATGATTTAAATGAATTATGGCATGGGGTTGACATAGATGATGCATCTCAAAAACAGATTTTTGTATGTGTGCAGCTTTATTATGGACTGAAGTGATCTCAAACACATTATTTTTTAACAAATATTTGAGGATCGCCCGCAAGAGAATGGGGTCAATCGTAGTGCGGTGAGATAACTCAAGTCGAATTTCATGAGAAAGACTAATTAGATGTGGTCTTTGTGTTTGAATCATGAAAGAAAAATAAAGAAAAAGTTACACTAAATACACGATTAATTTTCATGTTTTGAGTTTCTAGCAACTAAGACAATAATTTAAATGACGAGAAATGAAATAAGATTTTAAAAAGATGAATAAAATGGAGGTCTATGGTTCTAAACTCATCTCCACGATCAATTGGCAATTTACCAAATATTTAATCTACAAATTGGGGTTGTCAATCCTGACTCTCAATTAAACACCCGATAATTGTCAATTGGTGGTTCTAAACACATATAGAACCTGAACCCATAAATTCTAGCCTAAACTCATCAAGAAATGCAATAACACAATTTAAGAGCAAGCATCAACATAATTAAACTAATAAAGAAATACATAATCAAGTTTAGTAAAATCATGAACAATTAAATAAAAGCACAAATAAACAAAAACCAAGCATAGAGAAGAAAGAGCATTCAACTACATCTAGAAAGTCAAATTGCTGTTACAATGCTTGAAAATACTCTAACAAGAATGTAGACTACATTATCAACCAAGTGCAAGAAAATGACTAGTTTGGCTAAACCCATTTACCTCTCACTATCAACTTCCTACACTATGCTAAAGGGGAAAGAAGCTTAAAAATAAGAAAGAAGACAACAATGGAGGAAAATAAATGTTCTTCAACAATATAAGAAAAGTTTAAATATCCAAATTACAAATCATACATAAGAAAGTAAAGTTCCAAACATTCATAAAAATTAAAAAGAAAATGAAAGAGAATAACAATTACAAATTACCCTATTCAGAAAAGTTTTTCAAATCTTGAAAGCCAAAAGAGGGAATGTAGACCAAGTACATAAAGATTTTCCAAAATAAAAACTAAGCCAACGAAGTGCCAAGTTAGGGATTATTTATGCTTTAAGGTAAAGGATGAAAAGGATAAGTTTGGGTTCTCAAACCCTAAGGGTTTCAAAAGCTCTCCTAAATGCACCTCGTATGTGGGATTAAAAAGGGTGAAAATAAGGATAAAAAAAGACACAAAAATATATTAAAAACACACACAAATATGTACAAATCATGGAACATTAATAACTTTCCTACATATGCAAATTTATCTGGTTGGAGCAGAAAGGGGAAACTAGCTTACCCATCATGTCATATAAAGACAATTGTTTTAGGTATTTGTATAAAAGTCATAAAGAATGTTATATGGGTACCCGCATGTTTTTAAATGAAGATCATCCTTATAGAAAGAATAAGAAATCTTTTGATGGTGATGTGAAATATTGTAAACGTCCAAAACCATTGATAGGGGATATGATCTTAGAAGAGTTAACTGGATTCAACATAAAATTTGGAAAAATAGTTAATGATAATCTTGTTTTTCCTCATAATTATAAGAAGAGAAGTATATTCTTTACATTACCACAGCGTCGTAACTTAGATGTTATGCATATTGGAAAAAAAATTGTTTGTGCGAGTTTTCTTAGGACATTAATGAGTTTGGATGAAAGACAAAGGATCATGAGAAATCTCATCTTGATTTAAAAGATAAGGGATAAACTCCATCCTATACGCCTTGATTCAGGAAAACGATAATTGTCCCTGCATGTTTTTCAATGAGTAAAAAGGAGAAAGATCTATTTGTTGAAGTTTTGCGAAGTGTAAAAGTTCCTAATGGTTATTACGCCAACGTATCGAGACATGTGCAAAATAAGCCACATAAAATTTTGAGTCAAAAAGTCATGATCTTCATATCTTAATGCAACAACTACTTTTGATTGCATTACGTAGAGTTTTACCCAATAAAGTTATAAAAAATCTGATTAAATTGTGTATTGATATGTACATATTTGTGTGTGATTTTTGTATGTTTTTGTGTCTTGTCTTTTATGCTTTAATCAGGTTTTAGTCGTATTTTATCCCATTTTTCCTTAATTCGCATTTTTATAGCGTTTATCGTCTTTTTTAGTATTTTTACTTTTTGTAAATTTTTATGTTATATTAGTTTTCTTTATTTTAGGATAGTTGATCAAGCTTAAGAGCATTCTCGAGAATCA
Organism: Phtheirospermum japonicum; assembly: GCA_014905375.1. Taxonomy (NCBI): domain Eukaryota; kingdom Viridiplantae; phylum Streptophyta; class Magnoliopsida; order Lamiales; family Orobanchaceae; genus Phtheirospermum; species Phtheirospermum japonicum. The sequence goes on along the minus strand of BMAC01000867.1, from coordinate 386,020 downwards.
CAACTGACTCGATTTGATGAAAACACGACTCGAACCCGCAAAACATAGCTATCAATCGATGCGCCGTCGACGCCCAGTTGACGTGCCATCAACGCGCCATTGATGCGCCATCGACGGGGCCATTTTTCAACATCGGTGGTCAGACCATTTTTGGGCAAAAAGACTATTTTTTCCACATTTCACCCCTATAAATATAACCTTTTTTCTTAGAAATCAGGGGTCTTGGACCCCTTAGGGTTTGACAGCCCAAACATTCTCTTGTTTTCTTCATTATTCTTTCACTTTCAAGCATAAAATCCTTAATAAATTAGCTTAGTTTGTTGAATTTTAAGTTAGCATCTAGTTAGCTATATTTATAATTTGAAAAAGCTCAATGTTCTTGGGCAGCTCTCTCTCTCTTTTGTCTTTGAAGATTTTTAGAACTTTTCTAATTTGGTAATATTTCATTCTTAATTGATTGCATTTTTCTTGTTATTCTCAATTCTCTTGCGTATGGATTTTAGTTTAATTGTTGAAAGTTATGTTTGATTTGTTAATGAAGGTTAATTATTTTTCATTGTTGTCTTCTTTTAAGTTTTTTACCTTTAATCATGTTCCTGCTTGTTTTAAGTTTATGTTATTGGATTTCTTGATGATTGTTGGTTAGAATTTATTAGTCTAGTGCTTAGACGAGTTTAGAATAATCAATTGGCATTATTGGGTATTTAATCTAAAAGTTGGGATTGACACCCCCAACTCGTAGATTAAGTGTTCGACCAATGCCAAAATTGATCGTGGAGACGATTCTAGAGCCCTAAACCCCCATTTTATTAATCTTTTCAAAGTTGTCGATTTTGTTTCTCGTCATTTTAATCACCGTATTGGATATTACAACTTTACAAAATAAGATTTGATCACGTATTTAGCGTAGCTTTTTCCTTTTTTTCTCATTTGTGAATCAAACACGAGAATTACTTCCGATTAGTCTTTTTCGAGAGACTCGACTCGAGTCAAGCTTTTCACACTACAAAAAAATAGCAGTTTTCCGAGGGAAGTGTTCCCCTCGATATTTTCCGAGGGACTATAATATCCCTCGATTTTTTCCGAGAGAAAGTATTTCCCTCGAAAATACGGCGCCAATATTTGCCGCCATAATTATCGAAGGATTTCGAGGGCATTATTTCCGAGGAAACATAGTACTCGGAAAACCGAGGGGAATAAATTTCCCTCAGAATTTTATTATTTTTATTTTTTAAAAAATAACAAAAACGAGGGGGGGGGGGGGGGGGGGGGGGTTCCCTCGGTTTCAAACCGAGGGACTAAGCCTTCCCTTGGTTTAAAATCGAGGGAACGACAAACCCTCGGTTTTTGTATTTTTTTAAAAATAAAAAAAATAATAATAAAAACCGAGGGAAATCCATTCCCTCGAAAATTTCAGTTTTTTAAAAAAATAAAAAATAGAAAAAACAAAAAAATGAAACCAATCCTATCATCTTAGGCACGTGGGGTGGTTTTGACCCAATTTCGATCGAAAAATACCAACGAGCACGTGCGTATCCACACGTGTCGTGGGATTCGACCAACAACGAGATACGATCGATCGATGAACTCCTTCGGTTGGAAACGCGAATCGACGAATCATCGTTGATTTTTCCGAGAGGGTGATGGGTGCGTCTCGGCGTCGTGGAAACCATGGGGGTTGGGCGTCGATCGTTTAGTAGGCGTTTTCTATTTTTTTTCGATTTTAAATGAAAAAAAAAAAAAAAACTCGAAAAAAAGAAAAATTAGTAAAAAAAAATAAAAAAAAAATCCGAAAAATTATGACCGGGGCGGAGAGGGGTGCACCTCGGCGTCGTGGAACCACGGGGGTCGGGCGTCGATCGTTTAGAAGGCGTTTCCTTTTTTTTTCGATTTTAAATGGAAAATGGAAAAAAAAACTCGAAAAAATAGAAAAAATAATTATTATTGATTTTATTTTTGCGGGAGGTTTGTTATTGGGACCCGGAGGAGTATAGTGATGGACAGATACAGGCTGCATTTTTTTCGATGATCGGGGATATTTACGGGAGGCAGCTTAACGAGTATAAGCAGTATATTGCCGCCCATGGTGGTCGGGCGAGGCCAGCATGCGTCCTTGAGGAGGTCTATAGGTAAACGATTATGTTATATGTTTTCTTATTAAATTAGAATTTTTTTATTTATAACATATAATTTTTACCATTTTATATATCATGCATCTTAACTAGGGCTTGGAAGGTCGAGTGGGATAAGCCCGAGAACAAGGCCAAATCTGAGCAGTGCAGCCGGAACAGGGGGAGCGAGCCTGCCCGGGTACTAGGATGTCGAAGTACACGGGGGGGGGCTAGATCTAGTATCGATTATGCTTTGGATATCGTAAGTAATTTTAGAATATAATAATATAATATTTATTTATTTAATTTTAATGTTAATGATTTTAAAATTCTATTTGGATACAGGAGCGGGAGACGGGTGAGCCGGCTAAAGTGTACGATCTTTTTGTACGTACGCACCAAAAGAAAGACGGCGCGTGGATTGATACGAGATCTAGTATTATTAATGTGTCTCTTTCTTATTTTTAACTTATTTTTTGATTTTAATGTAAAATTTTAATAACGAGTTGTATTTAAGGAGGAGTACGAGCGACAACTGGCCCAGGAAAAGGAACGTGCGTCTTCCCAGGAGGCGAGTAGCGAGGTTGACCATGACCGGGTTTTCTTAGGCGTCGTCGGGTCGAGCAAGGGACGGCATTACGGCACCGACGCGTATGAGAAGGTGGTGGCTGCTGCGAAGGGTTTTTTCCCAGGCCGCTCTTCTTTCACCTCCTCCCAGGCTGATAGGACCCACGTCAGAGAGCTCGAGGCGATGCAGCAGCAATACGCCGAGTCTGAGAGACGACGTGCGGAGGAGAGTGAGGAGCAGCGCCTGCAGCGGGAGGCAGAGCGTGAGGAGCAGCGTTGACAGCAGGAGGCATTTCAGGCACGGATGGATGCCCAGATGGCTGACCTGTATGCTCGTTTCCAGCAGTACCCCCCTTCCCATCCATAGGACAGTTTGATTTTTATATAAATTTTGTTACTGTGTCGAACGCATGTAATAATTCTTAAATTTTCAAATATTTTTATAATAATTGGTTTATTTATTTATCTTTTCATTAATGATTTCTTTCAAATTTTTGGGGAATTTTAATGTAGGAATTAAAATTAAAATTGAAAATTAAAAATTATTAAAAAAAAAATACAAACCGAGGGGAAAATCCCTCGAAAAAATCAAAAACCGAGGGAATTGTCTGCCCTCGGTATTCCGAGGGAAAATACAGCCCTCGATTTTTCCGAGGAAACTCTCCCCTCGGTTTTTCGAGGGAACTCCCCTCGGTTTTCTGAGGGAAATATTTCCCTCAGAATACCGAGGGGATCGTCCCCTCGATTTTACCTCGGTGTTTTCGAGGGTTGTACGGGGATTTTTCCGAGGGATGAGACCCTCGAATTTTCCCTCGGTTTAAAATTTCCGAGGGAATATTTTCCTCGGAAAAATTTACCGATGAGGATATTTTCGAGGGATTTCTTCCCTCGGTTTTGCCCAAAAACCGAGGGAAAAATCCCTCGAAAAACTGCTTTTTTTTTTTTGTTGTGTCACTTACAATTGCTCCGTTCTCTTTCGGACGAACTTTTCTAAAATAAAAGTAAGTGCAAAAAGTCCGATTCATGTATCAGAGAGCTTTGTCCTAAAGCTCTTGATTCTCGAAACCTTGTTTGTATGGAAAAAGAAATTGTCATAGTTCTTTGTGATTTAGAAAAGATTATTCCTCCTCCTTTCTTTGATATCACGACTCATCTACCCATTCATTTTGCATTCGATGCTCGAATAATTGGATTACTTCAATATCGATGGATGTACCCTATCAAGGGTAAAAAAAATATTCATATTTTCTTTTACCTAATTATTATTGATCTCACGCTTCATTTATCATTTTATATATTTGTTGACTTAAATCTGTTATTTTTTGTACAATTAAATACTAGGTATTTGTTAACATTAAAATCATATTTTCGAAATCAAAGTCGACCAGAGGGATCGATCGCAGGAACATAACTTAATGGAGGAAAGTGTGACTTTTTGTTAAATATACTTTGGAAGATGTTGAAACTAAGTTCAATAAGGTAAAGTGGGATGATGATGGGGGTGGTGTTGACATGACAAAGTTCCCTATATTCACCGACATTGGGCGACCTATTGGGAGGCAAGGTTCTATAGTTATAGACAAGGACACCCTTATGAAGGCACGCCAGTATGGGTTGTTCAATTGCAACTTAGTTGAATAATTTGTCAAGTAAGAAGTATTTTGGTATAACTTTACTTATTTTTTTGCTATATATATATATATATATATATATATATAATATATATATTTTTTTTTTTTTTTCTTACGTAAATTACATATGGGCAACACAAAACCACTATAGAGCATCAAAATTCTTACTATCAAAAGAAAGATATTGAACTCGTTCATAGCGAGACATTTTCTGAGTGGTTTAGCAATCATGTAAGTTAGTGTATATTAATATTATATATTCAATTTACATGATTTTTTCTTGTACACTTGTCTGCCTAATACATTTTATTAACAGGCTGAAGCAATGTATCTTAGTGGACATGAAATATCCTAGAAGTTAAGGGCATTAGCGTGAGGTCCTAATCTCTTTGGCAAGAGATTCAAAAATTTATTGTTAATGGATTTATACTTCAAGTGAAAATAATTGAAATTCATTGAAAAACACAAAATAGTGGTATGGTGGTTAAGGCGCAAAAAGGTGATTTTTCTAGTAGAAATGATAAGAATCCTATCATAGGTGATGTGACCTACTATGGTGTACTAGAAGACATCATTGAACTACAATATCCAACTGAATGAGGGAAAGTGGTGTTGTTTGAGTATGATTGGGTGTCACAAGGACGGACACAAAAGTGTGATAGCAATAGCTTCACTTTGGTTAACTTTTCCATGGTAAAGAAACATAGTGAGCCCTTTATACTAACTTCTTAGAGAAATACCATTTTATGTACATCAGAACTTATTTGATTAAGTTTAATTATTGTTTATATACTTTTAATGTCGTTTTACTTTAATTCATATTATTTGGACGTTATTACGTATTTGGTATTTTTTTATAGGATTTTTGGAGTTAACTTGTACAAATTAGCCTTGAAGAAGCATAAATGGGCAAATGGTGGAGAATTGGACTGAAAATAATGAAGAGAAGAGTGCATTGGGCCAAGACTGGAGCAATCCCATGAGGTCAACAAGACCCACAAACCTATTCATGACCCCCTTCACGATCGTGACTTGGCCCAATATTGAATGTCATTTTCACAGCAAGCGTTTGCGACCTCATTCGTGATCGCGAACCCGATCACAAATGGACAAGAAACCATTACTAATACAGTTTAAATGCTTAGATTTTGATTATCTTGTAAAATGGGCCTAAAAGCTGTCCAAAAACATCAGCCATTGATCATCCAACACTAGGTTTCATCCCTTTGAGCCAGGAAATAACTTTAAGAGTGAGTTAGAGGAATTTTGAGTGATTCGGAGAAGAAACGCTTGGAACACAAAGAACGAAGGATCCACCATAATCCCTATGATTTCACAATTTCTTAGTTTTCTGAACATCATGTGTTTGATGAAATGCTTAGATAAACATTTGTTGATGTCTATCTAATTTTGAGAAAGTGCCCTCAACATGGTTTTCCCGAAGACCAACAAATTTCTTATTTCTACAATGGTTTGAATGGTAAAATAAAGGTGACGGTAGATTCTTCATGAGGAGGAGACTTGTTAGCATAAAGTATCATCGATGCAACTAACATATTAGAAGAAATGGCAGTCAATAGCTATCAATAGCCGATGAAGCATTCAATAATGAAGAAAGTTGCTATGGTGAATGAGAACAAGGAGATCACCGCTATGACCGAACAATTAGTGGTGATGAATATCAAGTTTGAGATGTTGATGAAATTAAACTAGAAAATTCCAATAGGCCAAGCAAGTGAAGTTGCCATGCAGTAAACGGTTGGAGATGTGAGCTTTTTATATCAAAGGAACTTCAAAAAAACTATAGAAGCAATCAACATAGGAACCAATACCATCCGGTTATGAGAAATCATCTGAACTTCTCATATGACAATCCAAACAATGCACTCCAACCACCACCGGATTTTTGTTGACTAATGGGGTGATCAACGAGAGTAAGAAGTTGAGTATGGAAGAGATGTTCATCTCATTTATGGATAAAATGAAAGCTCATTTCGAAAAAGGTGAAGCAATGATGGATAGAATCAAGGAAAACCTATCTCAAATAAATGGGTCAGTTGGGACCCACATGAAGTTGCTTAAAATTTAAGTTTCTCAATTGTCTAACATTATCAAAAATCAACCTAGTAAAGGGCAATTACGGAGCAATATGGAAGTAAACCTTAAATAACAAGTGAATGCAATCCATTTAAGGAATGGAAAGGAGTGTGAAGTCCCGAAGATGCCAAGATTTGAACCCATATGATATACAAAGGATGCAGATGTGAGGAGGAAAATATTGAAGTGGATATTGAAAAGGAGGTTGTGAAACCAAAATCTATTACTACTACCCTTCCTTAACTCATCTAATTCTTTGACATTTCCGCAAAAAGTTCAAAAGGAAAAAAGTGGATGAACAATTTTCAAATTTTCTTGAAATTATTAAAATAAATCCACATTAATATTCTTTTTGTTGACACGTTGTTGCAGATGTCGACCTATCCACGGTTCTTGAAAGAAGTAATAAGCAAGAAGAAGAAGCTGCAAGAGTACAAAGTTGTGAACTTAATCGAGGAGTGTGGTGCAGTTATTCGAAAGAAGATCCCTCTCAAATTCAAGGATCTGAGAAGTTTCAAGATCTCGTCTATCATAGGGGGGAGTTTGTTCGAGAATTCCTTGTGTGATTTAGGTGTTCTAATGTCATTATCAATTTTCAAGAAATTAGAAATTAGCAAGATGAAACCAATGAATATCACATTACAAATGATGGATAGATCCTTGACATACCCAAAAGGTATAGTTGTGGATGTACTTGTGAAAGCAACCGATCCCTATTTTACTAGGGATTGGTTTGAGCAATAAAAACTGGTTTGTTAAAATATTCTATCTAACCACAAGAGTACGATGTATATGTAGTATATTGCGATCAAGGTCGATTTTCACAATGACCAAATCTCATAAATCGACAAGTAATGTTATTGATTAATTAATTTTATTTAAACAAATATAAAAGAAGATGTTGTTTTATTGTTACAAATGACGAACATAAAATAAACTTATTAAACTAATTTACAAAGAACGAAAGGAAAAAAAAAAGAAATAGAGGTTTTCAAATAAGACGGAGGTATTTGGGGGCTTGGGATTACAATGAACTCTCAATGCCTATTATGATCATTCGAGTATTGTTGTGATTCAGTTTACTATAAGTTAATCCCACAAATAGTTTAAACCTTCTATCAAAGTGCTTAAACTGTGGATTCTAAATGCAAGATGCATTGACAAGATCACGCTCAGAACTATAAAAAGCTTTAAAGAATTACATGACTTCACTACTAATATCAAACATCCTAGTTTTATTGATTTGAGTGTCTCCTATCTGAAACCCTAATTGATAAATCTCATCTCTCGAATTATAATTTATCAAAATTAGTAGTTATAAAAGGTTGCCAATCTATCACAACTTTAGAAGTACAAATGGTTGTCAATCAAATATGCAAAAAGGAATTACAAACATAAAAATAGTAGAGGAATCATACTCGAATATAAAACCTATTCAATCAACCAAGCATTGTTCGAATCAATTTAATATATGTTAATCACAAATATAGTTAACCCTTCTCTAAAAGTGATTAAATCGTGGGTCCGAAATGCGAGACGCATTGTCAATCTCAATTAGAACTCAAAAAAGCTTCAAAGTTTTATACAACATCAACTATAATCTCAAATGAATCGATCTTATTGATTAGAATTCATAGTTCTATTAATAAAACTCATCTCTTAATTTTTAATTGTTAAAACGAATAAGCATAAAATATTTGTCAATGCATATATGTAATTCAAGAATCAAAAATATTAAAAGGACAAATACTTTATTGAAAGAAAGACTTAAAACATTAAGCATGCTTTTTTTTTTTTAACAAAACCCCAAAATACTATTAAATTAGCTAGACATGATTGAACATTCATCAAGATATTTCATCGAACACATGCTATTTACAAATAAAAGAAAGAAAAAGCCATAGGGATGTTTGTGGATCCTCCGATCTTCTTTTCTTCATGTTTCTCCTCCAAAATCTCCTTAGTTTCCTCTATCACACACTTGGATTGTTTTCGGCGGAGAAAGATGTTAAAGAATATTAAAGATGATGGAAGATGTATGTAGAGTGGTTCTTGGCCCTCCTTTTATAGTCTCAACTGAGATCCCAACAGCTAAACCCCATTTTATAATTTTCTTTAATATTTTAGACCATTAGTGACCCTACTATCAACCGCTAATGGGTCACTAATGGTCTTCTTAAAAATTGAATATAGTATCGACCTGGTTATCAACAGCTACATGGATAAATGAGGTTCATCATGAAAATGGTCCACATTTTTTACCTGGTTATCAACTACTAATGGGGTTGCTAAGGGTCATATAGGCTCCGTTGATTCTTTGACCTAGTGGCTTGCTCCAATATTGGCCTAATGGACTCTTCTCTTCACTTTTTCCAGTCCATTTCTTCATCTTTAAGCTCAATCCAACCAAAATGGCTCCAAAATCCTATAAAAACCTAAAATAGCGAAACATGTAATAACATCCAAGTAAAAGGACATTAAAATCGTACAAAAGTTATTTGAAACCTAATTTAATAAGTCCCAATATGTACAAAAAATACGTGTTATTAGAAATTTGACAATTTTATCTTCCTAGTAGATTTTGTAGTCTAAGACATGGAGGCAGTCTTAACGACAAGCTAGACACTCATCGACGTAAAAAGTGGAGAACTCACATTTTGTAATAAGTTTATAATTTTTAATATTTATTGTAATATGAAAACTTATGAGAAAGACGATGTCCAAAGAGTTGAAGAATGTAAAATGATAGACAAATTCACACTTGTGTTGATAATGTCTTGATTACACCTTTAAAACAAGAAAATAGTTTACATTATTTCCTTTATTCTTATTTTAATATCAATGGTGATACTTGGGAAAGTTCTGAATGTATACAGGAAGGTCAAAGGAGTAAAGCAAGAGCTAGGATTGTGAATGAACCAAACAGTGGTGACGTCATCACACGTCTTTAAAAAGAATTCTTGACAAAAGAAAGTGTCTAGATAAAGAATAAACTTAAGCATTGTTTGGGAGGATTACCAACAAGTAAAGGTAAATAAGAAGTAACTTTTTAAAAAATAAAAAAACTGTGATTTCTTACCTATTCGCGATTGCGACTCAGGTCGTTACTGTAAGCTTTTTTCAAGGCATGTGTTCGCGGCCCCATTCGAGACCGTGAATCAGGTCACGAATAAGTCACAGAACACAGAATATACGGGAAAACACATACACGGAATATAAGGGAAAACACATAATTTTTGTTCTCACTTCTCATTCTCTCTCTCTCTCTCTCTCTCTCTCTCTCTCTCTCATCTCCCTCGCCCTTGCAAATATTTTCGTTTTTCTTCAAAAACTCTTCAAAGTTATGTTTTAAACATAACACCACATCAATATTTCCCCATTTCATCATCAAAATCCAATAAAAATGTATGAGTTCTCTAATTTCTCAATCAGGGTTATTCATTTTTGAAATTTGGGAATTTTCATAATTTGTTGGATTCATCCACCAATCTTTGTTCCTTGATGCTTAATAATACTTATATTGATGATAATGCTTGGGATTGTGGTTGGAATAATTTAATTTGTAACTTTAGGATTGAATGTTCAATGAGAAGATTCGTCAAATACATAATATGCATGCTTAGTTCTTGAACTTTTTAAGAGATTTTGTAATAATTGAAGCATGACAAACTTGTGACCCTTGATTTCATAGCCATGAGTTTGAGTTTCTTAATGTTCAGGGGATTCTTCATGAGTTTGGGGGATAAATATGGATACAATGATCGTTTAGACTTGTAAAGCTTGGATTTTACATGAAAATATGCATGTTTATCATGATTGAGTAGTTATTTGTCTTCATCGAGTCCATTGTGAGTATAATTTTTGATGAGAGTGAATGAAGTTGAATTTTGAATGGTCGGTCTTATTTTGAACTAGATAAACTGAGCTTTGATTATAATTGGAGTCGAATTGAATTGAAGTATTTATTTTGTAGGAAATTGCTTCATGACGTGTCAGAAACCGATGAGAAGGCAATTCTTCCCAATAAATTTAAGTGAGATAAGTGACATCATCACCACCATCCTCACCTCTTTTCTCATATGACGAGGTAGAGTGATACGTACCAAACTAGGAGACCGATCCGAAGCTACTCGGGGTATGATTACTCACGCTAGTGATCTAGAAAAATTGGGACTGGCTTAGCAAATCAGGGGTCCGAGCTATGAAGTATGCAAGCCCAATGTGCATCAAGTGCTCGAGATCGATGACACTGTAAATCAACTTTTTACTCGAATTGGATGGAACAATGGTTTGATGATTTTTAGGTGGCCAACGTACGAGAGGTTGATGTTGGAGTTTTTGAGCACCCTCGAAATTGAAAGGGTGAAAACGATTAGAGATCCAGAGGAAATCTATTTTGAATTAATAACACTGAGCACCATCTCACCTTGTCCCAAATCACGGAGCTTTTCAACCTCCCCGAGAGAGCATCTTATGTTTGTGAGTCGGAGAATTACAACCGGAAGGAGTTTTAGGCCAGAATTAGCAAGAGAATTGGTGAACAAGTTCTGGATTTTAATGAGAATACCTCTAAGCCCTCGGATATTCAGAACCCTGTGTTGTGATACATTCAAAGGGTGAAATAATCAATGATAATTACACGTTTTCAAAATAGAGGCGTATGGAAACAAGAGTTAGCTACCTTATGGTGTATGATATCAAGGACAGCGTTCAATGTTGTGTGAGACTTAGTCAAATAATTCACCCAACAATCAAAAATCAAGAAACAACCCATATGAATATGAGATCTCATCAACTAATAGCCAAATTTTTGGGTATTCAATACGCAAATGGGGTGCCATTTAGGGGAAGATCGAGTTGGATATGGAGCATTTAAGAATCTAAAATTACATATAAGGGTCAGTATCTTCTCCAACAAGGAGCAGAAGACAAATTTATGCTCCCGAATCTGACACTAATCTCACTCGGCGACCTACAAAACAAAACAAATTGGAATCTTGATTCGAACGAACACCGATAGATAACGAGGGCTCTTGGGAGAACACGTGAAGTACTAGGTCTCAATGATAATGAGGTAGGACCCTCACAATGTTGGTCAAGAGAGTAGTACAATTTCAACAGGATTACGAGGTTGGAGGACCCGATGGGCGAGATACAAAAAAGTCACATCGAGATGTGGGGGGGATGTGTGAGAGATGCTAAAAGACATGCAACAAATGATGAGGGAATGGGACGTTTGGATAACTTTTATATTATTCAGCATGACTACCAAGTCGAGTCCTCTCCCCCCGGCTCATCATAGATTTTATGAATCTCGGCCAAAGTAAACCACTCTTTCTTTTTCAAACTTATTGCTACATAGTAGAAAATAAGTTTTGGGGCTGGAAGTGTGGTTTACTTTGGTCATGTATTATAGCATTTCATATAAGATTGCATTAGTTGTTCTTATTTCATTTTTATGTTTATTATTTTTTATTTTATTTGCACTTTTAATTGCTTTATTAGAAATAAAGTGGGAATTTATGGATAATTGGGTCTATAATAATATTTGATTCATTTGATGGAATGAGTATTTGTGTGGACTTTTTTGTGACATAATTGATTATGTGCTAGGAATTAGTTGATTTTTGATAATTTTCTATATTTATAAACATATGAACATAATTGTCATGCCTTATTGAAAAATTTTGATTTCTTGTTGTGAAAGAATGATATGCTTGTGAGATTTGAACTTTCTTTTTTTATTTTTTTTACTGATAATCATGAATAGGCAATTTTCTTTCTTATGTGAATTATCAGTCATTTGTTGTATGTCTTTAGAACTTACTCTAGTTTTTGTCTCTAGATTGCATAGTGTACGGAGGGCTTAGAAATTATTTAAGCATATTTTTGAAACCCTATTATAGCCACATGCATATGTGAAAGCTACTAAAAATAAGATAATCTATAATTAGCCTCGTGAAGTTTTTTATTTCCATTCTTTCTTAGCCATGAGCTCATTATATGCTCTCGGGAAGCCTTATAAAAAATTTAACTCTTGTGAGTTATAAGAGTTGAAAATTGATTAACTTGAGTGGGTCAATTTTTATTTTTTTTGTGCAAGTTTGTCTTTTTGTTTTTGTAGGCTTCAAAGCCTTTTGAAGGGAAAATGAACTTTGACGGTTGGAGTTTAAAACTTATCCTTAAAGGTTATATTTATATTTAGTTTAGTTAATAAGAATAAATTCTAAATAATTTTTCAAGTAAATACGAATAAGTTCAGTAGTTGTTGGGATATTAATTGGGTTTGGTTGAGAGCCTATGTTTAAAGGGTAAGTTTTTAAAAAGTTTGGGTTAGAGGATAAGGTGCACTAATTGAAATTTTTTTAAGTATTAAAACTTGAGAGTAATTGTGGTATTATTGTGCGTTAGTCCGCATTATAATCATTATTATCCAAATATAAAAACTTACCAAAAAGCCTATATTACAAATTTAATAAAAGCCTACTTGATTCTTCTTTCATACGCACAAAGCAGTGGAGAAATAAATAATTTACAAGCTAGTGCATGCACTGATATGATATCAAGTGTATACACATCCTAATCAAACACTTGTGTGATGAGCGAAACACTTACATTGTGAGCATCAGTGATATGGAGTAACAAGTTAAAGGTAAAAATGGTGTTTCGACTGAGTTCGGGATTTTGTGTTTATACTATTAAAAACAATACTTCTAAAGGAAATACATCATCGCCATTTTTTCCATGTCTGTACTTGTGTTTATTTTATTTTTTTGAGAAGGAACAAACCTTTAAGTTTAGGAGATTTCATAAACACAATTTTTACACACATATTAGGACTTATTTGATTATGTTTCAATTACGGATTGTACATTTTTAACTTTCTTTTACTTTAATCCCTATTATTTGGATGTTATCAGGTTTGGTATTTTTTCTAAATATTTTTATAGGATATTTGGAGCTAACTTATACAAATTGGGCTTGAAGAAGAACAAATAAGCAAATTATGGAGAATTGGACTAAAAATAATGAAGAGAAGAGTCCGTTGGACCAAGATTGGAGCAAGCCCACTAGTTCAACAAGTCAATGGGCCCCCAGAAACCTAGTCATGACCCACTTCGTGGTTACAACTTGGCCCATACTTAAATGTAGTTTCGCGGCAAGCGTTAGCAACCCCATTCTCGGCCATGAATAGGCCAGAAACTGTTACTTATACAAATTAAATTCTAGGATTTTGATTTTTACTAATAAAAGGGGCCTGAAAGCTGTCCAAATACATTAACCATTGATCATCCAACACTAGGTTTCATCCCTTTGATCCAGGAAATAATTCTTAGAGTGAGTTAGATCAATTTTGAGTGATTGGAGAAGAAATGCTTGGAACACGAAGAACAAAGGATCCACCATAATCCATATGATTTCAGATTTTCTTACTTTTTATTTTTAATAAACACCAGTGTTTGATGAATTGCTTATATAACATTTGACTATGTCTAGCTAATTTCGTCATATTCTAAAGTTGAAAACAATGAACGACTGATGTTTTCATATTTCTTTCAATCAATTATGTTTGATATTTTTGGGTTTATAAACCATTGTTGCATAATTGATTGACACTCTCTTATGCTTGATTGTTGTAATTGCTTGACAAACTTTTATAACTTTTAGTTTTGATAAATCGAATCGAGAGAGGAGATTTATGAATAGGCTTTTCAAATACGAAACACTCTAATCAACAAGATCGAGGGGTATGACATTAGAGATGAAGTCTTTTATATCTTTAAAGTTTTTTGGAGTTCTAAATGTGATTTTAAACGGTTATATGACATCAAATTTCGGCGTGGTTATATATGGTAAGAAAATAACGAAAGGATGGAAGGTTCTAGGTCCGGCATATATGGTAATATGGTTTATGGTTATTATGGAATTATGGGGAGTAAGAATCCTAATATGAGAATATTTCCTAATTATGGAGATTGGGTGTAATTTGGAGATTTAGTCCCACCTTTTGAAGGAATCCTACTGATTGGTGGACAAGTCTCAATAATCTTATAAATAAAGGGTTCAGACCCTTATTTCACATATCATCACATCTCAGGTTCTATCTCTCTCTCTCTCTCAGGCCTTCTTTCTCTGGCCTTCTATATCTCTCTCTCTATCATGGATTATGGATTTATGGCGACCTCTCCTTTAGAAGAGGCGAGCTCTTATACAGGTGACGAGGACCCTAGTTTGGGAACACATCTCTTGTCTAATGGTGTAACGCCCCAGGATCGCCCTCCAGACCTGACGGTTAGATCCACTGTACCGACACAAGTCTTTTCTAGCACGCTTTGTCCTCACTCACGCGCACCCTGGAAAGACTTCCCAGGGGTCACCCATCCCACCTCTACTCCAGGCCAAGCACGCTTAACTTTGGAATTTCGATGAGAGGGCTTCCAGAAAAGAAGATGCACCTTGGTGGTATGAGTTTACCAATCAAATCTATTAAGCTTTCCTAAGTAGTCTCATAATTTGGGGTGTTACAATCTACCCCCCTTAAACTCGCGACGTCCTCGTCGCGATTAAGCCGTCTCAGGATCCGTTGCCAGGCGTTGGGATTCTAGAGGTGGCTCATACGGGTTCAATAGTTATAACCGTAGGCTATCCCGATCTTGGGCTCCCTCTACAGGGGCCTTCTCCCTCACGGGCTTTCCAAACGCATTGCAACCTTGGTCCCGTATAGCACTTAGTTCCCGATTTTCCGGCTGGCAAACAGCTCTGATACCATTTGTAACGCCCCAGGATCGCCCTCCAGACCTGACGGTTAGATCCACTGTACCGACACAAGTCTTTTCTAGCACGCTTTGTCCTCACTCACGCGCACCCTGGAAAGACTTCCCAGGGGGTCACCCATCCCACCTCTACTCCAGGCCAAGCACGCTTAACTTTGGAATTTCGATGAGAGGGCTTGCAGAAAAGAAGATGCACCTTGTTGGTATGAGTTTACCAATCAAATCTATTGAGCTTTCCTAAGTAGTCTCATAATTTGGGGTGTTACAAATGGGAACACGCTCTCTGAACACGTATCTTATCTCTTAGCTCTTGCGCACTATTGATCTCTCGTATATCTTTATAGAACACTATCTAACTTATGCATCGGAGGGCCTACGCCGGGGCCGCCCAGCTCAGATTTTGTTTTGCAGGTTATACAGGTCGCTAGGATCTTTTTGGAGTTCTTTCAGGTCGCCAGGAGATTTATGGAGGTGTGTCAGGTTGCTGATTTCAAATTTGAGGTCAGTACCCTCTATTCTTGATGCACCAATTTTTTTTTGTCACATCAAGTGGCACCATCTATGGGAACACGAGTGATATTGAGTCATTCAGAGAAAGACATGAGTTCTAAACCAATTGATCAAAGGACCTTAAATTATGGAGGCATCAAAAATCAAGATAAGTATTTATTTTCTTTTGTTTTAAAATAAAAAAATATGCAAATTGGGTTCATGTACATCAATCATGGGTAACGATTGTGATGGTTTGGTGTGTTTAAATGGGGATGGTGTGGTTTGGTTGATTGATTTGGTTGGCATATGGAGGACTTGCTTATTGATTTGATTTATATGGGGATATGCGTATAGTTTATTTGATTCTATATGGCTTAATGGGAAATGCGTGTGATTTATTTGATTATATGGGATTTAATTCTTGACCGAATGGACTTATTTGATTTCTTATGCTCTCTAGAAAATATGGATATATTTTAATTTGGTTTAATTGGATTGATATGGTTATATGGAATATTTAACATGGTTCATTTGATCAATTTGGTTTAATATTATTTATTTGGTCTAATATTATTAGGTTTAAATGGTTTAATTATTTGGTTTAGTGGAATTATATGGGGATTATAGTTATGGTATATGGTTTTGTATTGATGTTGGTTTTGAAGGGTTGATTTATTTTGCTACCCGAAATCTAAGGCGACAAGGTCGCGTGTCAACTAAACGCAACAAAATCACTAATATTTAAGATAAGTTTTCTTTTTAATTATAACTCTTGGATAATTGCCCACGATAATATAATTTATCAATGGGACAAATTAAGTTTTTTTATAATAATGGTTTTGAAAACTGGTCTATCTCCAACTCGCAAAGCGGAGTGATTATATGTGATTAAAGGTTTAGAAAGTTGGCACGAGGCCTACCTCCAGCTCGCTTCTTATAATATAGCAATTATATGTGTTTTGATGTACAGGTTTATGGAGGATTAGTTGGGCCTAAAATATTTGTTTATTAATTGGGCCTAAAAGGTAATTAAATTGTGGTTGATGATTTTAAATTCATACGCTTAAAGCTTGAAGTCGAATTCTTATGTTATATGGGGTACATATGTGCTAATGGTCGATGGATAAATTGAAGCATGAATACTGATAAACCCAGGAGTATTCTTGGTGTTTTATAATGTTTTACGAACACAATTTTGTGTTCAAGTGGTGTTCCTTATTGAATACTAGGGACAAGATATTTCAATTTATAAAAAATAAACTTCTAGTTGGGATTTGATAACTTATTATGCTTCAATTACTGGAGAGGTTATCAGATTGTCAGAGTTCGCTAAATATTTTCTCTACCTCCTTATTTGTTGGTGGTCAATATTTTTCCCATGCATCACGCCCGTAGCCTTAGGTTTGATTCCATGGTGGCTTGATTGCTCTTAAGAATAATTGGTTTTATTTCTACGGATATGTTTATTGGCCTAACTCAAGAATCGGAAAGCAATCCCTGAGGAACGTAATATGGATACTTGTTAATTATATTTCCACTATTGACTGTTATATACATGGTCATTTAATTATTGGCGCAAGGGTTGCGACACTTATCTAATACATATCAATTATTTTTTATGATCGTGTACTAATGGATTGAGTGCAGGCCTACCTGTTTAGTTTGTATTATTTTTGGTTTGGATGTGCTTCCTGGAATTTAACCTGGGGATGGCCAATTCAACCAAACCCGATGAGATCGCGTGTCCAAATATTCAATGAGATGTGCTAGTGAAAAGTTTGCTACCTTATAGTAAAGAGGTCGCGCGTTTGGATATTAAATGGGAGGTAAAATTCTCTTATGAAATCAATATGACTACGTATCAGGTACGCTTGTTTAAATCCCGTAAAAGGGAGATTTTTCTATATTCATTATATACCTAACTTGATTTTTTTATTTCAATCAACTAAAACATGAGGAATTAGATAATTTATTTGGTTTAATATCATTTAGATTTATATGGTTTATGGTTTATGAGTATGGTTTTATGGTTATGGGAAAAGGGCAATACTTTATTTAATTTACAGTGGATATGTTTGATTAGCTTATTCCTTACTTGGTTGGTTTTATGCTTACGTGAATATGTTTGATTAACATGTTCTTGTACTTGGTTGATTACGAGTCTATATGGATATGTTTAATTAACATATTCTTTGCTTGTTTGACTGTGTCTATGTGAATATGTTTGCTGAGTATAGTTCTATGTTTGTTAGATTTTGAAGAAATTAATAATGGAAAAATATTTGGAGCAAAGGCTTGGTAATTCTTATTATTTTAGCTCAAATGTTTACAAGCGAATTCGCGCATATTTTATAAGAGTGGATTGGACAATTAACTTATGCGTACTATACTAAAATGACACCGTTTCTTCTTAATGGCAATACGATGTTGTTTTGTCAACTACTAAGCAATCTAAGGAAACGGACACATACACCACATTGTCTATCCTATGACCTCAGATTTATTATTAGCAACGACCTTCGCTTGCAACCTCACCTTTATTCTTGCGGCCTTAACTACGGCCTGAGGAGACCTCATTACATAAAATAACATATGGTTTTATTTGGCTATATGGTTATTTGGTCTGGTCTCAAGTTTGGTTTACGTTGTATTAATCGATGAGATGGTATGATTATGGATATGGCGCTCATTTTGTTCGGAGATGGAAGGGTTGTGGATATGGTATGGGTTGACGCTTTTATGAGGCCGGCGATGGTTTATGGTTTATGATTATGAGATGACGTTTCATTAGTTCAGCGATGGTTTTATGGAAGGATGGTTTATGGCTAAGTTTGTGAAGAATATGTTTGACTAACATGTTCTTTGTGACCTTTGGCTATGTGTTTTTAATATGTTTGACTAACATACTCTTTACTTGGTGTGATATGTGGTTTAATATGGTTTTTGCTTGATTCAATAGGCTAACTTATGTCAGGTCAGCGGTAATTTTATGATACACGTTACTAAGCTAACGCTTGCATAGATCGACAGATATTCTATGAATGGTTAAAGCCCAACGCTTTCATTAAGTCGGCGATGGTTAAAGTCTGACACTTTCATTAGGTCAGCTCCCATTTATATGTTAAAACACAACACTTTCATTAGGTCGGCTCCCCTTTTATATGGTCAAGCCTCGATAATTTAGGTCGGTGATTCGAACTTTTCCGCACCTATTTTTATTTAAAGTTGTCAATTTTAAAAAACTCGCCCGCAAGAGTACGGGATCACTTGTAGGTGGGTAAGTTGACTCGTGTCGATCTCAAAGGAATGCTAGATTCAGAAGTTCATTTTATGTTTGCGTTTCACGAATAAGAAAATAAAAGTAAAGCTAATCTAAACACGCGGACAGGGGGGGTTTGTTTGAGATTTATAAGAGGCCTTCTAGAAGGGTCGTTTCTGGGCTCAACCGGTATGGAAAGTGCTGAACGTCCTAGAAGGGGCGGAAACCCTAATTTTGACCCATTTTCCAAGCCACCTACACCTATAAATACCCCCCACCCCTCACATTCGAAAAATATACATTATTCCTAGGGTTTCTAAGGCCTTTTGGGGGTTGACAACCCCAAGAGTGCCATTTTATTTTCTTAGTTTCTCTTCATAATTTTTAGTTTTAAATCTCTATCTTTTAGATTTAGTTTTTAAGGTAATTTAGATCCAAGATCTCTACGATCAAACGTTGTTAATCTTCGTCGTTAATTAGTAAGTTCTTATTCCTTATGCTCTTTAGTTTAATTTGCATGCTTTCATTAGTTTAATTAATTATCTCAAAATAATTATTATTTCCATGACGAATTGTGATTTTGATTGCTTTGAGATTGTGATGTTGAGATTGATGATTGTTATTAGCTAGATCTTATGGGTCTAGAGCCTAGATTCGTTGTGAACCATCAATTGGGACTTCCCAAGCGATCGTGGAGACGAATCGAAAGCTCTAGAACCCTAGTTTTCTTAAATCATTTTAAAAGTCTTTTAATTAATTAAATTCTTAGTTTAAATA
>BMAC01000867.1:338395-366287 GCA_014905375.1 Phtheirospermum japonicum | reverse complement strand
CAGAATCAGGAGGTGCTGCCAGCCCAGCTTTCTATACCGGTTGGGCCCAGAGACATCCCTTCTAGAAGGCCCAAAACTGTCATTTCTTCAAATCGCGGCCCGTTTTCGCTGAAACTCTACTCGTTTGCCCAGTCATGACTACGTCCAAAACTAAATACCTCAAAATATCTAAAATAAACATAAAATTAATTACTTATAATTAAAATACGGTAAATAAGTAGGAGATAAGAAAATGTGAAAATATGCTCAATCTATCCAACTTTCAKCGAAAACAATAACAAGAATGAACTAAAATACTAACTAAAATCAAGATAAATTCATGTTAATCAACTACCACACGCTTAATTGGTTTTTTCGTCCTCGAACAGACGTTAAGTTCAAAGTGTAACAAGAATGAAAATAAGTTCAAGCAAGGAGTCGTGCTATGCTACATACATAATTTTGAAAATATAGATACATGTCACGCAACTTCAAACACTCCACCCTTATTACTTTGTCGCTCCAAAATCAAATTCATGCATCCTCTCAAAGGGAAAATATATATSGGTGTTCACTCAAAAACACTCAAGCATTGCTGCATGGGACGTGTATACACTCAAATCATACAAATACYTGCACAGTAAATAAGCACGGAAAATCAATCTCTTTTCAATCGCAAATTAAGTGTGTTATCGAACTAAGAATCAGAAAAGGTTATTTCGGGTTGTAATGTAAGGCTCTTTGGACGGGTATAGAATATATAAGTCGTGTGGCTAACTCACGATCTAACGTGATCAATAACTCACTCAACCTAATCTAATCAAGAAATTTMCTTCACCTCMTTCAAAAATAAAAAAAAKCCTCACTAATCTCATAACGTAGCCTTTAAATTAGGCTATTTCTCAACTCGAAACTCGTAAACCGACTTGAAGCTCAAACCACTTAACACAACTGAAGCTCATAATATGCTTCTTTACAATTTACAACACAACTCTTGCCTCTTAAACATTAGYCTTCGTAAAAAGATAAATAATAAAACACAAGCCTTCATAAAGCACGTAGGCAAGTAATCAACACTATTCAACCAGACTCACCATCCTTCTTTTTCTTTTCTTTTTTTTATTAATTTTTTCTTTTTTTTTTCTTTTTATCCCCCTTTATTCTTTTTTATGGGTTTTTTTTTTCTTTTTCGGATGGTGGTCTTTTATTACAAAAATTCATAAAATCATAAATTTCTAATAAAAATTTCAAAACTCTAATAACCAATAAAAATAACGAACTCATACCCCACACTTTTAATGGGTTGTAGGGATTGACTCAAAACACACATGGCTATAGGCATTGAATATTTGGCTATGATTGACTCATTCGTAATTTATAGTGGCTAAAAATATATGGATATGGCCGGAAATAGGGTTTTTTCTGTGCCTTAACCTCATTTTCGAAGTCAACTACACACAGCGGTTTCAAAGAGATCTCAAATCAAAACTCATTCAAGTACATGCAAAGATGATAATACTCAGGCTACTCATTGGCTTTTTGCATGAAGAAGTTTTGAATTGACGCTACTCTTAAGGTTTTGCAAAATCAATTGCGTCCAAGTACCATTTTACAATATATAAATATAATTCTTGAAAAATTTTATGCACCTATACACGCTCAAAGATAAGAACATCAAATCAAACATAGTTAACTTCGATAGGCAAGCCATACAAACACAATTCAACGCAGAAATAGTAATCAATCACGTTAAAAATTTTCAAATTGCACAATTTTTCAAATATAAATCACAACTCAACCATCCCCCCCTTTAAAAATGAGGCAAACTCCTGATTGCCATAAGTAAAAGAAAAGAAAAGCAAGGGAAATAGGGAATAAGAGAACATCCCTGAAAAATTAGCGAGCAACTCCAAAAAGGCGTTCGTGCAATAATCCTTCGTCTCGAACTCGTGATCGAAAATGTATTGAATAAATACCTAGAAAGAAAAAACAAATGAACAAACTAACTAATAAATTGAAAAGAAACGAATACTTGGGTTGCCTCCCAAGAAGCGTTTGTTTAACGTCGAAAGCTCGACGCCTTCTACAAATGATGTTATCCCGGATCCAAGAAAATGTGACGATCGTGCCACGCCTTAGTATTCTCCAAAAGTAAGCATATGCAATGTAATTTTCCAAGGCGCGCATGGTAAGCAATTCGTAAAAATAAGACTCCAATTCGCTTCGGTGGTCGAAAAAGCGAATTATCTATCACCATAAACATATCAACAACCAATTTGGGCACATGGTGATCCACTACCTTTGGATAAATGAGGAGATCGGTCGAACATAAGAATTTATCAACACACAATCCATTCTCCTTCGTTTTGCTAAAATCCCCCTCAACATCTTAAAAAATAATGGGAACTAAATTCAGGCACAGGGGTTTGGAAATTTCCTCAACAAACTCTTCCACCAACTCAAAATTAAAATCCATTAACGGCTCGGTTGGGATAAAAAGAGGCTCAATAAATTCCTTCTCGAACACTTCATCAAAATTGACATCGTCAACAACAATGTCGTTCAAATCTATTCCCGAAATTGCCGCCGACCATTTTAAAAATTCGTCGTTGTCCTCGATGTCTAAAGCATTTAGTTCAAGAGGAGTAAATTCATCTTCGAAAATCGGCTCATCCCCTATATCATCCTTAATCAAACTTGAATTCGCAGCAACCACCGGATTCTCTATCGGCATGACYTGGGGCACATCCTCCAAAATCGGCACTACGTCGTCTTKTTTCATSCAAAACTCAAGCAAATCCATTACTACATCAACCTCCGGATTCTCCAAGGGCAACATCTTCACACCATCACCTAACACGACATCAACATGCACAAGAGGAACAAATTCATCCAAATTTTCCATAACCTCATCGTTACATTCCTCCTCTAAGCAAYTAGTTGGGCTCGGATTCTCTACCTCTACGATGGGCTCCACAACATCAAGAATTGGTACCGCATCCCCCTCGTTCGACAATTTCTCCAAAGAAGCCATTATTTGGGCGCACGACTTCTCCATATTCTCAAAACTTTGACGCATTGACTCACCAGCTTGACGCATAGACTCAAAAGGGTCATCTTCGAGTTTGGTCAATGGGACGATGTCGTCTTGAACTCTAATCATCTTAGCTCCTTGGTTTTTCTGCTCCACCACTAATTGATCATTTGGTTGTTAAACTTCATAGCTCGGGTAGGAAGGAATCATTTCGGGAGGGACATAAGAATCATAACTTGCATAAGTTTGGACGATGACAATTTCCTCTTGTGGCTCATCGTCAAATGGTACTATGCATGTATTCGCTAAATCCCCTCGGTCTCCACAATGATCACATACTACATTAGGTGCTTAGAACTGCCACATGAATTTATCGTATACTTCATCCCACGTTCGCAAAGAATCGGGCTCTACATAATTTAACCATTTCTTTGCCCGACCCTTTAGTGTGAAAGGGAAAAGTCACATCCTTACTTGATCTCTAGTAAGCCCGAGAAGAGGGGAATTCTGGGTGATGTCTTCGTACTTTTGGATGAATTTTAGCGGATCATCGCTCCGAAGCCCATGAAAAACCGGGAGGTACTTTTGGTCGTACTCGTCAGGATAGTAATTTTGCATTGCGGTGCTCAATGGAATGGCCGATCGAAAGCCAGGCCAATCGGACGTTATACCGTATTCAGACATTTTTTTTTAATAATTTTTTTTTTAATTTTTTTTGGGTCGTTGAACCTAGGTGTCGAGAGATGTACCTTGAATACACAACACTCAATGCACAAGATTAAACGTACCAACGGAAAATAAGAAAAACAAACACAAAGATAAATCACAAATAATTATTAAAGATAAACGAAAAAAATAAAAATAAAATAAAATATAAATATAAATATAAATAGAGGTCACGAAGAGCAAACACAAAAATCACAACCTTTAGCCTTCCCCGGCAACGGCGCCAAAATTTTGGTTCGAACTTTTCCGCACCTATTTTTATTTGAAGTTGTCAATTTTAAAAATCTCGCCCGCAAGAGTACGGGATCACTTGTAGGTGGGTAAGTTGACTCGTGTCGATCTCAAAGGAATGCTAGATTCGTAAGTTCATTTTATGTTTGCGTTTCACGAATAAGAAAATAAAAGTAAAGCTAATCTAAACACGCGGACAGGGGGGGTTTGTTTGAGATTTATAAGAACTAAAATTAATTAAACTAAGAGAAATAAATTAAATCTAAAGATTACTTAAGCTATGATCTAATTAATTAAAACTAGAAATTATTTAAACTAAGAAATAATTATCTAAAATTTAAGATTAAATTATCTAAGAGCAATTAAATCTAGAATTTATTTAAACTAAGAATTTATTAATTAAAATACTTTTAAATGATTTAAGAAAACTAGGGTTCTAGAGCTTCGATTCGTCTCCACGATCGCTTGGGAAGACCCAATTGATGGTTCACAACGAATCTAGACTCTAGACCCATTGGATCTAGCTAATAACAATCATCAATCTCAACATCACAATCTCAAAGCAATCAAAATCACAATTCGTCATGGAAATAATAATTATTTTGAGATAATTAATTAAACTAATGAAAGCATGCAAATTAAACTAAAGAGCA
The DNA here is from genome assembly GCA_014905375.1 of Phtheirospermum japonicum. Lineage (NCBI taxonomy): Eukaryota > Viridiplantae > Streptophyta > Magnoliopsida > Lamiales > Orobanchaceae > Phtheirospermum > Phtheirospermum japonicum. Next base: position 361,664 of record BMAC01000867.1, on the reverse strand, counting down.
TAAGGAATAAGAACTTACTAATTAACGACGAAGATTAACAACGTTTGATAGTAGAGATCTTGGATCTAAATTACCTAAAAACTAATCTAAAAGATAGAGATTTAAAACTAAAAATTATGAAGAGAAACTAAGAAAATAAAATGGCACTCATGGGGTTGTCAACCCCCAAAAGGCCTTAGAAACCCTAGGAAATTATATATATTTTCGAATGTGAGGGGTGGGGGGTATTTATAGGTGTAGGTGGCTTGGAAAATGGGTCAAAATTAGGGTTTCCGCCCCTTCTAGGACGTTCAGCACTTTCCATACCGGTTGAGCCCATAAACGACCCTTCTAGAAGGCCCAGAATCAGGAGGTGCTGCCAGCCCAGCTTTCTATACCGGTTGGGCCCAGAGACATCCCTTCTAGAAGGCCCAAAACTGTCATTTCTTCAAATCGTGGCCCGTTTTCGCTGAAACTCTACTCATTTGCCCATTCTTGACTACGTCCAAACCTAAATACCTCAAAATATCTAAAATAAACATAAAATTAATTAATTATAATTAAAATACGGTAAACAAGTAGGAGATAAGAAAATGTGAAAATATGCTCAATCTATCCAACTTTCACCGAAAATAATAACAAGAATGAACTAAAATACTAACTAAAATCAAGACAAATTCATGTTAATTAGTCGGCTTCCCTTTATATGGTCACGCCTCGATACTTTCATTAAGTCGGTGATGGTTTCTATGAATATGGACATGCCTCGACGCTTTCATCAGGTCGGCAATGGATGGATGGATGGATGGTTTTATGTAAGGGATATATTTGACTTACATATCCTTTGTTGTAGTGAGCATGTTTGGTTTACATATTCTTTACGATTTTCATCCTTTGAATATGTTTGATTTACATATTCATATATGCTTTGTTTGAAGTCTATGTGAAGAGCATGTTTGACTTACACGTTCTTTATGGCTTTGATTATGTGATTTTGAATGTGGTATAGTTTATGTGGTTATATGGTGTTTTGACTTAGTAGTTTTCTGCTCGCATCGTATGCCTTGTTTGTTCTTAGTTTGATACATTTTAGTTTTGCTTCCTTGTTTGCATTACTTTAACATGGATGACTTAATGTTTTAAGTAACTTGGTTGTATAGCCTGATTGCATTAACATGGGGGGACTAAGTGGTTTTCTTAATCGTCTATGGTCAAGCTTTATTAAGTTCATGCGACCTGGTTTGTGCATGGTCTAAATGTTTTATTTGGTTCAAATGATTTAAACTTGGGGGACTGAATGGGGTTTCTTGGTCATATGTGGTTTTATATGGTTCTGGTGTACTATGGTTCTACCTTGTCTGGTGTATGGTGATTTCTCTCAACCACTTTATCTTAGGTCAGTGAACATGCAGATCTTGTGTGAATTTAGTAAGCGACCTCTTCTTCTAGAAGGTGCAATCCTTCTGCGAGGAGGGCGAGCTGTTTGTGGGGCCAGCGACCTCTCATATAAGAGTGGCGAGCTCTTATCAGGTAAATGGTATTATAACAGCTCGATATTGAGAGCTGGGCTTTATGATTAACGCAATCTTGGGCCCTGGTGGGCTATTATGGATTATGGTATGGGGTCTCGGTAGACTAACGAAATGGTTTATGGTTATAAGGCGATGCTTAAGTAATATTTCATGGCTATGATTTATGGTATGGAATGACTTTTTACCGATCTGTTTTAGATCAAATAAATGGTTTATGGTTTTTTGGCCGAGGTATTCTTTATTTTTATATATATTCTACCTAATTTCGTACCTCAATCAACCAGAATATGGGGGACTAGCTGATACGACATCAAATGTCGGTTTGGTTATATATGGTAAGAAAGTAACGAAAGGATGGAAGGTTCTAGGTCCCGGCATATATGGTAATAAGGTTTTATGATTATTATGGAATTATGGGAAGTAATAATCCTAATATGAGAATATTTCCTAATTATGGAGATTGGGTATAATTAGGAGGTTTAATACCACCTTATGAAGGAATCTTATTGATTGGTGGACAAGTCTCAATAATCTTATAAATAGAGGGTTCAGGCCCTTATTTCACATATCATCTCATCTCTCTCTCTCTCTCTCTCTCTCTCTCTCTCTATCTATCTATCTATCTATCTATCAGGCCTTCTTTCTCCGGCCTTCTATATCTCTATCTCTCTATATCATGGATTATGGATTTATGGCGACTTCTCCTTTATAAGAGGCGAGCTCTTATACAGGTGACGAGGACCCTAGATTGGGAACACGTCTCTTGTCTATTGGGAACATGCTCTCTGAACACGTCTCTTATCTCTTAGCTCTTGCGCACTATTGAGCTCTCGCATATCTCTCTAGAACACTATTTAACTTAAGTATCGGAGGGCTTACGCCGGGGACGCCTAGCTTAGGTTCTGTTTTACAGGTTATAGAGGTCGCTAGGAGCCTTTTGGAGTTCTATCAGGTTTTCCAGGAGATTTATGGAGGTCTGTCAGGTCGCCGATTTCATATTTGAGGTCAGTACCCCCTATTCTTGAAGCACCAATTTTTTTGGTCGCACAAACGGTGACATTGTTTCATACTTAGACCCTATGATTTAGTGGCTTCGAGAGAAGGATTATATTACAATTGTGATTGATTTATATTAAACTGAATCATAAACAATAATTGGTTAGTTGAAAAGGATTTACATCGAGAGTTCATGGGCCCCCAAACCCCAGAATATCCATATCATTTGATTTATTTATTTTTTGATTACTTGTTATTTGATCTTCATCTTGGTAAAATTATGATGGTAGTTTCTATAATTGTCTATTTTATGTTCGTCATTGGTAACAACACATCAAAACTCATCTTTTCTATTAGTTTAAATAAAGTTGAAATATCGATATTATATTACTTATTGAATTCTAAATCAATTTGATACTTGTGGGATACGGCCTTACTTTTCATGTACTACATCTACACATCACACTTGCGATTTGATAAAATTACACATCAAAAGAATTAGCGAACACTTACGAGTGTTTTATGTGAATGGTCCAGTTGAAAAGGGATGGAATGTTGTTGAGAGAGGAAAAGCTAGGGATACATTCAAGATAAATCCAGTTGAAGCTTATATGCACTATTGTAGAAAGCAATTTTAACGGTGGTTTTTGGAGGGTTTTAACGGCGGTTTGGAACCGCCGTGGAAAGCACCGTCGTTCCACCGATAAAACTGCCAATTTTTACGGCGGTTCTTGAGAAATACCTTCTAGAAAGTTTATTTTCCAGAACGGACATTGAAAAATACCTTCTATAAAGTAGTGAAAATTTTTTAAAAATAATACATAATTTACAATGCTTATTCCAGTTCCCGAGTACCAATCATATCACAATAATTAAAGTATCATATTAAAATAATTAAAGTACAAGGCAAGGCATATAAACTAACAAAATTGTCGAATAATTGCAGATTGATGAGAAGAAATGATTAGCCTAATGATTAGAAACTGAATCAAAGGAAAAGAAACAATCAAAACCACCCTAAGCCAGCCACCTCACTCAACTAAGAAGAAATCCCAGTCGAGAAATGTCAGTCAAAACAACTTTCTTAGCTCCACCGTTTGCAATCGTGACATCACCAAGAAGCTTGCTTAGCTCCTCATCGTTCCACAGCCAACTGAATGTGCCGAGGTACAATCCTCGTATTCTTGTTGTCCCCAGCTGCATTCCCAGCCAACTCAAGCACCTACAAATAATCAGTAATTAATAAGATTCTCGAATCAATTCAATGAACAACGTCATCTCAAACCCTAGGAATTGGGGAAGAATAATATACTCAACCCCAAAAACAATATCTGAAAATCTATTTACAAACACCAGCTCCAATCTAAACTCGGATTTTAAACAAATTACTTATCTTCAATTGTAAACTCAAGAAGGATGGCAGCAGAATAAATGACTAAAGCAGAAAATATATATATATATATACTGGAAAAAGAAAAAAGTTAAAAACACACAAGAAAGCAAAAGAACAAATTTCAAGTCGTATTCTTAAAGTTTCAAATGTAAACTCTGCATGTATGCTGATGGATAAAAATAACAAACACGTGTATTAATTATTTCAACAAAAAAATACACCAAAATTAAATGAAAGCAAGAAATTTATCACTGAGATTGAAACCACAATGCCCATATCTGGAAACTTGCAGAGCAACAACCAATGTTTTAGCTAAAAGAAGCTAAGAAAAGCAGTCCATTCTCAAACGATAGGTGGAACTAAAAATATTTAGGAAATGACTCAACACATTGTTCATTCATTCAGTTTGTGAAATGAAGATAAGCAAAATTATGGCTTGCTACAAAAAGAATCAATCTCACAAACAAAAAATAAAAGAAGAAATTCAAGATTTATTTATTTTTTCTGCAAGGATATAAGATTTTTTTCCAGTACAACAAACAATGTCTTGGTCTTAACTTCCCAGAACAAGAACAATGCAAAAAGGAGGGGAACGTATAATTAATTTAAAATGAAGTATATTAGGATATTTTTTTACGAACAAAATAACAAAGAACAAGTCAAGGAACCCCATATCACAAATACGCCTCGCTCAAATTTTCAGCTAACCTTCTTAAAGCACAGCGGTTTCAAACACTGTTATAAAACTTAATTTTGTTTTGCATCAAATCCAAATAGATTAAATAAGACAGGACGAGACACTCATTATGGGAAAATCCCAAGCTGGTTTAAAAAATGTATAGTAGTAAAAATAATAACAGGATTATTTTTCAGCAAGACACCATTTTCCAAGGAAATGCCCGGATCATTAGACAATGAGAAGTGAAAGAGAAGTAAAACACATTTTGCATTTCATTTTGTTTGAAAATGTATAAGAAAGATAAACAACTTAGCAAGAAAAAAATCTGCAAATGGTGTACTCCATTTTTCAGGGGTTGACCCAATTTTTTATAATTGGTAAGACGATTATAAATCCAATCAGTTTTCTGATATTAGAAAAGGCAAACACAATTAAATCAACAACAAAAGAAATAAAAAAAATCACAGGAATTCCAGAAGCTAAAAATCTCAGCAACATATCTAGTTAAAACGTCAAAATATTCGTGAACAACAAAAATAAATTTAAAAATAAATAAAAAAGATAATCCAATTGTTATGCAGCCTGAGATTAAAAATTGAAAATAAAATAAAACAAAAGGCTAAAAACAGCTGATCCGAGTTCAATTCTGAGATGCATATACAGAATATTTAATAAATCCACATCCTTCATACAGTTTTATAATGAGTTAGGAAAGAAAACAGGAGGGAAAGAAATCTAATGTGATATGGCACTGCTTGTATAAGGTAAGGAATTCATTTTTCTTGTACTCATCACTTTCTAATTAAGGAAGATAGCCTAGATATCATAGATGGCTAACTTTCAAATATTTAGCGGAAAAATACAAAACCACGTGAAAAGGACGTACCACGACTCTGCTTCAGTTCATCACGCATAAGATAAACATCATCAACTCTACCATAAGGTGAAAAAAACTACAGAAGAAAATCAATTGTACCAGAAGTTAAAAATTATTTGCATAATTATAAAAGAATTTTATATAAGCAAAGGAAGAAATATACTGGGTTATTTTTGAACAAGAAAAGATCAGCTTAAATTTTTTGTTAATCATAAATTAGTTTTTAATCAATTTCAACACTATCAGTACAAAACAACAAAAATAACAAAAAATGAAAAGAATTAAGAAATAACTAAAGGAAAACAACTAAACAAGTTAAAAATGAAATGATGCACCACATAACCATTGCAGCTTCTTCGTTTATCATATCGGAACAAAATGCCCTCCTAACTCATACCCAAAGCATGGTTTATCTCACTCAGTCCCACCAATCACACACAAAAGTATGCTAACCAATGTCTAAACAACATAATATTAACAAGACAACGGTAATGAACCCCATAAAACACAGCCACAAAAAGATTATAGTAATTACATTTTAGAGGATGAAACCCACAAAAAATCAAGAAAAAGGTTACAACATGAACATTTTATCCAGAAAACTAGCCAAAATCAATTCATCACCAATCAAGACAGAGTGGCAGCTTCCTTAAGCTTACACTCAACTAGAAAGGCATAGTTTCCAGTCTCCCTCTAGCACTGTCATCTTCAAAGACAATAACCAATCGAATGAGTTTATGAAAACAGAAAAAGCATCCTATATATCATTGTTAAATTAACTTCCATCAGAAACTTTTAAACAGAACTAATGCCCAAAAATCATAAATTGATAGGACGAATAAAAATACCTAAAAGTTTAAATAAATAATAATTAAACAGTAAGGACTAATTCACAACTAAAAGGCCAAAAATCACACTAAAAGAGAACTGTAAATAGTACCTAGTACTCGATGAGCCATTCAAGGCCTATATGGGCCAAGCAAACCCTGGATTAGGTGCAGCGAAATTGCCATCGGCCACAGTGATATTCTCGAACCCATAATCCTAGAGCCAATTCGTGTTTTCCAGCGAAACCATATCTAACATTAGCCGAGAAAAGACAAATTGTTTGTCGGCGTTAGGAAATAAAATAAGAAAAAAAAATCGAATTCAACAAAGGAAAGGGGGATGAATCGACTTGGGGAAGAAAAATGAAAAGCTGTGTTATTACGTGGTTTTTGGAGTCGTCTTGTTCGGAGCCGAAGTCGGATTCAAAGTCAGAGACTAGGGGTCTTCGTCTTCCATTTCGACGCAGAGAAAGAGAGGAGCGAGACTAAAGCGAAATGGCGAAGGTTTTTGTTTCTTTTTATTTATTTTCTTTTACAATAAACTGCTTTAATCAAAAAAAAAATTATTTTTTTATTTATGACGTGGCGAATGCAGATCGTCGGATGAGACACGTATCAACGGTCAAAACAACTTGCTTGAGCAAGACGCGGATCGGTGAAATGGCAGACTACTTTCTACGGCGGTTCTAATAGAACCGTCGTTAAATGTCATCGGCGGTTCCAATGGAACCGACGTTAAATCTAATGAACTAATTAACGTCGGTTCTTAAGGAACCGCCGTGAATACTCGTTAATCACGGCGGTTCCTCAAGAACCGACATTAATTAATTCAGAATTAACGTCAGTTCTGTTAAAACCACCGTAAATTTAGGATTATATGGCGGTTTTAAGAYAACCGCCGTTAAATGATGGATTTTATGGCGGTTCCCTGGAAAACTGCCGTAAAAACAGATTTAATGGCGGTTTTGCTGGAACCGCCATGGATGAAGCGTCGTGGAATCACTGTTCTGCAGTAGTGATACTGTGTTACGAAATCATATTGGGACACTTGATTGTGTTGATAAATCATTACAGACACTTACAAGTGTCTCGTAAAGTACACTTAGACACACTTTATCACATAAAGACAATATACGAACATTTTAAGTATCTCAAAAAGATATAATTTTTATATTTAAAAAATTTTATTGGGACATTTATATGTACCGGGAAACATGCAGCGGCATATACAAGTGTGAAAAATGTACATATGGAGACACTTTAAAATGTCCCAATCAAGTGTTCCAAAACTTTAAATAGACCATTACATTGTACTTACATTAAACATCCCAAACAATGAATCTGTCTCGATATATAACATATTAGGACACTTTTCAGTGTCCTCAAAAGTGTTTTTTGTTGTAGTGAACCGTGGAGGAACCATAATCAGAATAGTAGAAGAACCTTCAATTTTGATTAGGAACCGAAATCGTAAGGCCATGATCTCGGTTACAATTTCCATTTTTGGGGAAGCAAGAGTGGTTGTTACGCAATTGTGGCTGGGCCTAGCGCCACACGAGGTGGGCAATCAAAACAACAAAACTAGAGAAATTGACGTGGTTGCATATTCTAGTTGATCTAATTATATTTTTGTTACCATAGTTTAAAATTACCAAATATGCATAACCAGTTTATAAAGAATACCATATTTACGTGATTGTTAACCAACCAAATACCCTACCCTAAATTGCGCAGGTGATAAGTGGGGAAAAAAAGGAAACATATTTCACCCTCATTTATTATGTCGCTAATCCCGTAGGTAAACTATAATGTAAATCAATCCAATATCTTCAATCATGGAAGAATTATTTTGCGTTCTGGAGAAGAAGAAATGGAAGATTGAAGGTAAGTTGTTGTGGCTGAAGAAGGGAAATTCAGAAAAACTGAAGAAATACACAAGAAAAGATATCATAATTGTTCACAAGACGGTTGGACACGAAGGGAAACAATACGTAAGTCTTTGGACTATCATGTATCTTTTCTATACAGTTTTAGACAATTTTTTTGTATATATTATATATATAGTATAATATATATATATATATATATATATATATATATATGTATGTATGTATGTATAAGATGGTTGCATGTAGTAAGCATTAAAAAACTGATAACAGATTATGATTTGATGCTCGGTTGTTTTCTTCGAAATGTGATAGAACCAAACATATTTCGCAGATGCCTGAAGAATCAAGGTTTTGATCTATGATTAACATTTATGTAAGCTGGTGAAATTGAATTCTTGATCAGGATAACTGTTTATTCAATGGTTTTTCCCTTCTTGTTTTCATGTAATGCCTCACTAATATAGTTTCTAACTCCCATCAACTCTTTATCTGAAAATAAACCCACAAAACACTACGTAGCAGAAAAATAAAATTATATAATTTATATTCAAATATAAACAAGTAAAACTCAACAAACAACTAGCTAAATATTTTATGTGTTTATTGCCTTAATAATAGTTCGTTGTTCATTGCCCAGAAATGTTTTTTTATTGTAAATTATGCACTGGTCATTATATTCGCGCATTGATTTTAAGAAATGGAAAATTAAAAAAGTTCTGAGTGCAAATATGTGATATGTATACGATTTGACGGCTGATGATTTATGCTGGAAGTGTGAGCAGGTATTGTGGGGTTGAGTCGATATATGAAGATGCGTTTAACTCCGTTGAGTTTTATGTCCAGAATAATGGTTTGGTTACTAATTGAATCTTTGCAGAGTGTACACATCATATATTTCTCCAAAAATAATTTTAATTCCCATGTTTTGACAGTGCATGCTTACGAGGCTTATCTTCATGTATTATAATGGTGAGTAGGACCAGAATAAGAAATACATAAACTTCAATGTGGCGGGGGTTGCGATGGTGAAAGTTGCAGGTATGAAGAGTTGGTGAAGCTTATTGCAGAACAAATAAAAGTTAATACAAGTTATAAACGTATTGTGTTGAAGTATCAGTTGAAGGATGAATATCCTCCAATTTTGATAGAAAATGATACGTGCTTAAAATCTTACAAAGAGTTGAAGGCGAAAGAAATTGATTATACGAAGTTCCCACTGTGCACGACAATAAGCGAGATAGGGCGTGAAATTGTGGGTTTCCTTGAGACACCCGGACGAGGTATACATGTTGGAGAAACCAATTCAACTCAAGTGCAGCGTCTGAGGGATGCAATGTTGCCTGATACAAACATAATAGAGTTGGGCGTTCTCGATTTTGCAAATGACGCAGCGGATGCAATTGTGGAGGAGGCTGATTCAGTTTCTGGTAAAATAGTTGATATACCACGTGAGATAGATGATATTGATTATGACGACCTTGAACGTGGTGATGTGGCAACATGTCAGTTATTCAGGAGTGAAGAATCTTTAAAAAGAACCTTGAAGTTTTTAGCGATAAGTCAGAAATTCAATTTCAAAGTTGTTAAGTCGTGTCGTAAACAATATTATGTCACATGTTTAGATGATGAATGTGGTTGGTTTGTGAAAGCTTCCTGTGTTGGTAGTTCTGGTATTTTCAAGGTATGTTCGATGCACAATACTCACACATGTCCGTTAGATAAGAGAATGAATGAGCAACAGAAAGAAACTTCACAGATTATGAGCGAGTGTATTAAGAAGAAATTCTGTAATTTAAAAATGACGTATACACCATCCGACATAATGAGGGACATGAAGAATGACTACGGCGTTAATTTGAACTACAAAAAAGCGTGGAGGTCCAAACGGAAGACAATGGAAGAAGTTCGAGGTAAACCAGTTAAGTCATATCATATGGTTGCTCGATATCTAGAGTTGTTGACTGAATCGAACCCCGGTAGTTATGTGAATTTGAAAATATCTGACGAAAATAGATTCAAATATCTATTCATGTCAATTTATGCATCGACCAAAGACTGGCACCATTGCAGGCCAATCGTGGTGGTAGATGGGACATTCTTGAAATCAGCGTATGTGTCACTTTACTAACGACAAGTGTACATGATGTAAACGCGCATATCTTGCCGCTTGCATTTGTGGTGGTGGATTCTGAAAATGATATGACGTAGGAATGTTTTTTTCTAAATCTTAGAGGAGCGATTGGTACGAGGACGGGTATGTGAATTGTGTCTGATCGGAACAAAAGTTTGGTGAAGGCAGTTATAAAGGTTAGTTCGATGGACAATATTTATTAACAAATTATAATTTATTTGTTTTTTGGTGATTCATGTGGTACTAAATTGAAAAGATATATAAATATATATGTATATATATTTATGTGTGTGTATGTGTATATGTGTGTGTGTATATACTGACTGTGATTTGTGATAAAAAAAAAATAGATATGTTAGTTAATTTGTTATCTGAAAGTGGCCATAATGTTTTGCAACAAATTAAACATGCCTTGTTTTCATTATATTGATTTCTTTGTGATCCCCTATGCGAATATAAGAAACTACATTCAAATTAGTTTATTTGTGTGTGGTGAAAAAAATTCGAAGAAAAAGGTAATGTGCAAAAGGTGGTATTTATAGACATCAAAATACACAGTGGCATCTTCACGTAATGTGGCTTCCTGGTCTTTGTGTTTCGAGTTTCTTCACATAATATTTTTTTGTGATGTTGTGTGGCATTATAGTTGATTTTATAATTGTAGTGTGGTTATACCAAAAAAATATGAAACATATTTGCAGGTTTATCCCGAGGTGGCGCAATGCTTTTGCATGTATCATCTTGGGAATAACTGAAACGTCACTTCAAGAAAAATGAAAAAGTGGTGCGTCAAACATTCATTGCAGCTGAACAGCCTAAACTACAAATGAACTCAGTGTACACATGAATGAGTTGATAAAATAGATAATAGAATTGTCGAATACCTCGAAAGTATTGGAGTTGATCAATGGGCTCGGGCTCATTGTCCATACAATCGATTCTTATCGATGACATCTAACACGACTGAGTCAGTGAATGCAGCCTTAAGATTTGCGAGGGAGTTACCTGTGACAACTCTATTAAGGGCATTACAACAAAAGTGGAATGTTGTAAACGGTGATGAAGCAAGATGCACTTTCACGACTTTGACTAGAAAGGGCAACGATATGATGGAAGAAAAATATAAAATGTCAACGAGGATGTCAGTGAGTATTGTTTTTTTTTTGTATATTTATATTTGTACGTGTATATTAATATATTCGTGTTAATTTTTTGGGATATAATAGGTACACAAAGCGAATGATAGAATATACCAGGTGTTAGTTGGGCAGTCCATTTTGTAGTTGATTTGCAAGGCAAAACGTGCACGTATGGGCGGTTCCAAATGGATAAAATCTCATGTGGCCATGCTCTAAGTGTATTGAGCGAATGGAATGAAGATACGATCCCATATTGTTCGAAGTATTATTATAAGGAGACAATGGTAGCGACATATCAAGAGTCAATTTATCCTGTTAGGTGTGAAGGGCCTTAGAAAATGCAATATGGTGTGGGAGTTGACGTGGTTCTCCCTCTAATAGGAAGAGTAAGATCGGGTAGACCGAGAAGGCTACGGACAACATCTGTAGGCGAATACCCTCATAAAATAAAATGTAGCAGATGTGGAGGAAATGGGCACAACATCAAGACTTGTAGGGGTCAATCATTCACTCATTGAATGCTTTAATTGCAAACAATTGCTATTAATAAAATCTATTGACGTTCCCAGAATGACCATTGCAATTTTATTTTATAAGTTTTTTTTAATAATTCAATTGTGAATCATCTAGAAGACATTTGATAAGAATGCTTATTTGGTTGTTATAACGCTTCCCTTTACATCTTTTTATTTTATTAACTTGTATTCCAAAATATATGCAAGTACGTAGAGATCTGCAACAATTGATTGTTTGGTACATGTTTAAACAGAAGAGTTGGTAGGAAATAACTTAGTGTTTTTTTTTTTTCTGGACTTTATAGTTGGTTCTTATCACACACGGACTTGTTGTAATGTGGTAGTAAAAAAAGCAACAGTATTAGTTGATAAAATGGCTGAAAAAACATCATCCATTGCTGCAGAGGAGTAGAAAAAAAGGACAGTAAACTCGTAAAATAAAAGACTATGTAAACAACTATACCGTTGATGAATTGGAGCAACTTTTTAGGAATTTGCTAAACAACTGGTCAACACTCCGTACAACACCTACATATACCAGGATAAGACACAAGTATACAGTTTTTAGGATATATGTGATCAACATCGGACTGGAGAAATTAATGAGAGATTAATAATTATACAATAAGCTTAACAGAAAAAACCGCACGATCGAAATAAAATGTTCGAATAAATAATAGGTGTCCACCGCAACAAGTAATCAAAAACATAAACCTGCTAATGATGGGGCCTGGTGGGTTTTAGTAGGCAGAATCATAAAGAAATTTCCCGAGAAATCCAATGCCAGAAAACTAGCACATAGAAGAATTGTCTAAAACATATCCAAAGCCATAAGACTGGCACATAAAATAATTGTCTAAAAACACATCCAAAGGGCAAACATAATTTCATTTGACATTATTATTATTTAAGATCTTTCCCCTTATATTATCTGGTAATGGGCCGGGCGACTCATCCTCGCTACTGTAGCCATCATCATTCTTCTTCTTCGCATGATTCCAAAAAAGACAAGCTAGTTGTTTCCGGGCAACTCAGCTTCAAAGTCATCTACTGGGATGTCGTCGCATGATATAAAATATTCAGCATAAGTTGCCATGTGCAACCCGCAATCCCTGAAACACATAACAGAAAATATTTGGCAAACACGGGTGAAATTAGTTATGGATTAAAAACCAATAATGAGAAATGTATGTATACTTAAATCCAGAGATGTAAAAGATGAGGGAAATGAAAACTCACCTGGGCTGTTGCACTTGTAGATTGTCAGCAATTACTACTTCAAATGGGTCGGTCAATGTTTTGTCTGCATACCCACCATGCCGGGTGTTGATGTCTTCTCGCGTGCTATAAAATCCGACCATATCTAGAAACAGTGGAAGAAGTGTGGAGTAGGGTTTGATCGCCTCGGCATCACCTAAATCGGCCTCTTCCAGATGGAGTGCGTTGTAAACAAATAACATCCCATCCTGAAGTGACAATCTACCTAATACCCAGTGTCCTGCTTGACTTAGCTGAATATGAATAGGAAATAATATGTGGTCTATTTCAAACCAAGAAGTCCCGCAAATCATTTTGTAACCAAACATGTAGTCAACGATAGAGTTGTGTGCATTTATATTTGTGGTACAAGATGTATTTGATGCATACACTCTATAAAGACTAGTGATGGCTTGATCGAATAAAATATCCGTGGTTGTGTAACGATTGTGCATGTCCACCTCTGCATACAACGTAATCTTCCATAGGTAGTAGAAGATCACATCAATGTGCTGGATGAAAAAAATATTAAACAAATTTTGTAATCATGTAGAAGTACTCGTGTGAATGATAATATAATATTGTTCAGAACATTCAGGTTCTTACCGTGTCATCCCAAAAATTGTCAGGCCCATCGAGAGTGAAAAACCAGTTCTTACTGGAAATATAGACCACGTTAAAGCCAAATGCAGGCTTTATGTCACCACATCTCGACTTGTAATAATCAAAGCTTGACAATGGGAATGCGACATAAAAGTTTTAGTCAAGAGGGTGGTTTCATATCGGTATATGTAATATAGTATAAATTGTTAAATTGATAACTAAACCACATAGATAAAATTAAGAATCCAACAGAAAAAAGAGTGTACCTATTAGGATTTTTTTGGATGCACTAGGAGCCCCTTCCGTAACCACGCATCAAAATCGTGTGCTTTCTCCTCATCTTCTAAAGTCCAGTAGTAATCGTCGAGAGGACATGATCCTATGCTTTTGTTCTGTAGATTCTTCTCTTTCTTTTTTTGGGAACAACCTATGTAGACAATGATATTAAAAATAAAAATAATTTAAGTGATAAAAAACATTTTGAGCAATGAGTGTGTTGATTATAGGTCTGTCACCGATGGTATATTATTTATCAATGTATGCTCAAAGATATATCCCTATGTGTAAATACTACTATATAGAACTAAGGCAGTATTACATTACATGTTGGCATCTTTGGAAAAAAAAATGTTCGGAAGGGGTTATGGCAGGAATAGTTTACACCAATAGTTCCTAAAACACGTTTCATCTAGTGGATAGGTTTTGAATCGAATTTGTGGAATGATTAAATTAAAAAATAGATTGCATATAAAAATATTATTATATCAAATATGTAATTTAAAGTTCATAATCATAGTATATCAAACACACATTCTGCCAGAATGATTGAATGCATAATGCATAATCAATTTGTAAACTGCATGTTAACATATGATCGAAGTTGATACGCATGTGGTAAACTAATCATAAACAGTTCCTCCCCTCCAAATATTATAAACTAATAATAACTGGCTTGTAAACTGAAAGTATGCTAAACATTATAAACTGCATGTAAACATTTTGCAAGTACATATAATCAACACAAATGTATCTTTATATGGCAGCAAGTACATATATTATAACTGATTGGTAAACAAAATGCATAATCAATTTGTCAACACAAAATGTATCTTTATATGGCAGCAAGTACACATATGTTAACACAAATGTATCTTTATAGGACAAAGTGTATACAAAAAAATAACTGATTGGTAAACATAACGCATAATCAATTTGTAAATTGCATGTTAACATATGTTCAAAGTTGATACGCATGTGATAAACTAATCATAAACAGTTCCTTCCCCCAACATATTATAAACTAATAATAACTGGCTGGTATACTGAAATTATGCTAAACATTATAAACTGCATGTAAACATTTTGCAAGTACAAATAAGCAAAACACAAATTTATCTTTATATGGAAGCAAGTACATATATATCAATTACTTAACTTAATTATCATAGATGTAGTGTATCAAACACAGATTAAAATAAAATACATATTTCATAATAAAATGTTGAGAGGTAAGAATTACAATGAGAAGTTGGGAAAATAGTACCTCTTTCGCAGTCGCATTTTCTTTAACGCCTGTTGGAGAATTCAACACGTTATTGTTAACGCCAACTGTGTCGGTGACATCTGCCGGGTTCTGAATATAGATATTAAAAATAAAGTAAATAGTAATAAGCCTTGTCATTTACGAACATAAATAAATACTCTGTATATATAAACATTCTTGGTTTGATAAATGGTAATAACAACATGATATTCTTGTAATGGTAATAATTATTATAAAAAATGAATAAAAAAGAAAAGATAAGACCTAGTATTCGTTTTTATAAATGAATTAATATACACATGCCAGAAAAATGAAAATTGTTAGCTAGCATATTTAGAAGTAAGATATTTATACATGAACTAAATAAAAAAAGTTAGCAGAAATGTTATATTTTGATAAATAAACACTGCCTGATCATAGATTGTACACAAAAAACAACTGAACGGTATTCTCTAGTGCTATAATCACTATGTAAACTGTGTATTAAAAAATATTCAATTTTCATATGTGTGTGTTAAACAAATCATAAACAGTAAGTAAATTATATGTACAACTAGAAGTATGCTAAATAGTTAAGCTGCATGTAAACATTGAGCAAACGTCGACAATAGTCCCGTAATCTACAGCAAGTACATATATATCAGTTACATGTGTTACACTTTGTAATTTTAATATATGAAACAGATATTAAATTCAGAGGGACATAACATAAAACGAGTACGACGTACGTTATCATTTATTTGCCCATATCCAAAGTCTAGTTGATGAGAATGTGAGGTTTGTTTAGTAGCACTCTTCACTAGATCCTCAAACAGCTGTGTCAGCACCTCGCAGTAGGTTAAATATCATCAAGCGATTGTACGTAGGATCCCGTTGGTTCGTTATCGGTCTCCTTAGAAAAATGAAACAAAATATCGATAAATAGTTATTTACATGTAAATGGATGTGGCATAAAAATATAATAGATACAATGCGGCAACTCTATGGAATATTTTACAAATAATAATTGAGAGTTTGTTAACCTATGTATCATCGCTTTTAATGCAATCCGTCCTCAGGTTCGACAACACCTTGTAGAAAAGTTGATTAATTATATATTAGTCATTGCAAAAAAAAAAAAGAACACGGCGTTCATAGTAAAACAAATAAATGTATGAAATTGATAGAATAAACACACACCGCAACGGCATCTTGAATAGACTGAAGTCTAGATAACACATCCACAGAAAAATCCTTGAATAGACCTTTGAGTTCCTCCATATCTATCGCAATGTGTTTTGTTTTCGGAACAATTCATCCATCCTACTACTAAATCAGTAGGTATAAATCCCGATGAAGAACTTGGTGGGGCATCACAACGCAACCACTTGTTACGGCCCTTGAAGAAATCACTCAACTCCATTGAGTTTTACTCCTCCTCTGTTGGACTTATGTTCTTAAACTGCAACGAAAAAACGTATTAGTTGATATGAATGTTAAGTAAACCGATAACATATACCACAATGTGAAATGGAAACGATCAAAAAAAAATTGATTGTGTACCTTGCTTGGGGGCAAACTAAGGAAGTTTGCCTTGATGTCTTTGTTCTTTTGTTCACCTATGGACCTCCACTTCAGCATCCTAGGTATTGACGATTGACCAACCGGCATACACGCAATAGTAGTCGTATTCTCACATATCTCGTAGAACCACCACTGTAATGACATAATGAAACCCCGCAATATGTAGTAAATGAAACGAATTTTCCCCTTCTCGTAATTATTCGCAGCACTCTTCTCCTTTCCATGACACTGGCCCTTTAAATGTTTTGATGTGAATCAATAAACTTTCTTTCCCCACGGATATTCATTTGCTTCGACACTGTCTAATACGTCGACGTATGAACGATCCACCAAAAGGGAAAACTGAGAACCAAGTAGGAGATTGATGATCCAGTGAAGGAAGCAATCTTGACAGAATCTTCATCGATTGTGAAATTTCCCATGATAAATTTGTGGTGGATGACTTGTCTGGTAAGTGAATCAAATTGTTCAAAATACTTGTCATATGTGCCCCCATAGATTTGTTTAATGTCGGACTTGTTGAAAGACCCTACACACTTTAACCCAGTGATGACGGCAAACTCCTCTATCCCAAATCGCAAACTTTTACCGTTCATGTCAACCCACAACTCGTCATTCATGCGCTGGAATACCTCCCTGCACAATATATTGTGTACTATTTACGGTTGCACTTTGAAATTTGCAAGCTTCATAAACTTGCCAAAGCAACTCTTCTTGAACAATTTGTACTGCGTCGGAGTTAGAACCTGTTTGATCTCTATAATAGTTGATTCGTTGTTGAAGCTATCAACCTTACCACCGAAAAACGGAACACCCCTTAGCAGTAGGTCCCACTCCTTTGACTGAGACATGATCGTGCAATAGTTAATATACAAATATAAAACTAAAAGATTAAATAAAAAAAAATCATATATTACAATAGTCATAGGTATACAAAAATAAACTATCAGCTTATATGTCAGATGTTATTGAAACAAACTATAAACATAAATATAATATATGTATACATTGAGCTCAGTTGATGGATTGGGAAAAATAACAATATTTTTGTAAATTAGAATTTACTCAACATGTATGGTATTTTATAAAAAAAATGTCGTAAGTATACAATGAGTTGACTTGATTGAAAATAAAAACATGTTGTTTAATTGGTTTACCCAATCATACACAACTAATAAACTGTAAGTGAAAAAATGTGATTAGTCAACACAACGTGAGCACATGGAGTGAACAAAGCAAAATTGTAAACTGCATGTTAACAATGTTCGAAATTCATACTCATGTTATAAACCAAATCATAAACAGTCGCCCCCCAAAAAAGATGATATGTAGCTAACAAATATTATGGTAATTGATGATAGCATGGAAACAGCGTACAAAAACAAATTTTAACGAATACCACACCAGAGGTATACTAAATTATGTAAAAATGCATGTACACATTGTTCAAACATCGATAATCGTACAATGATCAAAAGCATTTATTTATATTGGGCAGCAAGTAGATATGTATCAATTACATAACATAACTCTGCAATTATAGTATATAAAACACGTATAAAGCTCACAGTTTGGAAAAGATTTTAGTTTGTCAATTTAACATGCACGGTAAGCTACCATGGAAAAAAAAGGATACATAATAAACAAAAAAAATTTAAAAAAAATGGTTACCATTTAAATTATTATAATTTTGATAAAAATATAATAACAATACTTACACAATTATAATCTAAACATAATAAGAAAACATTTACAAAAATTTAATTATAGTGTCAGTCCAAAAAATTAATTATAATAAAAAAGCATTTACAGATAATTAATTGTACAAAACCCAAAAAATACATTAAAAGTGAGTTTGTCAAAAACTTTTTGTTGTGTTCGTCGGGTATGTCAGCACTGTGTTTATGAGACTTTGCTCCCTTTGTGGGTCGTTCAGAATCATCTTTGTTAAAAATCTTCCTTGATCTTTTTCGGTTGCCTTTGGAATTCAAAACATAAACTTTGTTTCTCGGACTATTCTTCTTCTTCTCGGGAAATAAACTTCCTCAACTTATTTTCTTCACAGCCAAATTTCCTTGAGATTCGAAATCGGAGTCCGATTTTGACGCTGAAGCAACAACTACACTTTTACCCCTCCCAAACAACATCGAGAATTAGCGGTTCTTCAGTATCGGATTCTTCTTGGTACATTTTTTTTGGAACGATTCCTCGTCTCCTCGGTGGACAAACTGGTTTCTGGAACAACATCCATCTTTTTTTTATTTGTTTGATTTGTGTTTTCTGGCCATTGCGAGGATAAGGGATTTTAATTGGCAAAGATTAGGGTGTTCAGTGATTTTGATTTTTGAAGATTGCGGAAAAGATTAGGGTTTTCAGGGATTTTGGTTTCAGATGATGAAAAGAAACGGAAAATATTCGTTAAAATTCTTAGTCTGCGAATCAGATTTGTTCTCTCGATAGTTGCTTTTGGAGATAGAAGGGCATCTATAGGGTGTAATTGGACTTGGAATCTGAAAGGATACGTCCGAGCTGTGCCCAAATGGTGTTGGAGATTAAAAGGATACTAAGAGATTGTGGGTACGTTGTACAATTAATCAATTTACCTTAAAATAAATTTTATATATTCTAAAAATAGATAACCTTAATTCTAACTAAGAGGTCGTAAAATTGGAATTAATTCTAACCAAAATTGTTTGAAAATAAAAAACAATTGTAGAAATGGCACAATAATTGACTATGAATAAAAGTGGAAAATAAAAAGTAAAAGGTAGTATCTTCGGGCATTTTCTCACAAAACTAATAGGCTAAAGTCATTGGAAGAGTAAAGCACTAAAGCTCAAGTGATGAAATAGCCCCAATCCATTTGAACAAGAAGGCCCAAAAGATTAAGGCTCCAAATCAGTCCAGCCTAAGGGGCCGAACTCACACAGGTTAGGACTCGATACTCTAGCTTAAGTTCGATTTGGACTCAATTCATTAGCGTAATGATATACATAACGGACTAAGCGTAAACACAGTTTTTTATTCGATAAGATGGATGATTCATGCTCAACTTAATTAGTAAAAATATTAATAAAACATGTGTAAAATATCTCAAATACTCGATCTCGGCTCATGTGCGTCTCAACAAAAACTTGTTCAAGTCCATTTCAACTAATAATCAATCAAATAAAATTTCAAACAAAGCTTAAAGACTCTGTTCAGGTTTACTCGTGTTATTTACACCCCTACCAATAAGTAACAAACTGCGATAAAATAACCTGGCCTATGCACAATATGTACCAAATGCACCTAGACAATCAAATTACCAAAGCATTGAGATCTTACCAGCAACGTCTGTTATGTACTTTAAGGGATGATAAAAAATGAAACAGCAAACATAGTACAAATGGCGACGACCAAATTTCACCACTAAGAGATCGATAACCGCAATAATTTGTCGATAAACAAGAAACTAAAAACAAATATACAGTAACATATGTCCTTGCTACTTGAATATCTAAAATCTAACATCATGCAAGAAATGTCGATATTTCATTAAACATGGCCATAAATGATTGTCGAAACATAAAAAAGAAAAACACGTTTGCGTTACATCACCGAACATAGAAAAATTAGAAAGTCAACTCAATCAATCGATCAAGAATCATGCCTTGGCGCAGCAGTTGAAGTAGCTGAAGATGCTCCTCCTCGCCTGTGGCAAAGATCAGCATAAAACACTATTAGCATTTACGTTAATCTTCAACAATCATTTTTTTTTCTTTTTACAAAACAATTATTTTCCTTGAAAAAAAATTGTACTAAGAATAATAAAGGTTATCCCAACAAAAAAATAGGAACCATATATAGATGTAAATAATAATTCTATAGAAAGTTGATGTCTGAATCAACATGATATGGCTTATGCTTTTATAGCAAATGCACACCACTACATTCATGTGGTCCAGGTGAAATCAGATTCTTTAAAACCTAACAAGTACAGAGTATTGCTTTTCTCATCAAGACATTTATTTTCTTGCAAGCTGTATCAATATTTCACATGATATGGTGCCTATTAATTTTAAGATAAATCATTCAAATTCAATACAAGCTCGACATCATGGGAGCATTTGCAAACGCTTAAAAAAAAAGTAATTTTGAGCTTTTACTCACAAACAAATCACCTTTACAGCTTATTCATCCAACACCCTCAATATAATACAGTATATCATATTTAATTGGGTTAGTAAATGTATGTTATTTAATACAGATAAGAAAAGGCTAACCTCCACATAAATAGGGGCAAAATGGTAAAATGAGTTATGATAAATATAGCAGTAGGAAAAGAAACATACTGTTGGGGAGTGGTTCTGATGATAGTCATGATGAACATTTTGAGCAATGCTCGAAGCACTTGTGTTTGACGAGACGAGCTCTTCTTCGTTTCCTAGACTAGCTCGAGATGGGTCCCGCTTGTTTTGCTTCCTCATTTCTCTTATTTTCGAGAAATCCATCGAGTAGTCGGGCAAGGCTCCCTTTTGGTCCCAGTCGCCGAATTGCGGCACAGAGAGCCATGGTGCATTTTTCTGCACCATCACCGGAAATTTACGGTTAATTGTCACTCTCAAATCAAATGTTCTTTATAATTAGGCAATTAATAAAAAGTCAATAGTTATTTCCAAATTAGGCAATGATATAAAAATTATTGATCAGCTGCGCTCTAAGTGCAAGCTAACAGTATTTTGTTGATTTTGCAAATGGAACTTTGTGATATTATGCTTCGATGTTCGGAAAATGATATAAAAGAACTATCACATACCCAAATTAATTATTTATTTAATTAGAAGAAGAAAGAAAGAAAGAAAGAAAGAAAGAAAGAAAAAAGTACTAAAGTTGATAAATATTGACTTATTCCAAGCCTTTTGCTTTTTAATTTTTTAAAAATCGTCCTTTACTTCTCAACTAAATTACTCAGAAATTTATGGGTAAAGAAACTCAACAATTTGACCACACTCAGCAGACTACAATCATTATAGTCAAAACATTAGAATAATCAAGTGAGTAAATAAATGATGTTTTTCTATTCATAATAAGGAGGAGGTTTCAGGTAAATCGGCCAATTTAGAAGGAACAGGCACATCAATATATTACCCAGGTCCCAGTCAAAAACATTAATAATTAAAATTTAAAAAAAAAAAAAACTAATCTATCCACGATTTGCATAGGATGAGGAACAAAGAACTGAATTTATATTGCACATCTACAAACATATGCATGCAATCATTTGAACAAAACAAATATGTGGTGACCAAAAGAAGCTAAATGCCAACAGCCAGAAAATACGGGGAATCACAAAAATCTAGCTCTAGTTTATTTTTCTTGATATAGCTAAACATAGATTTAACAAAAGTAAAAAACTCAAGAACATCCCAAAATCCCAACTTCCTCAAATTCCACAAGTTATCATCATATAACAACATAAAAGACAGAGGACAGTAAAAGAAACAAATATATATATAAAAATCAAAGAAAAATCTGGGGGGAAAGTAGCCCTTTTACCTCCTTGCGATCCTCCATCTGGTCTGGTCTTGGATTTTTTTTCTTGAATATGAATAAATAATTCCGATTAAAAGGGTAGTCCTTTCTTGAAATATAATAATAATGATAAGATACAGAGAAAGATTAAGATAAAATTAAAAAAAACATATAAAAAGTGGGCTAATAAATAATAATTGCAGAATTTTTGTGGGTACAAATCAGAAACAATATGTTAAGACCACGTCTACTTTGTACTACAGCAAGGATCTGTATTCGGAAATTGATTATATAGAAGGATGCTTACAAGATAAGGTTTGATATCGCGTGTTATTTACAAAGTTGCCATTGGGGCTTCACACGGTTTGGTTTTTGTGTAGACCCACTGGCAATTACCTTTCCAGAGCTAATTTGCTTAGCTGTGTGTGTCTATTTCTCTCTCTTCCCTTCAAATAGAATAGATTGAATGAAATGATTTTCAGCGATCCAAAGAAGATATTTATTACTTAATGTATGCACCCAGGCCAGGCATATCATTCCGTTGAGAATCGGAAATCACATTTACGACGTTTTGATGCATACTAAGTGAAATATCGTATTTGATGAAACAACTTATAAACTAAATCAATTAGGTGAACCGCATTAACCAAACTTTTGTACAACGGCTCGATCGAGTGATTATGCTAATGTTAGATTAGGTAAATCATTTTGATTTTATTTTTCCACCAAGACAATGGTGCAGAGATTGGACTAAATAAATATCACTAAACAAGACTTCACTTGACATGCTAGATATACTGGTACAAGCTAGTTTTCAGACATAAGTTTTTTT
>BMAC01000867.1:323830-335205 GCA_014905375.1 Phtheirospermum japonicum | reverse complement strand
GGTCAACGGTTTCCGCAACCATTGACCGCCGGTTCAAACCGGCGGTTCGTCCGGTTCGCCCAAACCGGTGGGCACGTCCAGAAGAGATGTTGAGTGCTATTTTATTTAAGCTGTAAATTTTTTGAATTGACGGATGCGACTGCGATTGCTTTCGGCATCTGCGATCACATCCTACAGTTTGAATTGTTTTCTTCCGTTATTTTTTAATTTTCGTTCAAATCCAATTTTGTGATTGTGAATTTTAGTTTATCTTTACTTAGTAAATTACGACTATTTGTAATCATTAAAGCACAAGTATTAATACGTGTGTTTTTTAATTTTTCGATACTTATTGTTTGTACGCTTCACAAAACATACGTGTAATATTTTTTAACTTGTAAGTCAAAGTCTGCGATTCTTTCAGTTAATTTATAAATTAATTATAAATTTTATAAGTTTTTTTACTCAAATAAACGATATTTGGTTGTTCAGACTTTTTTGAAAATATGGAGTTTATCTAAGATACTTCTATCAGAATCATTTAAATGAGCTCTTGAAACTTTTTATTTTTATTCCTATTTTAACATTTTTCATTTAAGTACGCTATTATATGTCATTAAGTATTTCAATTAAAAAAAAAAAGAATTATCATATTATTATTTCTCCTTTCTAACTTTTATCTCATATGTGCGCTCTCCGTCAAATGTCTTGCGCAAACAACCTACTGCAAGGTGAGGTTTTACGATAAATTATACTATGAAGCAGGGTGTACCGTACAATGTGGATTGTAGAGAAATTTAATAAAGTTATAATAATAAATATTATGCAAAATGGTACTATGTAAAAATATTATGAGTAAAAAACAAGACAAATAAAAATAAAATAAATTTATAATAATAAATAAATATTTTCTAAAATAATTTTAAAAAATAAATGAAAATGATAAGAGAATATTATAATAATAAATAAAGTTTTTCTTATGTTTGAGAAAATATTTTCGTAAAATGTAAAATAATATATTAGTTTCTAAAATAAAATATTCATTACAATTTAAAAGGATGAAAATGGAATTTTTTTTTTCCCAATAAGCTACGAATTTATTAGAAAAAGGTTACGATTTATAACTTTTTTCTAATATGAGCTTATTAGGTCAAATAAGTTATCAAGATATTATTGTGAGTTCTTACCAAATAGTTTAAAAGAATTTATTGAGAGAGATTAAGTTATAAAATTTTCCAAATAAATCCAATCAAGCAGAGCCTAAATCATTCTTAAGGACCGAGATTGATTTCATCTTTAGTTGGGGAAGTTTAATATTTCTATAAATACCATAGAGTTCTTTTGAAATGTTTCTTTTTTATTTATTAATGGGAAAAACGTAATATACATGGAGCTATACCTTAATGAAGTTCTTGTAATTCTCAAGAATATTTGGGTTTTTTGTTTTTATAATTACTAATTAACCCACTTCATTTTCTCCTGATAGGAAAATCCATATCAAGAATGAAAGTTCAGTGCCAAAAGCACGAATTGTTTACTTTCATTAATGGAGCTTATGCTTATGTAAGTAGAAAATACATAATTGTTAAAACTTGGTATACTTAAGAAAAAAGTGACGACACGTGTACTAATCGAAGCAACCTGAACATTTAACAAATTACTGACATAGGATATAGTGATGAACAATCAACCGCTTGCGAATGAGTTCCCTATTTTTTTCTCTTTCCTTGATTTTTATATTATAATGCGTTTAGTAGGTAAAAACATGGCTTTCTCGTAACACAAATATAATAAAGTTACCCGAGCGCCACATGTTAATGACTCTTGTGTGGCCCAACATATCTTAGGACACACAAGAGACATCGACATGTGGCACTCTTGTTCACCAAAAACTTAGAATAGATGAGGGGTATAAATACCACCCCTAGGGCCAATTATTAAAGGACATGCAAGCTAAAGATTAAAAAAAAATACATGTAAAACATAAATGCAAATTACAGAACATAAAGGAATAAATGCTTTAAGACAAACATTTTCACATATTGGTCAGAGTATTAACACCTCTTGTCCAATAGTAAAAAAGGTAAGGTAGATTATCCAATAAAGATAATAAAACATAAATTCACTGTTACCACATTCATTTTCAGCTTAGTCCCCCGGATGAATTTCATCCCCAAGATATTTTCATCTCAGTTCAGGCAATTACCCTTAGTCATTCTCTTCTTTTTGTCTTTCCTCACAAATTGATAGCTATATGCACGATAATCACCCACATTTGTTCTCAGCCCGCGTGATCGCGTCGACTTCGCTGACTGCCTTGTTTTTTGGGCGTAAGAAAACTAGCGCTAAAGGAAGGAGACTGATTGAGTGTGTTATGTTCAACAGCCTTCGATGGAAAATACCACAAGGAAAATCAACCACTGCTCAAGATGTCCAAAACCGACAAAGATTCCATCACTACAACACCCAAGAACGCCGCAAACACCTCGAATCTCGCTACCGGAGCCAACTCTGTCTGGGAAAACACCTAGGTCGTTCCTTAGATGAATGAGAAAATAGTTGTTTGTACAAAATCTGGTGCAGTCTCTCAGTGTGGTCATCGTGCGGTTGGTTCAAAGTGTGTCGAACGCACCTCTAACACCCCCACCCCCGAAGAAGACGAATAAAGGTCCCCCAGGGCAATAATCGGACCTCACTCACCCTACCAGCTAACGAAGGACAAATATAAAAAGGTGTGTAGGGGCATGACACCAATGCTCGTCCAAACCTACTTGATAAGATTCTAAAGACAGAAGAAATGCTGGACATATTTCAGTGACCCATGCAATGATGAGAGTAAAGATTAAAGTTCTTACGATAATAGACACAAAGGACGGTCTATAGTGGGGATCGGACATGTAGAGAAAACCCTGAAGAGAGGGGAAAAAAAACACATATAAGAAGAAGGGATGACCTATAGTGGAGATTGGACCCATGCAAAATGGCGATGCAAAACCTACAACAACATGCAGACCATTCCAGGCTATAAGAATGCGCTAAGTCAACTCAAGCGACAAGTTGCCACCATAGAAGACATGGTAGAAGGAGGATCGTCCCCATGCCCCGAACCTTTCTCAGATAAAGGATCCTCGTTGACATACAAGTTATTACGACAACTTACCAGCAACAGGATGATCAACCTCCCTCCAAACTAGGTCCATTATAATGGGCAAAATGACCCCGAGGCCCATGTGGGTTACTTCTAAAAGTACATGGACTGCTAAAAAGCTGAAGATGTAAGTCGGTGTCGCGTGTTTCCACTTACCTTAGCGAGCAACCACCACGATGCTACCGATCTTTAAAACCACACTCAGTTGGGTCTTAGGCACTGATGAGTCAGTTCCGAGAAATTTTTTGCAGTGCTCAATGTTTAGTATCCCCACATAACTCCATGTGTCAGATAATCCAATAGCAAGGTAAAAGCCTACAGAGCTACATGGAAAGGTTCAATGCAGAAATCCTACAGGTAACCCCATAAGGGGACTAAGCCCTCCATATTTCGGTGATCAATGGGGTCCGAGATACAACATTGAGGTATATTCTAAATGATCATGAGCTCCAAACCTATATGGAAATTTTAGTCTTGGACACCAAGCATATCAATGCAGAAGGGATTGTGATGTCACCTTTTGATACCCCAGCAGTATTCAAACCAACCACTGCCAAGTCGAGCTCCTGAAAAAAAATAGTCACCCAACAGCGACAGCGCACCAACAATACCAAGAGAGGGATATTCATGAATGGTTCAGAATATTATAAAGACTTTAATCTTTTCACCATTAGGGAGATGATATCTGAATTCAAGTAAGTTTAGACCATGGGGGCTACCACGATTTCAAGACAGATAAAGACTCAGGACTCGTACCCCCAGCTCGAACCTTTAAGATATTCCACACTCTCCTCGATCAAGAAAGATACTGAGAGTATCAAATACCTTGGTCATACAACGAAATAATGCATTGACCTAATCAAACTTTGATCAAGATCTGGGAGGAAGAAGCAATTCCACAGTTGATAATGAAAGCAAGGAACCATGGGGGAAATGACAATCAGGGGCCACAACCACCACCTCCTCTTCCCAAGGCAATCCGATGCAAGGAAATCTATGCATTTATCAAGTGATTCAGCAAAGATTGAACTCTACCGAAAGAAATAAAAGGCATTCATCCATGAAACCTCCACCTCATATCAGAATGCTATCGAGCCACGCCCAAATATATATAAGATGGACGAAGCAAATGAAATTGATTATCAAGGGAGAATAATGTTCACCGAGGATAACTCAAAATATTTGTCCTTAATCCTACGCCATGGTAATTATTGCACCGATTATTGGGATCCTCGTACATAGGATATGTTGGATACTTCATCTTTTGGCACTATCGTCGTTAAATATATGTCGATGATTCTTATATTCGGCTATGTCCAGACTGGATTAAAGGGGTCTTAGGTGGAACTCTCGATCTAATAGGAGAAATAACTTGTCCATTGATTCGTACGTATTTGTTATAATCTTATATATGTTTCGAGTCATGTTTGAGTTGTTTTGTTATCTTTTTCAGGTTGAGATTAGGCTATTTTGCATAATTTTGCATTCTACAGCTCTTTACTTAACATTTTGATTTTTCGATCGTTAATTGGTCCTTTTGAGATGGCATCTATGTTTTCTCATGCAGCTAGAGTGCTTGACGATCCTGGGAATTCAAGAGGATAAAGCTCGTAAACCATTACGAGAATCGAGAGACAAGGACGAGAAAGTCAAGACCAAAAAGTAGCTACAAGGACACTCATCAGGTCAGATGGATCTGACATCCGATCGGATTGATCCTCTAAACCCACACCGGTCGGACGTTCCGACTGGATTAGCCTACTAGACTCACATTCAGTCCGATGGATCTGACATCCAACCGGATTGGCTGACAAAGACCCTTCCGGTTGGATTCTTCAGATCATCCCGCCGGACGCGAGCGTTACATATTCGATTTTTAAAAGATTCTTCACTTACGCAGGCAAAGGGGGGGGGGGTGGAGGCTACAAAGAGGGCAAGAATCAAAACTACGAGAGATAATTGAGAAAACTATACCCTAGATCCCTCACGACAGTTCCATGCGAGTTCGATCGCCTTTTGTTTACATAGCATTTTCATCTTGAAGATCGTAGTAACTCGGAGTTTGTGACAAACTTCAGGGTTTGTAGCATAGAAGATAATCACTCCGGAATTGCTGGAGTTAGTATAGCATTCATCCTTCAAAAACAATCATTCGTTCATTTTGAATTAGTATTCTCTTAAATTGTATTGCCATTTTATAGTTGTTAATCTATTGGTTGAATATTTCTTGTTTGGATATTTGGTGTTGGAACAATTTGGTTTGCTTTGAATCCCTTATTGAATGAGATTACTTAACGTTGTTTGCATGTTTAGGCTTTATGTTGGATAATTCGGTTGATTCAATATTCTTGCTTTTCTATAGTTGTTGGATTGATAATTGTTCATTTTAGAAGTACAATTTGTCAATGCTTACTAGGTGTTCGATAAGATGCTTGAATGATAATTCTTAGTTAAGTCCTCTTGTTAAGTTTTTAAATAGTTTTCAATTTCGTTTTTAAATTTGTTGTTAAGTATTTATAAACATTAAGTTACGTTCTTACATAGAGACTGATGCTTTCTTTGCAAGATTAGATTTAAATTATAGTTTGTTTAAAATAATCAAAAAAAAAACTTTTGTTTGCGTGTTTAGATTCAAAATTTGTGAAGTGTGATATAATAAATATCTTCGACTCCGTATTTTCACTCATTGAGAATTCAAATTGGTTTAACTTGCCAGTTTACAGTGACCCCATTGTCTTGCGGGCGAACTTGCTTTTAAAAGTAGGCACGCATTGTTTAACTAAAATAAATATTGAAAGAGCAATTAGTTCGACTCAAAATTTGGCGCCGTTTCCCGGCAGTGGCAAAGGTGTTGAGGAAGTTTGTTTAGGTTAATCTTATGTTAGATATTATGTATAATTCTTCTTGGTTTGCCGCTCGATGCGTTGATATTGTTTATTGTTGATGCAAGGTCGTAGGGGCCTTAAAGGTGAGCTTTCCCCATGCATTAACATCATAGAACTAGTAGGGAGACCGAGACGATTCTTTCTTTCCCTCGACAGGAATCCATCCTAAGCAACCCCAACTACCATGTCAAACATTCCACATTATGACGGCCGAGGAACTGGAGGAAGAGGAGGAGGAACAAATGGTGTCCGAGGGAGAGGACACGACAACCACACTCCCCCTCACGATCAACCATACGGCATGCCACCCGACGATGACATGCACGTGAGAGACCAACAGAACGACGCCCGGGATGAAGACCCGCAAATGTTTGCTCTTATAGAAAACCAAGAGAACAACCATGACGAGAAACAAAGAGGACCTGATATCCTCGAAGATGAAAACAACAGGAGGGCCCAGCCCCAAGATAACCGCCGAATCATGATGCCAGAAAATCTGATCGACTGAACACCACAGCACTTCCGGAACTAAGAAGAAGCCCAAGCCTTCAATGCTTGGGCAAATCAGGAGTTCGAGTACAACCACATTGGTAACAGTGGGCCCCAGCCCCGAAACAACCGGCAGAACCAAGAACACGAGAACCGGAAGCGAGAACTGAATCATTTTTGAAATAGAGGAGAGGGGCGACCGTACCGTGCTTGGTAATTCGAACTTTCCACACCTACTTTTTAAATATAAGTTTGTCAAGCTTAAAAAGTTCGCTTGCAAGAGTACGAGTTCGCTTGTAGGTTGGCAAGTTGAACCGAGTCAAATCTCTCGAGAAAAACTAATCGGAGGCTCTTTTGTGTTTGTTTTCACGAATAAGAAAATAACGAAAAACTAATCTAAACACTTGGAGTCAAGACGTTGATTTAAACGATGAACAATGAAATCATAAACTTAGAAAATATTTAAGAAAACAAGGGTCTAGGGCTCTAGAATCATCTCCACGACCACTTGGGCATTTCATCGAACACCTTACCTACAAGCTAGGATTGTCAATCCCAACTCTTAGTTTTAGTACCCAACAAACTTAATTGATGGTTTTAAATGATTCTAGGCACTAGACCCGTAAGATCTAGACAACAATCATCAATATATTCAATATCACAACCCAAAAACAATCAAGAACAAGATTCATCATGAAAAGCTTGGGGGAGCATTAATGGGGATTTTAAAGAATAATTATTCTAACAAGATCAATTAAACTAATAAAGGAAGGAAATTGAAAACTTACTAATTATCGTAAAAGAATGACATCGTTCAAAAAAAGAATTAAACTAAGATCCACCAACTAATTAATCTAAGATCTACTAAAACTAATTAAACAAACTAAGATCTAAACTATAATTTGAAACAGAGAAATAGAAGAAAGAAAACGAAGAACACTCTTGGGTTGTCAATTTAAGAGGTCCGAGAAGAAAAAAAATCCAAGTTGGGCATGTGAGTCGTATCGATGGGCGTCCCCCCTCCTTTTATATGAATTCTTTTCTCTCACCAAATCCCTCTTCAAAAAGGTATCTTGATTTTATTTCCAATAATAACTCTTCTCTTCTAATCCTTCAAAGGAAAGGTCTTTTCCCCTTGACCAAGTCTCCTCAGCTGCTGCTAATATAGTAATATCCTTTTTAAAGGCGCTTTAGAACTGGGCTTGCTTGTTTTCCGGGCCTATGACTCAAAATTCCTGAAATTGTGCTGACACTGGGTAATCCAGAGTGGATAACAGACCCAATGTCGGCTGAAACACTTCAAATGGAGGCCCAATCCCGTTAAAACTCCACTCGCGGGCCCACACTCGACTATATCCAAACCAAAGTACTTCAAAATCCCTGAAATAAACATAAAATCCAATATTATAGATCAAATCATGGTAAAAATAAGTCGGAGATACATAAATATGAAAATATGTTCAATCTATCCAACTTACACCGAATTCAATAACAAATTCAACTAAAACACTACCCAAATATATATAAGAATCAAGACAAATTCATGTGAATCAAATATCCCACGTTTTATTGGTTTGTTCGTCCTCGAACAAACAATAATTCAAAGAAGTAACCGTTATGAAAATAAGCTCAAGCAAAGAGTCGTGTGATGCTACATAGATAATTTTGAAAATATAGATAACTGCAACGCAAACTCAAACGTTAGACCCTTATTACATTGTCGCTCTAAAAATAAAATCATGCATCCTCACAAAGGGAAATATGTATGTGTATGCTCAAAAGCACTCAAGAAATTTTTTTTTGGGGATGTATATATCCTCAAATCATCAAAATACATGCACAATAAACAAGTACTGAAAATCAAAAACTTCACCATCACGTTTAAGTGTGTAACTAACAAAAAATCGGAAAAGGTCTTTGCGGGTTGTAATGTAGGCTCTTTGGACGGGTATAGAATATATAAGTCGTGTGGCTAACTCACGGTCTAACGTGATCAATAACTCACCAAATTATTCTAATCACGAAGCAATGTGCTTCACATCATTCAAAAGAAACCTCACTTAACTCTCATAATGTAGCCTTAATACTGAGGCTATTTCTCAATTCGCAACCCAAAACCGACTTCTGAACAAACCACTTAAACAATCTAGAAGATTAATATGCTTCTTCTTTCAAACTCAACTCTTGCCTCTTAAACATTAGGCATCATAAGAAAATCAACAAAACGCAAGCCTTTATAAGCATAGGTAACAACTCAACAAGATTCACCATCCTTATTATTCTTTCTCTTTTTTTTTCTTCTATTTGTACTTTGAAGGATGGTGATCCTTAACACTTATTACAAACTATTCATAAATACCTGATCAAAAATCCAAAAAACAAATAACCAACTAAAATAAAAACTCTTACCCCACGCTATTAATGACTTAGGAGTTAACTCATAAACACTCATGGTTGTAGGAAATGGATATTTGGCTATGATGGGCTCATTCGGAATTTATAGTGGCTGATATATATGGATATGGCCAGATTAAGGGTAATATCTATGCCCAATCATCATGTTCAAAGCTAAGGATTTCAAAGATATCTCAAAACAGAACTCACTGAAGTTCATGCAAAGATGATAAACACTCTAGCTACTCACAGGCATTTGCATGAAAAGATTGACGCTGCTTTTAAGGTTTTGCGAAATTATTTGCGTCCAAGTACCATTTTACAATATATATAAATAATAATTTTGAAAAATTTATGCACTTATACACGCTCAAAGACAAGAACCTTAAATCATACATGGTCAACTTTGATAGGATAAACCAGACAAACACAATTAGTCGCGGGAATAACAATGAATCACGAATTCAAATTGCACAATTATGAAATACAAATCATCACCTAACTACCCTCTCCCTCTCTAAAAATCCGGCAATCTCCGAATTGCCATAAACATATATAAGAATCAAATCAAAAAAGGAAAGGAGTAAGAAGACGTCCCTGAAGATCAAATAGGCAAGCTGCTCCAAATGTCACTTGTGCAATCATCCAACCCTCACGAATCGTGTGATTGATATTTGTCTTGATGAACAAACTAAGAAAAGAAACAACCAAATAAAACAAAACTAACTAACTAATATTTTTGAGTTTTATTTATTTATTGATTTTATTTTGTGTGTTTTAAGGGGAAACAATCATACGAGCATAAGAGAGTAAAAGTAAATAATAAATAAAAATCTACAATAACGAAAATAAATAATACCCAAATCAAAATAACAAAAGAAATAAGATAACTACTAGAACTAACTACATTAATTATCAAGAGAATTCTCCGAACTAGAGCTCAAGGGTGATCCAGAAAGTACAACGTTAGAATTCTCGGAGCTAAAGTTCAATGGGTGATCCATAAAGTGCAGCGTGAAGCCTCTCGACTCCTGCTCGCCAATCCTCTTATTTGTGTCTGCCAAAAGTTCCACCAATGTGGCAATGTTAAAGTAGTGTGTTGCCTCATTGAGCAGAAGACCGTTATTCTTGGACGTTAATTCTCCAACGGTTTCTCTAAGATCGTGATTCTCGGACGTTAACTCTCGAATTATGGCTCTAGCTTCATACAAATTGCCATGAAGTGCATCCAACGCTTCTTTGTGTTCTTCTCTTCATACGAAGCCATGCTCCAGTTTGGCAGATGATGGTTGATTTCGCTTCATACTTGATATCAAGGTCAATGGCAAAGCTTGGAGGTTGGGATGAAAAAAAAAAAAAGAAAAACTAAACTTGCTCAAAGGCTTGGAAATTTAATGAGGAATAAGGTTTTATTGGAGGACTTATATAGAATTTCAGGCTGGAGAAAAAGGGAGTCTTAGAATCTTCCTAACCTGAATAAGGGAGGACTCTATAAAACATACCTAAATAAGAATCCTAAATTAAACTTACCTTACCAAAATATAACCCTTAGAAGGAAACAGGCCGAGACTCCTTAATTAACAAAAATTGACCTCAAAACTTACCTTAAGCAAGACTTACCTTACTTTGGCCGAAAAGAAGGACTGAAACCGTCCAAATATGCAGACCTGGGCGTTGGCGCCGAAAGGTGTCGATCGGCAGTAATAAGTCGACGAGGACAGAGAATATCATCGGCTATGGCGTCGATCGACAAGGAGTAAATCGATGTAGACAAAGAGTTTTTTCGACTTAGGCATCGGTATGTTGTTGATCGACGTCGGCAGCTCAGGTGCATCGACGCTGCATCGATGCACGCGTCGCTCAATGTCTATATTTTCTGCGCCTCATTTTTTTTCCGCTCGATTGAGCATTTCTCTTCAGCAAGAATTTCCCCAACTGTCCTAAACACAAAGAAACACTACTACAGAAACAGGATTTAACGGCGGCTTATTAACAGCGGTTCTGGAAAACCGCTGTTAAATATGTTTTTACGGCGGTTTTCCAGAAAACCGACGTTAAATCATTATATTGACGTCGGTTATTAAGCTAATGATCAACTACATGTTAGTACAAAATATTATAACTACTTCCTATTCCCGAATTATCACCAATCTTTTCGCACATCAAGTTTCAAAAACTGAAAGGAGGGAAAAAAAATCTCTTACATTTTGTTTGATTATGTTTTTGGGACAGGACTTACATGGCTTAGGAGCAAGGAGAATAGGAGTGACTTCACTTCCACCACTAGGTTGTCTACCCGCAGCAAGAACAATATTCGGTTGGCACGAATAAGCTGAATTATCAGAAAATTACTAATTTCAATAAAAAACAGAGTTAGTATCACAATTCATGGTGACCAAGAGATACCCTTTTCCCTCCCAAGGAATCAACACAAAAAATAAATAAATTATTGTATAATAAAATATTTTTGAAGTTAATAA
>BMAC01000867.1:278175-311146 GCA_014905375.1 Phtheirospermum japonicum | reverse complement strand
GGAAGAGTTTCAATAACATCAATTTTAGCTTTATCGACTTTCAACCCCTTTCTATAAACAACATGACCTAATACAGTACCACTCTTTACCATAAAATGGGATTTCTCCCAACTCAAGGTAAAACTCTTTTCAAGGAAGCGTTATAACACCCTAGACAAATTGAATAAATAATTTTCAAAAGACGAGCCAACAATTGAAAAATGATCCATAAATAGCTCGAGGAAGTCGTCGATAAAATCGGTAAAAATGGATAGCATGCATCTTTGGAAAGTCGTTGGGGTGTTGGACAAGCCGAATGGCGTCCTCCAAAAGGCAAACGTGCCAAAGGGGCACGTGAAAGTTTTATTGCTTTGATCCTCCGGGGCTATAGCGACTTGATAAAAGCCAGAAAGGCCATCTAAGAAGCAATAGAATTCGTGTCCAGCAAGCTTGTCGAGAAGTTGGTTGATGAACGACAAAGGAAAATGGTCTTTTCTAGTGGCTGCGTTTAATTTTCTATAATCGATACACATACGCCACCCAGTCGTCAGTCGCGTTGGAACTATCTCTCTTTTTTTGTTTTCAATTATGGTGATGTCTCCTTTCTTTGGGACCACATAGATTGGACTCACCCATTTACTGTCGGATATCGCAAAAATAATCCCTTCATCTTTTAGCTTCAAAATTTCCTTCTTGACAACCTCATAAAGTGTTGGAGTCAACCTTCATCTTTTAGCCATGAACCTCATCTTCATCAAGATCATCGGACAACTGGTCAGATGAGGGCGATACTCGTTCAGGGGTAGCAATACCAGCAAAACAAGAGCTAAAAGAAGAAGCAGGGCCAGTTGCAGGGGATATTGGTTTTGGTGAAACATCACCAGAACCAACATTGGTGTGCGGAGCAGCCTCAGATAGAGTTTGGATCGGAGAAAAAACTTTGGAACTTTCAGCAGCTTTCTTGGCAGCTTTGTTCTTTTCCCTTTTCCTTCCGATGGAAGACAAGTGATCTCCAAGGGGAAACGCATCGTCAGAGTCAGGCGAGTAATCGAAGAGCTCAGGCTCAGGTGCTGGTTGAGCCAAATTAACTGAAGTGAAAGGAGGATCAGCAGCAACATATCTGGAGGAACTTCCAACCTCTCCAGTGAAAAAGTCAAGAATCTCATACGGGGGACTTGAATACTCAGATTCAGTAGAGTCGGGCGACACCTTAATTGATGTCGGGGGATTTTTCTTGTTATCCATCTTGACTGTCTGCTTCCGGTGAGAAGTCGCCATCTTGGATAGCCTTGGAGTAGATGAGGGCTCCGGTGCGGCAACAGGTGCAAAGGGCACAAATTCTTCATCATCCGAGTCCGTCATGACTGTGACGTCCTCGGCCAAATTCATGTGCTCAAGTGGCACATTGCACTACGGACCTGCTTGGCTCTTTGGAACAGCTGCTGGAACGACTCCTAGAGGAGTGTTGCGCAACCTACGTGATCACTTTAGGGTCGGATTCCCAACCCGGCCAAAAGTGGCAGCGATGAACGGCAAGTCAGGAGGATGATCAACATCGATTTCATTGCCCTGCTATCCTGGAAAAATCTGGACCTACGGAACAGCGTCGGACGGCTCCGAAGCAGGAACAATATCTTTAGAATCGAGCGGTGGAGGATTGGCATGAGATGTTACAATCGGTGACGGGTTTGGAGGCAAAGCACCACCAATTTCTTCGCGGATGTCTAGGCCACCGAATCTTGGGAGATTTAACGGAATCTGTTCCCGGGATGGACCACGCCCGCCGGTAGGTCTGGAACATGGGGCGGAGATGGTGGGTTCGACATACTGCAAGGATTGTGAAGAAAAGACACGAATACCAAACAACAATCGAGAGAGAGAGAGAGAAATGCCGTGAGAGTAAGAGAGTTCAATTTTGCAGGTGAGTTTTGGAGAAGTAGGGCAAATGGTAAAAAAGCAATCTTTTATACCAAAAAAAAATGACCGTTGCCAGGAGAGAGAAAAAGGAAAGCAAAAAAAAAACTCCCTTATTTACCCAAAAACTGATTTTAAGCCCAAACATTATTCTCTTTCCTTCCAAAAACAAACACCCACTCCCCCTTAATCTAGGACACATGATTGCAATCCACTTAACCACTATCACATTAATTTGGAAATGAAAATCACACGTCTCTACTACAAAATCAACCGAAAATAGAGCTGGATTAGTTTAACCATCACCATAGTAGAATTAATCTTTTGCAAAGTGATATTTCACTCACCAAATTAATCCTTTTATTACCTTTCCAATCGTCCAATTACAATGCCACTGAAACATTTGGTTAGCAATATACAAAACAAGATTAAGAGAATTCAGGAAAGACACAAGCACAAGTAACAGAACACACAACCAAAAAAGGCATCTTCTCAAAGTATGAATGTCCTAATTGATGCCTAAAGATCATGACCTAAAAAGGTCAAAAACACAAATTATGGTTTTAATGATTTGATCAGTGTTGCTTTTCATGACTGGTGACATCATAACCAACATTTCTTTATGTGAAGTCAATGAAAATAGACCTCTTAACCCAAGTTAATGACTACATCAAAATCACTCAATGAAGTGAAATTTAAAGATTGGATCCTTTTTTTAATTAAGATTTTCTTCATCTTTGTAAAGATTTGAAGAGAAATAGCTTATCTTTAGCAATTGCTGTTAACACCCCTTGTTTTTGGACCTGGGAGAAAACCGGTTTTTGCAGGAAAGCTCCACAATCACCTAATTGAAGAGGTTTGTCTTTTTGACACCATTTTTGTTACAACACATGACCTTATTGCACTTTCAACCAGACCCAATGCATTTAGATTGTGTATGAAAAAAAAATGCATGCATAAATATACAGATGTTATGACTGATGACAGTTTTGGTGTCATAACATCAAAACTAACACGGACTTAAACAATGCACATTCCGAGATCTCTTCTCAAATGAGAAAAGGTCTAAATCTAATGTCTTTGTGAAGATGCCAGCAAGCTGATTATTTGTTCCTATATGCTCGAGATTAACTATCTTCCTCTCAACCAAGTCACGAATAAAGTGGTACCTTATGTCAATGTGTTTGATTCGTGAGTGCTGGACTGGATTTTTTGAGATATCAATGGCACTGGAATTATCACAGAGCACAGTCAATATTCTACTATGTAGACTGTAGTCCTCTATCATTTGGTTCATCCATAACAACTGTGTACAAGTACTTCCAACTGCAATATACTCGGCTTCAGCTGTAGAAAGAGAAATGCAATTTTGTTTTTTGCTATACCATGAGATAAAATTATTACCCAAGAAGAAACAACCCCCTGTAATACTCTTTCTATACACAACATCCCCAGCCCAGTCCGAGTCAGTATAACCCAAGAGTTCAGTACCAGTTTCTTTAGAATACCAAACACCCAATTCAGTTGTACTAGCTATATATCTAATGATTCGTTTAACAGCTTTTAGGTGTGACTCTTTAGGGTTTGATTGATATCTAGCATATAGACACACACTATACATGATATCAGGCCTACTAGCTGTTAAGTACAAAAGACTTCTTATCATGCTCCTATATATGGTGTTATCAACACCATTACCAACATCATCTCTTGACAGTTTCGTGGTTTTGCCTAACGGTGTTTTCTTATGCGTTTCATTCTCTAAATCAAATTTCTTAACAAGATTCTTAGCATATTTGGTCTGAGAGAGAGAAATACCATCATCCAATTGTTTAATTTGCAAACCAATAAAGTAAGAGAGATTACCTTCCATGCTCATCTCAGATGTGTCAGACATTCGAGATATAAAATCTTTCACCATCTGCTCATTAGTAGATCCAAGAATTATATCATCTACATAAATCTGGACAATCAAGATGTGCTTATTTGATCTAAGAAGAAATAAGGTTTTGTCAACTTCCCCTCTTCTAGAATTTAAAAAGAGCAAGTGTTGAGTTAACATTTCATACCAAGCTCGGGAAGTTTTTTTAAACCTTATAAAGCCCTTTTCAATTTAAAAACAAAGTCTAGTTTATGGGGATCTACAAACCCTTTAGGTTGCTCTACAAAAACTTCTTCACTTAGAACTTCATTAAGAAAAGCACTCTTTATGTCCATTAGATGTAGAGATATTTTCACATGACAAGCAACATCAAGTAAAAGTCTTACGATTCAATGCGAGCAGCAGGAGCAAACGTCTAATCAAAATCGATACCCTCAATTTGAGTATACCCTTATGAAACCAGTTGAGAGTTTTTCCTCATAATATTGCCTGCCTCATCTGCTCTGTTCTTGAAGATCCACTTCGTTCCTGTTACATGAGAGTTTTCTGGATGAGGAACTAAATCCCAAACATCGATTTTGGCAAATTGATCCAACTCCTCTTGCATTGCCTTTACCCAGAATTCATCCTTAAGATCATCCTCCACACGCTTGGGTTCTATTTTTGAAAGATACAAAGAATCTCGAATTTTAGAACAGTTAGTAGATAAACAAACATACATAACCATTTCTTTGAAGTTTATCTGCCGCTTTCTTGTACTTCTTTCATCGAGATATGAAATGATTTTGGTTCCTCTGGATTCTTGATGGTATATCCCTATGATGTAAGTCAATGGGATCAGCTGGATCTTCTTCATCTGGATCAGAATCTGATTCTGGAGTAGCTTGAGTAGGTGTTGGTTTGATTTAAGTCACCAGAACCGTCACCACCAGTTTCTTCAGTTTCAACACCTGCGTCATTGATTTCAACACCTGCACTTTCATGTATACCAACCATGACATTATCTTGAGTATTTTGATCATATACCAGATCATTATCCTCAGCAGGTTTAACACCACACATCAAATCATCGAACTTGACGTTAACCGACTCAAACATGCTACGTGTCCTGAGATTAAAAAGCCTATATGCATGACTATTTTGAGAATATCCCATGATGATGCATTTATCACTTCTTGGATCAAGTTTTGCAAGATGATTTATATCATTAAGCACATAGCAAATACATCCAAAGAAATGAAAGTAACTCAAGTTCGGTTTTTTACCCAACAGTAATTCATAGGGAGTGACACAGGACCCTAGTCTAAAATACACCCTATTTATTATATGACATGTAGTACTCATAGCTTCAGCCCAAAAACATTTTGCAATGCCATTAGAAATGAGCATAGTCCTAGTCATCTCAGCAAGAGACCTATTTTTACGTTCAACTATGCCATTTTGTTGGGGGGTGATCGGTGATGAAAACTCATGACTTATACCTACTTTTGAACAATAGTTTGAAAAATATACATTCTCAAATTCTTTTCCATGATCAGACCTAATACTACCAATATTCACACCAGATCGCTCACACAACCTTTTTGCAAGTTTTTTAAATGCTTCGAAAGCCTCAGGTTCTTCTTTTAAAAAATATACCCAAGTAAAAAGGGAAAAATCATCTACAATCACAAGAACATACCTTTTACCACCAAGTCTCTCAACTTCAAGTGGTCCCATAAGATCCATATGAAGGAGTTCGAAACAATATGAGGTAGTGAGACTTTGTACATTCGAATGTGACACCCTGACTTGCTTTACTTTCTGACATGCCTCGAAAACAGGGATGATATTGGTGTTGAGCTTAGGAAGCCCATTCACAACTTCCTTTTTGGCTAACATTTTCAGCATCTTGTAGTTGACATGCCCGAGTTTTTGATGCCACACCTCAGCATCACTCAATTGAGACAGCTTGCATCACCATTGATTTTGTAGCAGTTATCAGAAGTCCTCTGACCAGTGAGGATACATGCTACATCCTTTTCATAGACTTCACACTTCTCACGATTGAACTTAACACTGAAACCACCATCACAGAGTTGGCT
Source organism: Phtheirospermum japonicum (assembly GCA_014905375.1). Classification (NCBI taxonomy): domain Eukaryota; kingdom Viridiplantae; phylum Streptophyta; class Magnoliopsida; order Lamiales; family Orobanchaceae; genus Phtheirospermum; species Phtheirospermum japonicum. The sequence continues at coordinate 305,287 of BMAC01000867.1, read as the reverse complement.
TATGCTTATTGAACTTGCAGTAAGACCTTCTACAACAAAACATTCTCCATCTTTGCAATACCAGGAACATGAAGAGTTCCTTGGACAATGATCTGGACATTTGCACCTCCACCATATTTTACCTTTCCTCCATGAAATCTGACGATGTTGGAAAGTATATCTTCAGATCCGGTCATGTGCTTGGAGCAGCCACTGTCGAAGTACTAGGCTCCGGGAACGTGGGATTTCAGGGATGTATAGATCATATTGCATTTGATCTCATTCTTTTTTACCCAGATCTGTTTGAACCTGGTGTTAGTTTTGGTGTTAGTAACATGGAAACTATCATGGGACTCAGCAGACACCCTTATCCTCTGAAAATGCCTTTTCTCGCCAATAATCTCCCAGCAGAAAGGTCGAATGTGACCTGGATCACCACAGTGATGACACACATATTGTCTTCTTCCCCTCTTGTGGTGTTTGGTCGATTTTTGTTCTTGGTTTGATGTTGGTGTTGGCTGATTTGGTTTGTATCCGATTCCGTGTCTCGAAGTTTATGGGAAACTCATATCCAGAATTTCGTCAAGCTTTGCCTTTTCCTTATCGAGTTTTGTGATGGTTCCTTGAACCTTCTTTAATTCAGTTTTCACTCGTTCTAGCTCAGCATCCTTTTTGGTGAGTGACGATTCCAATCGGACAATTATATGCAGTTGATCATCCTTTTACTTGGTCAGTTTGTCCACCTCGATCATAAGATCCTTGACTTGGAGTACTTATTTTCCCCATCTAGTAAATAATTGCTTATGCTCAATGTTCAGCTTCTCATACTCGTCAAGAGATTCATCAACCTCTACATTTAGGCACAAGGTGTTGGTTTCGGTGTTTCCAACACGAATGTCATCATCCCACACAACATTAGCGAACAAGGCTGGAACTGATTTAGGCGAGTCAGAATCATTGTCATCTTCACTGTACTCTGTAGTAATCAAGCTCTTCTTTCTGAGAGTATTCGCACATTCATTTTTGTAGTGTCCCCAACCTTTGCATCATGACATTGAACTCCATTGAGGGGCTTTGGGGAGCTAAATGTATTGGATACGGAAGGCGAAGACTGGGATCTAGAAAGTGTGCGCCCAGAAAACTTTGGTATGGGCACCTGTGGCTTGATCTTTGAACTTGATCTTCCAATGTTGTTTTTCTTCTTTAAGAACTTGTTAAAGCGTTGAGTTACTTATGACACTTCTTCTTCCTCAAGTGTGGTAGTTTTGATCTTTTTAAGTAACCCTTTCAAATCAAAATCTTCATCATCGTTATTGGAGTTAACATCAGAGGAGAGAGCAACATTCTTCCCTTATGAGTTTGAACCAAGATGTTCCATCTCAAATGTCTTGAGTGAGCCAACTAAAGCATCGAAAATGTAGATCGTCTGTGTCCTTGGGTTCTTCTATGGCTACCACCTTAATACTGATTTTCTTAGAGATGGATATGAGTAGCTTTCCCACAAGACGTGAGTTGCTCATTGCTTCACCAAGTTCCCTGCACTCGTTTGCGATGTCTGAAAGTCTCATCACATAGCCCATGATGGACTCTTTTTCATCCATCCTCATTGCCTCGAAGGTAGATGTCAGCATTCTTAGTCTTGATCTCTTCACGCTCTGGGTTCCTTCACACACCCTTTGCAATGTGTCCCACGCATCCTTTGCTAAATCACACTTCTTGATAACTTTGTAGTAGCTTGAGTCAACATATCCACATAGGGTGTTGATACACTTGGAATTCCAGTTTGAAGCGGCTATTTCATCAGCGGTCCAATTTATTTCTTTCTTGATGATGGTGTCGCCATCAGCATCAGTAACTCGTGATTTTTTCCATCCTACCAGAATGGTTCTCCACGCACGTTCGTTGATATTCTTTATATGCCACCGCATCCTCTGTTTCCAGAGAGAGTAGTTTTCTCAATTGAGGATCGAAGGCCTTGGATTGCCTTGAGCATCCATAGCACCTAACAAATAAGGATCAGTACTTAGTACGTTAAGTAACCCGCTCTAGATGCCAATTGTCAATTTGTAGGTCTATGGTTAATGAAAATAAGTATCACTAAATGATGTTTCTTTCGGTGTTAATATCACCGAAACTAAACATCAAACAGAGTTAACAAAAATAAGCAGCGGAATTATAAAAGTAATTTGAACACAATAATTTAAATTCTGTTCACAAGAAAAAGTACTTGTGAACTTGGGTGTACAAACTCGAAAACTATATTATTTTTCTTGTTCAAGATCATACATAAAAGATATAAAGTAATATATGAAAAACTAAATTATCAAACACTATGAAACTAAAAATACTTGTCGTCGTGAAGGATGATCTTCTTCGTTGGTCACGCAACTTCGAAGACTTTCTTGATCTTAGACAATGGTTTCAAGTATGTAACTTGCTTGCGTTCTTCCTTGATGATTGCGCCGTGCGTGCTTCGTAAAATTCGTACGTCACAAGATCTCTTGTCTTGTGTCTCCTCCTTGTCTTAAATAGAGGAGTCTTATACTTGGTAAATAATTAAACCAAGTCCTAAACATAATATAGGAAACTAAATAAAGTTCTAGACACAATATTGGAAACAAAATCTAGAGTCCTAATTTCTTTTGTGCCCAAGAAAGGCAAACAACTAAAAAAAGAAAAATTGCCAAAAATAAAATTTTCAACAACGTAAAATGTTCAAGTACATTAGAATCCTTTCAAATCAATGTGAAAAGCACGTTTAGACAAAGTTATCCGTTATTTTAAATTTCACACTTCACCCTGTAGAAAAAGGGATGGATTAGACCATCTACAGGAGACTCCTATTATGGATCCTTAGCCAATTTAGTGAGTCAAAATAATGAAATTTGCTTCAATAGCCTCCTTATAGGGACTCCTCAAATTTAGGAGCTCCTTACATTTTTCTTCAAACTCTCTACATGTAGAGAGCCAAACATGACTCCCTATTATTATTATTATTATTATCATTGTTTTTTAAGTTGACTCCCTATAAATGTATGATAAAGTGTTTATTAATAAGGAGTTTGTTGGAGTAAAATCAGAATAGAAAGTCTCTAAAATAAGGACAAGACATAAGTAGGGAGTCTGATAAAGTAAAGTGGGATAAAAAACCTAAAATAATAGAAAAATTATTTTAGGGAGTAAGATTTATGGAGTTTGATATACACTGATCTTATAAACAACCAATAATTAAGTCTCAACTTTACTTCATTACTAGAGTAGATTCACTTCACACATACATTAAATAATTCGAAATGTCGTGAAATATGTTGTTCATACAACTGTAAATAGTTTACACCCCTGCTTTCCTTTTGTTTAAGACAAGGACAAGCTAACCACTAGATTTTATACAACTTCATTACGTTGTCTATAGAGATAATATTTCGGTTGCATGAACTTATTTTGTAGATATGATTTCAAATGAATTCAAACAAGATGCAATGGAAATACATTAAATCATAAGTTGAGACGTATCGAGGTCCACTTGCAATATTGGTCGGAGTATATTTTCCAGTAAGCATGTCGAGTCCTAAAGGATTGTAAGAATTACTTGAACACCCAGAGTCACATATATTCGTGATCTATATCTGATCTTCTCCAATGCTCAAAGCGAAAATTGCACCCAAATATTTTCAAAGAAAACAAAAGAATAACAACAAATCTTATATAAAGTAACACTTTAACAAATAAATTTTATTGATTATATTCAAATAGATTAAGTTTTATAAGTCAATTGTTTCATTCCAAATTAGCATATTCAATAAAAATAAATCAAAAACTACACTATTAATCTTTAAATAAATAATAATAATAATAATAATAATAATAATAATAATAATAATAATAATAATAATAATAAGAAGAAGAAGAAGAAGAAGAAGAAGAAGAAGAAGAAGAAGAAGAAGAAGAAGTTGTCTAAGATGGTTTGGGCGGCGCCGAATCCGACAAGCTGGTTTAGATGTCACTTAACTACCACAACGCCTAAAAAGACCAACTTGGCAATAATCTTAGCGCTTAGAGGACATGCAACCCAATTTACGATACACTGCCTATGAATGGAGAAACATTAAAATGTAAAATGAAAATCACGGGCTATATATGGTCTACAACTCTCAATTCAGGATTAGAATTTTGAGTTCAATTACATTTGTTCAAATATTCAAAATTTTAATATTAAATTAACAATGTTTTACAATTAACTCATATAGTAAATTTCATATTCACACACTAATATCTTTTATCTTATCCGTATTACATTTAAATAATTAAATACTATTTAATAATATATAATAATACAACACTACTCACTTTCACACATAGTTTGAGATCAAATACAATGTGATAATTTATCATCATCCATTTTTTTATATGATTTGACATTCACATTAAAAAAAACCAATCCTACAATAAAATAAACAAAAATTATTATTACTGTTGAAGGAAAAACACAACCAGTGTGCCTTCGTCAATAAGTAACTGGTGAAAGACAATTTAGGTATTTGTTATCTTTATGTATTATGAAAACATGTAATTGATACCCTATATAAATGGAGTCTTTGATGAATAAGAGAGCCCTAATTTCTACTTCCTTCGTATCTCTTTTATGTCTTCTCCTTATACTTTTTCTTTTACACGTTATCAGCACGAAACTCTAACCTATTGAGAGTGATCAAGAATAAGCCTACATACCCTATACACAATTTTCGTGGGTCAAGTTTCTAACTACGTTATATGTTTAAAAAATCAATTTCTCGAGTTTCAGCCATTGGATCGAGCTCAGAATTTTACAGAACCTTAAAAACCTTTTGAAGTACATTATGAACGGTAGAGATTGTATTCGGTGATACGAAAAGATATATATAAAAATTTCGAATAGAGCATATTTTATTTTCAGAAATTTCTGTGCAGTATTTTTCAAAATATGATTGAGCACAATAGAACCGTTGGATCAAGCCAAGTTCTGGATATATTATTCAAATCATATACAGGTTCAATATGAACGATGGAGATTTTAATATGAGGTCTGAAGAATCCGATAATCAATTTTGAACAGAGCTGATACTGTTTCTCGGAACTGTCTGCCCAACTTATTTCAAAAATTCAATTACGCACAATATAACCGTTGGATGAAATTGAATTCTGGATATATTATTCAAAACACGAGAAGGTTGGATCCTTACGGTGGAGATCGGGTTTGAAGCTTTTTATAATCCGAAACCTAAAAACAAAATTAGGAAAGAATCATGACTTTCCTCCAAGGTAACTCGAATTACTATATTATTTATAAATGCAACTAATAAATATTTGTCAATATGTATATATGTCATGGTATGTATTATTGTGCATGTATATATATATATGTTACCTATGATTATATGCATGTGATGTTATGTGCAATATTGACAAACATGAAATTTTGCAATACTTTAATGATATTCATATAGTACATAATATTTATAACTTATGCTTTTAGGTGATTTCTAAGGAATCTTAGATAAAGTTATTTACACGATTAGATGAGAGATTGATCATGATTTTGATAATATATTTAGTTAATCATGAATTTCGATGAATTGATAGATTTCATGTATGTTGATCATGAATTTCGATAAATTGATAGATTCATGTATGTTGGTGATTCTCTTCAAGTTGATTTTATAAACTACTTTCGATGTATGTATCATTGATTGTATATTTGAGTATTTTTATGATAATGAAAGTTCATGAACGGTAAAGAATTGTGTAAATAAGTCTTGTTATAAAGTATATTCACATGATATCAAAGAAAGATTAGGGTTATGCAATATTGCACGCAATGAGATAATCTTCCCGTCATTACGGGAGATAAGAAAAATAATTTTCTAATGCAACGATAGGAATAGTTTCATACTATGTCTCATTATGATCTCCGCATTTCACAATGTAACGTGAAAGAAAAGTAAAGTGAACAATTGATCTTCAAAGTATAGAAGACTCAATTTCTAAAGTGACGAGGTCATATATATACAAGATGAAAATGTGTCTGCAAGGTTAAAAGTCCCCATAAAGGGCACTATGTCGCAAATTAAGACATTGCAACCATACTTAGTGGAGGTGTGGTTAAGGCCGTGACTCCCAAAAAGAACAGGGAGAGGTCACTTGGTTCGATCAATACTCGCCCAAGGAATAAGATGGCATGTATGGCACAACTGTAATTGATCATCAATGAATATAATGATTCTCATGAGATTATCTCTGATTATACTTATGTCCATGAATCATTACTGGAGGATGCTCCGAAGTTTAATATGATTCCAGAGAATAAATAAATCTCAATCTACAATATGAGTTTATATGAGTTCATGGATAGATCTTCTACACACATTGATGATATATACATTGTTGTTCAAGGAATTATAGAGCACAATAGTATCGAACTACACTCTATTGAAATATCAATATAGAGCAAATTGACCTAAATGTAAAGAATCAATCTAGGTAGAACTACATTTACTGACAACAAGGCATGTATTTGGTTAGGTAGTGCTAACCACACCAAGTGTAAAGCCTGTAGGACATAAACAAAGTTTTGTCAGAAAGCGAAATGAGAAAAATAAAGCCATGAGATGCAAATCTATACTTGAAGCACAAAAATTCTCAAAACGCCCTGGAATTGACTATGGGGATATGTACTCTCCCATAATAGATGTTATAATTTCAAAGAACTGAGAATGCAGCTTATACTTGTGGTTACATCATATCTCTATGGGGATCGTGATTTAGAGATATATAAACGAAAGTGCATGCTGGCCTTTCATTGCCAAGGCAAGTGACTCTAAGCCACGGAGTGCATTTGCAATTAAATTAAAACTCACTTTATGGATGAAACAATGCAGACGAATGTGGTATAACCGTCTAAGTGACTACTTGATTGGGAAGGGATAATCTATTCCCTTGCGTATTTGTAAAAAAAATAAGTTTCAAATTTGCGATTATAATTGTATATGTCGATGAAAGGAACATAATATACACTCTTAATGAAATAAGAGATATCGCTAGTTATTTAAAATTTTAATTTGAGATAATGAACCATGAGAAAACTCGGTCATGTTAAGGCTTTAAACTAAAATCGAGTTTGTGAAATACTAAATTCTACAGTTTGCATATATCCAAAAGATGATCAGGCAATTAAATATGGATAAGTGCAATATGTTAGCACTCCTATGATTGGTCAAAGTGAAGATATAAGGAAATATCAATTTCGTCAATGGAATGACGAAGAACTGGTGGGAGCTGAAATTCTATATCTACGTACAATATGCGCATTATTGTACCATTACTAATACACTTGACCAAATATTAATTTCTCAAAATTGTTATCTTGATTTAACTCAAGAAAGCGCAATGTCACTGGAATGGAATCAAAATGTACTTTGATACCTAAAAGAAACCATTGACTCGAGTTTATTTTTCCCATTCATAAATATTATTGGGACTGCAAATGGTCTTGTAATCCCTATAGAAAATGTTGAGTTTACTTTCTACTGTGAAACACCAAATAGTATCGTTGATATTGGTTACTCATTCGATCCATGTAAAAAGATCATTATCATGCATGTAGTAATTCGTGGATATCTATGATAAATGTTATGATCATTCATATATCTGATGATAGTGGCTTGAACTCGATCACTGAAGAAAATGTGATAATACGAGTAATATCACCACAATCTACAACCAACAACTATGCACTTTCTGAAGAATCAAGTAAATTGAGGAAGTGGAGACTCAAAGTTCTCTTGATAGATGTACATATCAGAGAGAGGTGTACCCTTTAGGTGTGTTGTACTCTTTTTCCTTAAACCAAATTTTATTTTTTCCATTGAGTTGTTACTTGGCAATATTTTAATGAGACAACAATAAAACACCATTCACCATTTGACTTGGCACAAGTGGGAGTGTTGAAGGAAAAACACAATTAGTGTGCCTTCGTCAATAAGTAACTGATGAAGGACAATTTAGGTATTAGTTGTCTTTATGTGTTATGAAAACATGTAATTAATATCTTATATAAAGAAAGTTTTTAATAAATAAGAGAACTCTAATTTTTACTTTTTCCGTCTCTCTTTTATATCTTCTCCTTATACTTTTCTTTTTACAATTACATAATTTTAATACACAATACCAAAATTTAGAATAGAACGAAATCTAATAAAGCAGGCCCATAATTTATTACAATGTTGAGAATTTCACTCTTATTTAATATTCCACACCTTAGGACAGTATCGTAATTACCCTGCAAACTTGAGAATTGAGTCAGATTCAAAAGTGTTCCACCGAACTAAAAGCTAAATGTGGTCAAAGACTCGAAGGCTCCAGGAGTTTGTTAAATTAGCACTATCAATACCAAATATATTATCTAAACAATTATAAGAATTCTCTTAAAATTATTTAACCGTGAGATGATATGTCACTGAGAGTTGGAGAACTACGGTTCACGATTTGATTTAACATTTTCGTACTAATGCCAACCCAAACATGTGCCCTCAGAATCTCAAATCGAAATTATATAATTAAATAGACATTACAAGGAGCATTATCTCTGTTAGTAATTAAAAATTAAAAACATACCTTGTGATATGATAGTGATGATCCAAAGCTGTTTTATAAAAATAATCAAGTGGTTTATTTATTTCATTTGTTTGTTTGTTTATAAAGAAGGGAGTCACAAACAATATACTATTTTCACATTTTAACTTGTGAGATATACAATCCAGATCTAAAAGTCTACAAAAGTTGTAAGAATACAATTTAAGAAGAGATTAAATATGACAATATCAAAGATGTTGAAACCATATGTCTTGATTAAGATATTATTTAACTCGTCTAAAAGAAGATCACGAGAAACGTATAGATTAGGTTGCCGCAGCAAGTCATTTGTCTTTTAATAATAATATATAGTTCTTTGAATATTTTGATTACAATTCACAATATACTATTTTCACATAATATGAAAATTATTTCTACTAATTTAGAAATAATAAAAACCTTTAATTATAATAATAATATCATTTCAAAATAAAACAAATAGTAATTAAATTATAGTTTGAATCGAAACATGCCATATAACTCTATTTAGAGATAAAAACGTTTTTCCTGCACCGATAAATAATAAATAGACGCTCTCTCCCAAAATCAAGTCAATTTATTAAGTGCATTTGGGTGTAACCTGTATTACGTGATGATATTGATAGTTATACTTATAGGATGATATATGACAAAATTTAGAGTTAGGGTTTATTTTTTCATTTTAGTATTTAGTTTTACATTTTAGGGTATAGTTTTCCATTTTTAGGGTTTCATATTTCATTTTAAGGTTTAGTTTTTTATTTTTTTTATTTAATTTTTCATTTTAGGGTCCCGACAAAAATCTATCATTCTACCAGTTATATATAATGATATGTGTTGGTTATATGTGATGATATGTGCCAGTTATATGTGATGATATATGATAGAAATTTAGGATTTAGAGTTTAATATTCAATTTCAGGGTTTAGTTTTTCATTTTAAGGTTTAATTTTTTATTTTTATTTTTTTTGTTTTAGGTTTGTTTCTTTAATTTTAAGATTTTAAATTTTAGGTTAAAATTTCAATTATTTGTGATGATATTTATCAATTATATATGATAATATGTACCGATTATATATGATGATATATGTCAATTATATACAATAATAAATTATATTATATGGTGCACCTGGCTAATCTCACACTTCAATCAACCTCTTCGTAACCTAAGTAGGCCTACCAGCGAAGCAACTGGTACTTGATCGGGCGGGGGGCGGTTTGGTTTCGTGCAAGGCCCTCGCAGCAAGAAGAGGCAGTTGTCATTTGAAAGGCCCTTGAGAGTTCAATCCTAACTCAAGATGAACGCTGGCGGCATGCTTAACACATGAATTTCTGACCACATTCTCCATGAGGCCCTCTTATCTCTTCCTTCTCCGACGGCATGGTATACTCTCTCAGAATCAACTACCCATTATTACTCTCATGTGAAGTAAGAAGTAACCCCAAACAGAGTTGGGCCTTACACCAAGCTGGATGCTGCAGCGTAAGATCAACAAATTTTAGGCCCAAAATTATATGCGTGGGTTTATGTATATGTGATTAAGCCGAATTGTTAAGACCCAAGGAAAGAGAGAGTTAGTGATTAGATGACGATTGTGAATTGACAATTCCCTCTTTCATAAATATTAAATAAAAAAGAGGACATCCCTTTCAAATTTCAACTCTCATTTCCTTTTCAAATTGAAAAAAAAAAAAAAAATCCCAAATCTCTCTCTCGTTCCCGCACCCTTTTCTTGCAAGCTCCAAGAAAATGTTTGTCAATTATAAAATCATGTATCGTGTTGAGAATTTCTTAATTCATCTATAATATCAAAGCCTTTTATTTTTGTTTGTTCTCTCTCTCTCTCTATATATATATAATTATATCTCCCCTATATATTAATACAAAATCCTTATATCGTATATGTTTGTTTCTCATACTTCGTTAGCTTTAGAAATCTTTTTGATGTTTTGGTGTCATCCGAACCTAATATTTACCTAATTTAGTATTTTTCTTTCTATTATATTTTACCTAATTTAATATTTCCCAATATTATATATTTCTTAATTCAATATTTTTCTTTTATTACATGTTACCTAATTTAATACTTTCTTTAATATATTCTGCCCAATTCAATATCTTACTTTTATTCTTCTAATATAAAAATATAAATAAGTTCTATCTAATTAGAAAAAATCTATATAAGTTGAATTAATTTTATTTACAATAAAGCTGATTTTTTTTATTATAATTCTAAATATTTATTTAAGAAAAATATGAGTTATATAAAATTATTACAAAATGGAAATAAATTTGAAAAATATAAACTTTCTTTTTATCTAATCCTAATATAATTAATTAAAATTAAAGTTAAGAATATATATGAAAAACTATTGTTACACCAAACAAAAAATAAAAATAAAATGAAACAAAAAAAAATAACATAATACTACTACTACTACTACTAAAAAATTATTATACCCAAGAAAATAAATATTAAATATATTCTAAATCTCTTTATCTTACTCCAATATAATGCACTGATACATATATTATATATCTACACGAACAAATTAGTATCTTACGAAGAAAAGAAAAGAAAATAAAAGAAAAGAATATTACATATACTACAAGTTAGATGCACGACGTTTTTTCAATAGAATTATTAGTGCCTTATAAATTTTAATTTTTTACATCACATATTCACATGTACACACGGGTGTTGTATATTTTACATTTTTTCAAACTCAATTTCTACGGGTTTCCCCGTCAGGTTTAGGGTATTTTGATATACTTACAACTAATTTCGTGATTTACGGTAAAAAAAAAACTTAAAATTCTTTGTTGTGAAAACCACTCTTACTGTGATTAGAACAAATAATGTTCTCGATATATCACAACTAATTTCGTGACTGATGGTAAAAAAAACTTGCAAAGTTTTTAATTGTGAAAACCAGTCTTACTGTAATTAGAACAACTAATGTTCTGATTTGTGTGTAAAAATTATTTATTATTAAAATATAACAAATAATTTTAAGATTTGCATATACAATTTTCAATATTATTCTTTTGATATTTTTAATGAATATTACTATTTTTCAAATCCCGCATAATATGCGTGTGTCTGTTTCACATGCTTCGTTCGGCAAATAAAAAGTTATGGTATTTCGGTTGCTTAGGTTTCATTCGAGCCTAATATCTACCTAATTTAATATCTTTCTTTATTTTATCTCACCTAATTTAATCTTTTCATTTTATTATATTTTGCCTAATTTAATATTTTTATTATATTTTATCTAATTCAATATTTTTCTTTTATTATTCTAATATAAAAATACAAATAAGTCATATATAATTAGTAGAAAAGATCTAAGTTAGTTATTTTAATTAAAAGATAAATTACATAAGATATAATTTTAATTAAAAAAATTATTATGAAAATTATTAAATAAGTTGTGTTTATAATAAAAATTAATATAATTTTAATTTTATAATTTTAAATACTCTATATAGGTAAATTAAGATTTATTTGAGATAATCTAAGTATGTAACTAAATATTAGTAATTAATTCATCTAACATAAAAACATAAAATTATAAAATAATAATTATTATTATCATTATTAATATTATTAAATATTTATTAGACATCGGTACAATACGACACGAGTTGAGATTATGACATTCATTTGGTTTTTCAAAGTATGTAACCAATATTATTAACGAATTTAATCAAAATATTAAAATACAAAATAACTTAATAATAATAATTAATAAATAGAGATTAGGCACGGGTTTAGAATGTGACTTCTTTTGAATTTTTATAAGTATGTAAATAAAATTATTAAAGAATTAAATCTGAACATGAAAAAAATTAATAATTATAATAATTAATAAATAAATTAAACATGTAAAAGGCAAGGGTTGATAATACATCATTTGAACTTTTCATTTTATATAAGAATTTACAATTATCACAAATATTGTTTATATTTATCTCTTGATAAACCTCGTATAATACACAGGTATTAAACTAGTATATATATATATATAAATTAACTTTGTACATATGTATTTGTGTTTTCAATTATAATGTGTGTTTATCTTGTATCTGTCAATTGTACAAACTTGGTTCTGATGAATTATATAATATCAATTGTCAAAGCATGACTTTTCTTGTTAATTATATTAATATTGTTTTCGTTTGAGAAAAAAAAAAGCCTCCTAAACTTTTCTCTGGTGCTCAAAAGAGGATAAAGAAACAAAAATAGAATGAAGTAATTCTAAGTCAAGCAAAAGATATAAATAAATATGTCAAGTCTAATGACAAAGAAAGGTCACACGAATTTTTTTTTTTGCATTTCAGACTAACTTTTACTATTTGTGGCACAAAATATCGGCTTGGTTATATATGGTAAGAAAGTGACGAAAGTATGGAAGGTTCTAGGTCCTAGCATATATGGTAATAAGGTTTTATAGTTATTATAGAATTATGGGAAGTAAGAATCCTAATATAAGAATAATTCCTAAATTATGGAGATTGGGTATAATTAGGAGATCTAATCCCTCCTTATGAAGGAATCGTATTGATTAGTGGATATGTCTCAATAATCTTATAAATAGAGGATTCAGGCCCTTATTTCTCAAACTTAACAGCTTATCATCTCATCTCAGTCTCTCTCTCTCTCTCTGACCTTCTCTATCCGGCCCCCTATATCTTTCTCCTTTTATCATGGATCATGAAGCACATGTTATTCTCTCTTTACGAATAATTATCTCATCTCTAATTATTATGGATGGATTTATAGATTTATGATGACCTCCCCTTTAAGAACTATTCCTTAGGAGAGGCGAGCTCTTATGATGTAGGTATTACTATACCAGCTCGGCGCTGAGTGGTAGCTCAGCGTTGAGTGTTGGGTCTCATGGTTTTTGGGCCTTAACTGGCTAATATGAGTTGTCTTGTGGGGTTCCGACAAATTATGGTTTAAAGAGGACTCAGACCTTATTCTTTTCTCTAAGTTGATTTTGGGGTATCTTACGTATTTTGAGCTCTCACACTCGCTAACTTAAGCATCGGAGGGCCTAAGTCGGGGCCTTCAACCGCCTTGGCGTTAGGTATTATTTTGCAGAATCGATCAGGTCGTCAGGAGCCTTCTGGAGGTCTATCAGGTCGCTGGTCACGTATACAAAGTTATCCAGATCGTTGACTTCATATTTAAGGTCAGTACCCCATATTCTTGAAGCACCAAACTTTTTGGTCGCATCAAGTGGCGACGTCTGTGGAAAGAGGGACATCGAGTCCTTGAGCAAAAGATGTGAGAATACACAATTTTCGTAGGTGTAAAATCTAACCGTGCTATAAATTTGAAAAATTGTTTTCTTACGTTTAAACTGTTGGATCGCATTACAATTTTTACAAAATCTCAAAGACCTATTGAATTACGTTTTGAACGGTGGAGATTGGATTCTGAGATGCAAAGAAATATATATAAGATTTCGAACAAAGCAGATTTTATTTTCGGAAAGATCTGTGCAGCGTTTCTAAAAATACGATTGTGCACAATAAAACCGTTGGATTAAGCCAAAATTCTTATATATACAAGTTCAATTTGAATGGTGAATATTTGAATATAAGTTTGGAAAAATCCTATAACGAATTTTGAACAAAGCTGATCTTGTTTTCCAAAATTATATGTCTAATTTCTTTTAAAAATTAAATCACGCACAATCTAACCGTTGGATAAATCTGGATTTCGGATATAATATTTACAAGATATAGTGGTTAAATTTGAACGGTGGAGATTGAGCGTGAGGGTCTGTGGGTGTGAGTAAGGGTTGCGATTCTCGTATCTTACTTATAGATTTTTTTTATGATCGTAGACTAACGGATTGAGTGCAGGTCTACCTGTTTAGTTCGTATTAATCTTGGTTTTTAAGGGTTACTCTGTGTTGCCTGGTATTTGACCTGGGAATAGTCAATTCGAACAAACGCGAAGAGGTCGCGTGCCCAAATATTTAAGGTTAATTTATTTTGTTGCTCCGAGTGTAAGGCGATAAGGTCGCATGTCAACCAAACGCAACAAAATCACCAAAAACTAAGATAATTATTTATTTTCTTTTATTTTAAAATCGAAAATATGCAAATTGGGGTCATGTACGTCAATAATAGGTATAAATTGTGATGGTTTGGTGAGTTTAAATGGAGATGGTATGGTTTGGTTGACATAGGCGTATGGTTTATTTGATTTAATGGGGATAAGTGTATGATTTTTTTTATTTTATTTAATAGGGATAAGCGTATGGTTTATTTGATTTTATGTGGTTTAATTTTATGAGGATATGCATATATTTTATTTGATCCTATGTGGTTTAATTCTTGACTGAATGGACTTATTTAATTTCTTAAGCTCTTTGAGAAATATGGATATATTTTAATGTGGTTTAATTGAATTAATATGATTTATTTAACATGATTCATTTGGTCAATTTAGTTTAATATTATTTCTTTGTCTTAAATGATTTATTTGGTTTAATAGATTTATATGGAGATTATTGTTATGGTATATGGTTTGGTATTGATGTTAGTTTGAAGGGTTAATTTATTTTGCTGCCCGAAATCTAACTCAGGGATGATCAACTCAACGCGACGAGAGTCGCCAGTATTTAAGGCTATATATTAGGTCGCGTGTCCAAATATTCAAGGAGATTAGATCATGGAATTTTGCTACTTGAAAATAAAGAGGTCGCGCGTTTGGATATTAAAGGGGAGGTAATATTTTCCTTTTGGCATAAATACGTATCAGGTACGCTCTTTAAAATCTCGTGAAGGGGACGGTTTCCTATTTTCTACCTTAATTTTTATTAGCTAGAACATGGGGGAATAGCTGATTTATGCGATTTAATATGTTTACTTGATTTGATAAAATTTATTTGGGTCGGTTTAAATGGTTATGGTGTGTGATTCGATTTAAATGGTTAAGGTTTGGTCGCAAGTTTGGTTTACGTCGCATTAATCGATGGTTATATCTCGACGCTTTCATTAGGTCGACGATGGTTAAATCCCAACGCTTTCATTAAGTTGGAGATGGTTAATTCCCGAAGCTTTCATTTAAATCCCGACGCTTTCATTAGGTCGGCAATGGTTAAATCCCGACACTTTCATTAGGTCGGCGATGGTTAAATCCCGATGCTTTCATTAAGTCGGCGATGGTTAAATCGCGACGCTTTCATTAGGTCGACGATGGTTAAATCCCGACGCTTTCATTAGGTCGGCAATGGTTAAATTCCGACGCTCTCATTGAGTCGGCAATGGTTAAATCTCGACGCTTTCATTAAGTTGGCAATGGTTTAATTCTCGACGCTTTTATCAGGTCGGCTAGATATTTGATGAATATGTTTAAGCCTCGACGGCCAGAGATCTTATGAGTATGTTAAGCCTCGACGGCTAGAGATTTTATGAATATGGTTAAAGCCTGACGCTTTCATTAGGTCAGACAAAGATTTTATGAATATGGTTAAAGCCTGACGCTTTCATTAGGTCGGACAGAGATTTTATGAATATGGTTAAAGCCCGACGCTTCTATTAGGTCGGCCAGAGATTTTATGGTAATTGGTTAAGTCTCGACGCTTTCATTAGGTCGGCCAGGGGTTTTGTGGATATGGGAAT
This sequence comes from Phtheirospermum japonicum, assembly GCA_014905375.1. Lineage (NCBI taxonomy): Eukaryota > Viridiplantae > Streptophyta > Magnoliopsida > Lamiales > Orobanchaceae > Phtheirospermum > Phtheirospermum japonicum. The sequence continues at coordinate 289,014 of BMAC01000867.1, read as the reverse complement.
GGATGGTTTAGTGGAAGAGCATGTTTGACTTACATGTTTTTCCACGTCCTTGATTATGTTTGATTTACATATTCTAGGATCATTAGGAGGAAACATGTTTGATTTACATATTTTTTCTCAGTTCTTATGTATGTTTGATTTATATACTTGGTCTTGTATGATTTGTTTGGTTTTGTTTGTATTATTTGGACATGAGGGACTGAGTAGTTTTCTCGGTCGCTTATGATTTAATATGGTTTTCGTTTACTATGGTTCTACTTGGTGTGATATGTGGTTTAATATAATTTTTGTTTTATTCAATATGCCAACTTGCGTCAGGTCGGCGATAATTTATGGATGCAATGGTTTTTTGGCCGACCTGTTATAGGTCGATGATGTCTTTATGGTTTATGGTTTTATGGGTTTATGTGTTTTTATTGTCAGCAAAGGCTCGTAGGTATTAATGGTTATGGAATGATGCTTAAGTAATAAATTATGGGAGATGGTTTTATGATTTATATGGATGAGATGGTTTATGGACGTAGTTATGGGCTGACGCTTTCATTAGGTCGACGATGGTTTATGGACATGGTCATTGGCTGACGCTTTTATTGGATATGGTAATGGATGGATGTCTTACATATCCTTTGTTGTAGAGAGCATGTTTGATTTACATGTACTTTGCAATTTTTGTCTTTGAATATGTTTGATTTACATATTCTTAGATACTTTATTTATGTGAAGAGCATGTTTGACTTACATGTTCTTTATGGCTTTGATTATGTGCTTTTAAACGTGATTGATTACATGGTACCGTTTGTGTTAATATAATTATATGATGTTGTGACTTAGTTGTTTCTCTGCTCGCATCGTATGCCTTGTTTGGTTTTGGTTTGATGAGACTTAGTTGTGCTACCTTGTTTGCATTACTTTAACATGTGGGACTTAATATTTTAAGTACCTTGCCTGATTGCGTTATTGGGGAACTAAGTAGTTTTCTTAATCGTCTATGGTCAAGCTTTACCGAGAAGCTGTAATATATGTCACTTGAAAAAGTATTATGCCTATCTCTCCGGATAACAAGCTCATATTTTTCGTATTATTATTTATTCTTGTTATGGGTCGACGCTTCTATAGATCGGTGATGGATTTTCTCGAACCCTTGGGGGCCGGCACCTATTTATAATGAATAATGGAAATTTTGGGTCACTTTATAACATTCTTATGGTTTTATGGTTTCTATGGATGTGGGAATAAATGGTTTAGTGGGACAACATGTTTGACTTACATGTTCTTTCACGACCTTGAATATGTTTGATTTACATATTTGAGGTCGCTTCTGGGGAAGATATGTTTGACTTATATATTTTTCTCAATCAATGTGGTTTGTGCATGGTGTAAGTGTTTTATTTGATTCAAATTATTCAAACTTCGGGGACTGAATGGTTTTTTTTGGTCATATGTGATTTTATATAGTTCTGGTTCACTATGGTGTATGGTGATTTCTCTCAACCACCTTATCTTAGGTCAATAACATTCAGGTGTTGTGTGGATTTTGTAAGCGACTTCTTCTTCTAGAAGGTGCAATCCTTCTGCGAGGAGGGCGAGCTGTTTGTGGGGCCAGCGATCTTTCATATAAGAGTGGCGAGCTCTTATGTAAGGTGGCGAGCTCTTATCAGGTAAATAGTATTATAACATCTCTTTATTGAGAGCTGGGCTATTATGGATTATGGTATGGGGTCTTGGCGAGCTAACGAAATGGTTTATGGTTATAAGGCGACCCATAAGTAATAATTTGTGGCTATGATTTATGGTATGGAATGACTTTTTGGCCGATCTGTTTTGGGTCGAGTAAATGGTTTATGGCTTTTTGTCTTTATTTCTTATATATTCTACCTAATTTCATACCTCAATTAGCCATAATATGGGGGACTAACTGATACGGCACAAGATGTCGGCTTGGTTATATATGGTAAGAAAGTGACGAAATGATGGAAGGTTCTAGGTCCTGGCATATATGGTAATAAGATTTTATGGTTATTATAGAATTATGGGAAGTAAGAACCCTAATATAAGAATAATTCCCAAATTATGGACATTGGGTATAATTAAGAGATCTAATCCCTCCTTATGAAGGAATTCTATTGATTAGTGGATATGTCTCAATAATCTTATAAATAGGGGATTCAGGCCCTTATTTCTCAAGCTTAATAGCTTATCATCTCATCTCAGGCTCTCTCTCTCTCTGGCCTTCTCTCTCCGGCCCCCTATATCTTTCTCCCTTTATCATGGATCATGGAGCACATGTTATTCTCTCTTTACGAATAATTCTCTCATCTCTAATTATTATGGATGGATTTATGGTGACCTCTCCATTAGGAGCTATTCCTTAGGAGTGGCGAGCTCTTATGATGCAGGTATTATTATACCAGCTCAGCGCCGAGTGGTAGCTCGGCGCCGAGTGGTAGCTCGGCATTGAGTGTTGGGCCTCATGATTTTTGGGCCTTAACTGGCTAATATAGGTTATCTTGTGGGGTCCCGACAAATTATGGTTTAAAGAGGACTCAGGCCTCATTCTTTTCTCTAAGTTGATTTTGGGGTATCTAACGTATTTTGAGCTCTCGCACTCGCTAACTGAAGTATCGGAGGGCCTACGCCGGAGCCGTCCACCGCCTTGGCGTTAGGTATTATTTTGCATAATCGATCAGGTCGCCAGGGGCCTTCTGGAGGTCTGTCAGGTCGCTGGTCACGTATACAAAGCTATTTAGGTCGCTGACTTCATATTTAAGGTCAGTACCCCATATTCTTGGAGTACTAATCTTTTTGTTCACATCAATGTCTTATCAACTTTTCATATTATTTTTTTTTTATTCATATCCTGAAAGTTGGTGTTTCGTATAGTCTTGGGTTGAGTTTGTTTGTTGGGATGGGTTAGGATTACATGGGATATCACAACAAAACCATTCTTTGTATTGGTGGATATAAGCCCGGGACAGTAATCCTAACCCAGACTTTAAACCTCATATTGGTGATAAATCGATCCTGTCTCCACCCCTCAGATAATTTATCCCACTTTGGCCATCTTGCGAAATTACCTGCCTACCCCTGAAAAGGCCCATGCTTTGTCGATGATGCCCTCACTTGGGCGTGTAATTACGAAATAGGCACCATAAATACCTCCTCCCACAAGAACAAACCCTAGTCGCATAGGAGAAGATAGGAAAAAGTTGATGTCACTGTTAGAGACTATATTTAGAAAATACTGTAAATTAGAATGTAGAGATTATTCTGTTACGATACTTTCCAATCATGTATCTTGTATACTTATATTAATAAAGGAATTATGGAGAGAGCCCGGTGAGGACTCCATTAACTAAATCTCATTTACTTACATGGTATCATAAAATTAAGGAAACTAATTCTTTTCTCTTCCTTTCTAGATCCATCGATGGCCAATGACGATTTGCCCCCACCACCCCTCCTCCGTCGGTCAACACTTCAGCTACGGGTTTTCACTCGGCTCAGACCGTTTCGAACATTCGTAACCAAATTCCCCTTATTCTTGATCTATAGAACGTTTAATATCACACTTAGGCCGAGTTTCTCCAAATCACCGCTCGCGCTCACAATGTGATTAATCACATTGATGGGTCCCCACGTCTGGACGGTATCTCCAACGCTAAATGGAGGTAATTGGACGCCATTGTCCTTAGCTGGATCTAGGACACCATTAGTGAATATCTTCTTCTCACCATCATCAAAGTCGTCTCCATTGCTTGAAAGGCTTGGCTCCGTGTCAAGGGCATCTTCTATGATAACCACAGCACTCGCGCCGCCGATCTCGTAAGTCGCTTCATCAATGTCCGACTTGCCTCATTTCCCTCCATCTCCACCTAATGTCAACATCTCAAATCATTGTCCGATCAACTTGGAGACGTCGAGAGTGCCGTCAGCGAGCAACGCCTAGTCCTCCAACTCATCAATGGCCTGTCTTTGCAATACGACACCGTAGGAAGCATTATCAGTTAGATGACGTTGCTGTCGTCCTTCTCGGTTGCCTTTAGCATGCTCACACGGGAGGAATCACGCCGATCTCACCAATCAGAAGGGACTCAGACTCTCGTAGCTGCTGGTTCTTTATCAAGCGCTCCCAAATCGTCAATGCCAGGCTCTAATAACACCTCCCAGTGTAGCTACAATAGCCACAGACGCAGGCGCGGCTGCTAGAACACCAAAAACAACGGTAACGCAAACAAATTCGAGTCAACGCCGCCATCCTCCAATCGCAGACGACAACAAGGTGTCGTTGCACACACACAATGGTTCACCGTGCCCCAGCAAGGCTATTACTGTCCGCCAGGGTGGACTCCACCATCGTGCCCGTATCCCACCGGCCCGATGCGGCGCTTCTAAACTCCACCGAGGTTACCACTTGCCGGCGGCCAGGCATTCTTCAGCCCGCAGCTGTACTCGGCTGACCCGTCCCATGCCTTAAGTACCATATCGCTCCAACAGCCCTCCGACATATGGTATATGGATACCAGGGCGTCTTCCCATATGATTGCAGAGTTAGGTAACCTTTGTCTCCCATTTATGTTGGTAAATGGTAATACAATTCCGGTTGTTGGTAAAGGTTCTGCAAACCTAAACACATCCCCACCCATTACCTCCATAATGCCCTACACACTTCCAACATTGTCAAAAACCTCGTTTCTGTTCGCAAATTTACAATTGATAATAATGTTAGTGTGGAATTTTACCGTGTTGGCTTTTCTGTGAAGGACCTCCAAAAGAGGAAAACCAAAACGAGATGTAATAGCCTTGGGGATCCGTACCTGGTCACCTCCAAAAAATTACCGACCTCTGCCCTTGTCGCTTCCCAACCTCCACCTTGGCACCATCGACTAGGTCATCAGGGTGATCATGTCTTGGATATTCTCAAGCATTATGATTTTAATTTCAATAAAGCCTCGTGTTCAGCCATTTTCTCTTCATTTCAGATTGCTAAACATAAGAGACTATCATTTTCACATTCCCTATCAGTTACTTTTAGACCTTTTGATATTACTCACATTGACATTTGGACTTCCCCTGTAGCTAGAACTAGTGGTTTCAAATATTACTTGATGTTTTTAGATGATTTTCTAATTTTCTTTGGATTCTTCCCCCTAAACACAAATCTGAAACCTACACTAAATTCGTGATTTTTCATGCCATGGCCCAAACTCAATTTAATAGTAATATCTAAATCTTCCAATGTGACATGGGTGGTGAATTTAACAATCAATCTTTTCATAGATTTTGTAATCAAAATGGAGTGTTAATGCATTTTTCTCGCCCTCAAACTTCTCCAAAAAACAAGAAAGCCGAGAGAGCCCTTCTCACCTGTTTCACCCGAAAATACTACCACGCCTGAGATCAAGCCTCCACCTGACACAAGCTTGACCTGCACCCAAAAACACGTTAGAAAGGGACCACCAGGGGGTTTTCCGATGGAAACCTCTCCGATGCTTAAGTCAGTTAAGCGTTGTATCTCAGTAAGCAATGAAAGGAATGCACAAGAATGTCATACCTCTCTCAGCCTTGGGGCTGAGCTATTTATAATTTTCCCTAGTGGGGACCCCTTACGGGATCTCGGAAGCCAAGACCGCGAATCTCGGGCCGTTATGCAAATAGTCACGACAGGTGGTCCCACCTGTCCCCTCCTGGAAATCCAAGGTTCCTGGTATCCCATAGGCTTGACCTCTCATGATTTTCTCAGAGAATCCATCTCAGCCCAGTACTATCCTGAGCTAGGAGAATTCCTCCCCTATCTCAATCTATCTTCCTGACCTTCTCTAGGAGAGTCAGCTCAGGTCTTCTCGAGGAAAGGGCTGGTTAAGCCCTCTAGTCCTTTTCCTAGCGGTTCTGGATCAGGTCTACCCCAATCCAAGTCTGTCTATTCAGGCCACATCAACTCCCCCCCCCCCCCCGAAATAGTTTTTGTAGATCTATAAAACTTTCTTTTGGAGTAGGTAGGGTTCCACGCGTCTTTCCAATCTGTTCGTACCTGTACGAATCCCGAGAAATTTGCCTTTTGACCAGGGCTAATCATTGGCATTATTGGTGACGGTCCATATCCAGGAACGATTACCATAGCTACACGTCTCTTTGAGGACTGTACCACCGATAGGTCAGCGGCGCTTACCCTACTCAGCAACGGTTGGCGCTCCAGCTCATCATCTAAGGCACTGTTCATCTGACAAGCATTAAATGCGGGGATCCGATCAAATTCCGCTTTTACTCGATTTCCATTTTTTGAAATTATCCTATTCCTTTTTTGTTCCCGCTATCTTCTCATTCTTCTTTACTTTTCACATTTTCACTTTTGCAAACACTTCCGCGCTCTGCTTTTTCTTCTTAGTGATTCAGCGTCTTCAAGCTTTCAGTTTTTCCGATCATCTTCATCTACCAGGTACTTTTCCGATCTCCTATTACTTTTCCTACAATGTTAGCATCATCTTCTTCCACCGATACTTCTCTTCCGGCGGAGGCAGCCCCTTCATCATCTCCATCTACCAACCCGGAGACGACGCCGTCCAACCCTTCCTCGCCGTCGTCCCTTGAATATCCACCACCTATCCCTGATCACCCTAAAATCCATTCCGTTCTCAGCGATAAATCCATCAAGGAACTTCACCACAAATACAAAATCCCCGAAGGTTTTGATCTAATCAACCCTCCGTTGGGCGTTCTGGCGTGTCAAGCGCCAGCCGACCGTCTTACTTTCTACGCCGACCAATTTTAGGCGGGTTTGCGCCTCCCCGTAAATCCCTGAATGCTGGGGATCGCCAGTTTGTATAAAATTCCTGTCTTCTAATTTACCTCTTACTCTTTCAGAATTATCGTAGGGTATAACCTGGACATGTGATATGCTGGTCTGGACCCTACGTCTCACACCTTTTACCAACTCTACCAAGCCAAGAGCTCCCCCCCTGGCTGCTTTTATCTAAGCGCCAGACCTGGAGTCCAATTCTTGCACAGGCTCCCTTCCTCCAACAAGGCTTGGAGGAAGAAGTTCATGTTCGTGCACTGCGATGGAGATTGGGGTTTTGACCCCAAGCCCATTGAGAAACTACCCTCTCAACCACACTTGTCCGTGGGAGACTGGTCTCCCCGGTTGCAGAAAATAATCTCTACCCTTAGTGAGAACTCTCTTCACCTCTCCCAACTCCTTTTACCCTTCGTTTTAGACTTTTTCAACGAACGAGTAGAGACGGCCCTCTAACTCGTGAAACTGGTAAAGATTCTCCTTATCTCAGTATATCCTTTGTGTCTTTATTTTTCTTAAATTTCTAACCCTCTTTTTTCTTCTTTTTCAGCAAACATGATGCAGAAAATGATCGCAGCTCGCCAACAAGGATCAGAGGCTGCTCCGGAGCAGAGATCTTGGGAAGTAGTTCCTTCCTCTTCTTCAAGGGGATAGGGCTCCAGTCCTCCAAGGGCCCTTCCTCGTCTTGAGGTGGAAATGATCGTCCATTCCGACTCTGGAGAGGATGACATGACTCCCTTGGCCAAGAGGCCTAGAACTACCCAGGGCCGACCTACCCCTTCGGTCACGGCGCCGACCAACCCCAACACCAATCTCTTTATCAGCACCATTAACGACATTACCCGTACCTTGCTCACACATGCCTCCCTTCCCCCTCGTTTTTAGGTTGAAGCCTTACATATGACCGCTTACCTTCATAATATTCTACAATCTAAAGACATATGAAACAACACACTTACCTTCATCCTATACCATCGGGAACCCACATATTCACACCTTTGGACCTTCGGGTGCCTATGTTACCCAAATACGTATTCCACAGCCCCTCACAAATTGGCTCCTCGGTCGGTCCCATACCTTTACCTTGGTCCTTGCCCCGACAACCGTGGCTACCGTTGTTTGGTCCTCGAGTCTCACAAGTTCATTATCTCTCTCCATGTTGTGTTTGACGAGACAACATTTTCGTTTGCCACTTCTACAGTGCTTGGTTCCAAATACCACAAAGAGATCCCCTCGTCCGATCCCTCGCCTCTCCTCATGGACCTTTTCCACCAAATAAACCCTCAAGCCCCTTTGCCCACTACCGCAGCACCCCCATTACAAAACCCGACCCCACCACCATCACATATGCTGGCCCTTTCTCCTCAAAACATCCCCTCACCTCTGGCCCCACTGCCACCGCCTCATCATTCTATGACGACTCATCGTCAAGACGGGATTATTAAACCCAAACCCTGGTATAATATTTTGGCCTCATCCTCCACCATCTCGCCTCTCCCCACCTCTCCTATCCATGCCCTGCAGGACCCTAACTGGCAAGCAGCCATGAAAAATGAATTTAGTGCTCTTGTTAAAAATGGTACTTGGGACTTGGTTTCAAGGCCGCTGGGTGCTAACATTATTCGTTGTATATGGTTGTTTAAGCAAAGTACAGGTCTGATGGCATGTTGGAAAGGCACGAGGCTCACCTCTTTGACAACGACAACTCATAACAGGTAGGCGTTGACTGTGATGAGACTTTCAGTACCGTAGTGAAGCCGACCACAATTCGCATTGTTCTCAGCATAGCTCTCTCACGGTCTTGGCCCATTTACCAGTTTGATGTCAAGAATGCTTTCCTACACGGTTCTCTACAAGAAATGGTGTATATGCATCAGCCTCCGGGTTTCTATGACAAACAACAGCCTAATCATGTTTGTCTACTTCGCAAGTCTCTCTACGGCTTGAAGCAGGCCCCACGAACTTAGTACCATAGGCTTTCCTTGTATCTTTACGGGAATGGGTTCTGTGGAAGTCAGAGTGACCACTCATTTTTCATCCACAGCTCGCAGGGCGAGATTACATTCTTGCTCTTGTATGTTGACGACATTATTCTCACTGCTTCTACTACACCCCCTCTTCGACAACTTACTCTCATGCTGGGCAAAGAATTTGCCATGACTGAGATCGGGCCGTTGAGCTACTTTCTTGGCGTCTCAATCACCAGAAATTAGTCCGGTTTATCTTTATCCCAATAGAAGTATGTCAAGGAGATCATTGATCGCGCCAAGATGTCGACCTGCAAATCAGTCGCCACCCCCGTCGACACCAAGTCCAAGCTAGCCGCCGGGGTGGGTCTTCCGATCTCTGATCCGTCTACTTACCGTAGCCTTGCGGGTGCACTCTAGTATCTCACTTTCATACGACCTGACACTACTTAAGCCGTTCGGCAGATTTTCCTACATGATCCGCGAGAGCCACACTTCTAAGCTCTCAAACGGATTATCAAGTACATCTATGGCACACTTGATCTCGACCTTCAGCTCCAGCCGTCCTCCGTCTCAGCTCTCACTACTTATTCCGACGCCGACTGGGCCGAGTGTCCTGATACTCGTTGCTCCACATCTGGGTACTGTGTCTATTTTGGTGACAATTTGATATCAGGTCATCTAAACGTCAACCCACTATCTCACGATCCAATGCAGAAGCCGAGTACCGGGGTGTAGCCAATGTTTTTGCCCAGACCTGTTGGTTACGTAACTTACTCTGTGGGCTACGTGTTCCTCTTCAGCGGGCTACCCTTGTCTACTGTGATAACATCTCCGCCATTTACCTCTCGTTTAGTCTAATCCGGTGAAACATCAGCGCACCAAGTATGTCGATATTAACCTCCACTTCGTGCGTGAGAAGGTAGCTCTTGGACAGGTACGAGTTCTCCATGTGTTGTCGGCTCATCAGTATGCCGAGATCTTCACCAAAGGGCTTCCATCATTCTATTTTTGGATTTACCGTCTAGTCTTTGCATCTGCCCAGCTCCCGCTTCGAATACGGGGGAGTGTTAGGGATTATATTTAGAAAATACTGTAAATTAGGATGTAGAGATTATTCTGTTATGATTCTTTCCAATCATGTATCTTGTATACTTATATTCATAGAGGAATTATGGAGAGAGCCCAGCGAGGACTCCATTAACCAAATATAATTTACTTACGGTCACAGGCTCTGACTTCTTTTAACGCACTAAATGTTATAGACGGTAAACTCCGATTCGAAGGCTTATTCGCAAGGAACCTCAAAAATTGTGTGACATCGCCATTGACGCGTCCAAAGCTCCCCAAGCACAAACGATATCTCTCGATCAACACATGATTTCTTTCGGACACGAGGAGCACGTGAGCTTCGTCGAACGCAAAACCGATCGAGAGTTGCGTGGATTCGACTGTTTGATGCCGAGATCGCGGAGGTCATCGGTGGACCTCAAAATAACACAGACGATGCAATGAAAATTATTGTTAGAGAAATGAAATGGAGAAAGGAAGTAAATGCCACCATTTTCAACTAATTAAGCAAGTAAGTAATTGTGTTGCTGCTCTAACTAGTGGGGATTTTATAATTTCACATTGAATCAATTTAAGAAATAATCTTCTGAGTACCAAAGTATCTAATATCTTTTGTTTTCCAAAGCGTGAAGATTGTCACTACTGCAGAGTCTGCATTCCACGACGCCTCATCCATGGTGGTTGTGGAAAACCGCCGTTAAATATGTTTTTTACGGCGATTTTCTAGAAAACCGATGTTAAAATCCATAATATAACTGCGGTTTCTCTTAAAAACCGCCGTAAAATGGTGGTTGTCTTAGAACCGACGTTAAATTTGAACTAACTAACGACGGTTCTTAAGGAACCTCTGTGAATTAAACAAGTATTCACGGCGGTTCCTTAAAGTACCACCGTTAATTAGTTCGGCTAAATTTAACGTCGGTTTCCATTAAAATCGCCTTGAAATGAGATGAAATTTCACCGGCGATTCCATTAGAAACCGCTGTAAAATCCACAGTCTGCCATGTCACT
>BMAC01000867.1:265777-278150 GCA_014905375.1 Phtheirospermum japonicum | reverse complement strand
TTCTTCATGCTCGGCTAGTTACACAAAAAATTATCACGGGTTTTCTCTCGTTGGCTTCGAGAAAAACGTACTTAAGGTGGCTCTGAAAGTGGTTTCAACTCAATTTTAGGTTCTAATATGGGTTGAATAGACGTTTCGCTCACGTGCTCCTCGTCAATCTCAAATAGGTCAACCACCTCCTCCATTTTAAAATCATCTTCCTCGACGTTCCATTCCTCGAAAGGTATGATGCCGAACAATTCTTTCACGCTGTTGAATAGACGTTTCGCTCACGTGCTCCTCGTCAATCTCAAATAGGTCAACCACCTCCTCCGTTTTAAAATCATCTTCCTCGACGTTCCATTCCTCGAAAGGTATGATGCCGAACAATTCTATCACGCATTGATCCACTAAATCGAGATAAGAACAACCGGGTTCTATTAAATGTGAAGGAACACTTTCAATGTTTTTAAGTGAAAACGTGACCAATTCGTCAAACACTGAAAATGTCATTTTTCCTCGGCCCACGTCGATCAAGGTGTGTGATGTTTCCATGAAAGGTCTACTAAGAATAATTGTGTGCTCTTTGCTCGGTTTTGCAATTTCTCCGACATCTAATATCACAAAGTCCACGGGGACTACTAAGGTATCGACTTCCACCAATACATCTTCGACTACTCCAAGAGGATGTCGCACTAATCGGTTTGGCTAACTAAAGTCTTAAGCTCGTTGGTTTCATCTCCCCAAGGTTGCACTGTTTGTAAAGGGAGTAGGGCATCAAGTTGATCCCTGCCCCAAAATCGAGCTTTCCTCTAGCTTTTTGTCCATCCCCAAGAGTTATGATGATGCAGAAACTCCCTGGGTTGCCCACTTTCTATTGTAGTAGCTGAGGGAAAATTGCACTTACTTCTTTTGACAATAATATTATTTTGTTTGCCTCTAACTTCCTCTCTTTTGACGCTAATTCACTACTGCATAAATAGGATACTACGGCGCTTTATCCACGGCGGTTGTGGAAAACCGCCGTTAAATATGTTTTTACGGCGATTTTCTAGAAAACCGATGTTAAATCCATAATATAACTGCGGTTCTCTTAAAAACCGCCGTAAAATGGTGGTTGTCTTAGAACCGACGTTAAATTTGAACTAACTAACGACGGTTCTTAAGGAACCTCTGTGAATTAACAAGTATTCACGGCGGTTCCTTAAGTACCACCGTTAATTAGTTCGCTAAATTTAACGTCGGTTCCATTAAAATCGCCTTGAATGAGATGAAATTTCACGGCGATTCCATTAGAACCGCTGTAAAATCCACAGTCTGCCATGTCACTGATCCTCGTCTTGTTTGTTTCAACCGTTGATCCGTGTCCTCTCTTTATTTTTCTTTTTATTTATTTTTTTTCCAATTGTAAAATAAAACCTGAATTTAGAACCGTCCATCCCCTCTTTCTCTTTCTTTTTATTTATTTCTTTTTTCAATTCTTTTTCTGTGAGCAAGACTAGGTCCGTCCACATCTCAATTAAGAACCGTCCACCTTCACGCCGACCACACCGCCGGCCTTTCCTCCACGTAGCGGTGGGGCCTCCTCTACCTCTCCCGGATCACCGCAAAGCTATTCTCCTGAAAATTCCTGGATTTCGACCTCTCCCTCCTTCGGGTCCTGGATATTGGTCGTTGGTATTCGCTTTCGTTGACCGCCCCTTCTTCTGGATCCCCCACTAACGTCTATGTCAAGGCAATTGACGCTAAGCATTGCCCTGGTAATTGTGTTTTGCTGATTTTAATTTTGGTTACTTGGTTGCTTTTCAATCCTGTTCACCAAGTGTTTGTTATAACTCCCCAATGACCTGTTGCTGCAATATTGAGTTGGTTGGCGTTGGATTTTCCATTTTCATTGAGTTGCAATCTGGTGGTTGCTGTATTACGTGTACCTGCATCATGCTTTGGCTTATGATTTTTTGGCAGTAGAAAAGTAAATATAAAATAGATGGCTGTAATTACGAGTACCTACACAGTTTTGTGTTTTTCTGAGATTTTTGAATTCACATTGTTTTTATTTATTCATTTATTTAATTTTCATAGAGATGAAGGTCATAGCAGCTTACTTGTAGGCGGTTTTGGGTGGCAACGCCTCACCCTCAGCAGAGGATTTGACTAAACTCCTTGGCTCAGGTTCATTTCTGCTTTTCCGTATTCAAGTTAATTGAATTCTTTTAAATGCTTAAACCTGTTATAGAGTACGATTTGATTAATTTGGGATCTGGGCTAGGTTTTTGGGTTCATACACTAATGCATTGGCGAGTGTTCATTAGTGACAACATATTATTGTGCTAAGGGGTTCGATATCGATCAAATCTCACCACCGGAAAATTACCAAACAGTGGTGATTTTCGCTACCGGGTCCGGAATTAGGTAAATAAACGAAATACGCTTTGAATTTCATATAATGTTTGCTCAATTGTTAATTTCTCATTTATTTATTTATCAGGATTGGAATTATATTTGGTTTGTTTAAGCAAATTTCATTATGTGTTCTTATTGAAGTTCGAAACGAGCTACACCATTGTTGTTGCTTGCTTTGTATCTCCATGTGTAACCCATTGTTGTTCAATATCTCTTATCTCATCTTTATTGGAAAAGAGATCTGATGTCTGACTCTATTACGGAGCTAGAAATCTTAGTTGCATGGCGTATCAGGTATTACTCGCGTATTAATCATTATTTTCTTGCTTGCGCGTTTTAGAAAAAAAGGGGTTATATGTATTTGGTACGTTTATTCCTGTATTTTTTTTTTCAAAATCATGACTCTGACGCTGATTATATCTAAACATCTGAAATAGTTTCATGAATAATGATACTTTTTTTTGGCTTGTTTGGATCTTCTAACTTCATTAAAACATGGAAATGATAGCATAATGTAAGAGGTTTGAGCAGGAAGTAGTGTTGGTTACCATGGGATAGAGGTTTGAAAAAGATTTCCTAAAACATGGATTGCATCCTAGTATTGGATTGCAATTTAGACTTCAGCCTGATAACTTTTTCATGCTTCGATCCCATGCTCCGATTTAGTCGAGCTATCATCACTCTTTCTGAATTGATAAAATTCTTACGCTGATCCATTCTTTACTCCTCTTTTTATGTTGTGTTATATATTTATTATAAAACCAGTGTCCATGTTTGACTTGTTGATTTTCGTTTGAGTATTCATTTTAATTCTCTAAACTTGTAAGTTCTAATTTCATTCTCTATATTGGGTATTTTATCTTCTTTTTTTTTCTTTCTTTTTTAAAATTGTTTTGGAGTTTTTTATTTGGTTCTCTGAATCATTTGATTGAGATTGAGTTGCTTGAAGAGATTCTAGAAAGGAAACGAAATGCCAAACGGGCTCGAGAAGTAGTTTCTATGCACTTTTATTATAAATATTCATTGTTTTCTTTCTATGGCCTTTTAACTTGAGACGATTGATTTTGTTAATTTTTATGTTGTATGCTGCAGCTGAGAGAGGGTTTTTTGGTGCGCGCACTAATTAATTGACTGGTATTATTATCGTCCTGGAAAAAGGTATTACTCGAGTATTAATCATCATTTTCTTGCTTGCGCGTTTTAGAAAAAAGGGGTTATATGTATTTGGTACATTTATTCCTGATTTTTCTTTCCTCAATCTACTGGGGCAGTGCTCAATCCACCGGGGCAGTGCTCTGTGGCTAAAAACAAATGGTTGAGGTAAGTTAGTTGTTAACTTGTTTTGTTTTATCATTCGAAAATAGTTTCTTATGGAATCAGATTAGGTGCATGTACATATATTGTTGACTTGTTTTGTTTTGTTGTTAACTTTGGGTTATTATGTTGGGGTAATTTGTTAGATTAGGTGCGTATACATATATTCTTTCGGAGGCGGGGCGAAATCGGGATTTTCGACTTATTGTGCATGGTATATTGATTTGTTAGGGGAAAGAGCTGTAGTGGTAGTTTGTTCGAGTTGGTGGTTGTGTTGATTGGTTGTATGGATGTTTTCTAGTGAGAACAAATCAACTTCGGATTTGTAACATATATTGGTTGCACTGCTTGCAAGTTCTCATGGTGTATATTTTTATGTGCTTTGAGGAATTTATTTAAGTGTAATAGAAGACATTCTTTGTACTCTATTTGTTGTATATATGAGATCAGAAGATTCTTTGGTCTTTTGTTGTCTTGATGATTATTTTTGCGGTGGATTTGAAAAGGTGCACCTGTTTTCATTTCTTTTTTCTAAAACTATTTTACTACTTTCTAGAAGGTATTTTACAATGTCCGTTCTGGAAAATATACTTTCTATAAGGTAATTTCCAAGAACCGCCATAAAGTGTCACGTTCTGGAAAACAAACTTCCTAGAAGGTATTTTCAAGAACCGCCGTTAAAAGTGATACTTTCTACGGCGGTTCAAAAACCGCCGTAAATGACTACGGCGCCTCTTTCTCCGACGGTTCAAAAACCGCCGTTAAAAGTCCCCTGGAACCACCTTTAAAACTGTTTTCTGCAATAGTGTGTGTCCATAATGATAGCCAGATTTAGGGCATATTTTAGATTTTGGAATATAAACTAAAATATCTTCATGATTTATAGTAGTAAATTTCCACCAAAATATTGCTATTTATTTTGGTTTATTTACTGGAACTCACGTATATATTTTAATACGGTAGCATAAATTGGGGTTGTGCAATTTGGGGCAGATTTGGTTGAGCGAAGCAGAGTAGCCTACATTTGGAGCAGACGATGCAATGAGAATTATTAGAGAAAAGAAATGGAGAAAATAGGCAAATGCTGCCATTTTTAATTAACTTAATTAATTGTGTTGCTGCTATATTTAGGTTTCATTAATTTCTTGCATGGTGATAGATATCTTGTTAATGAGAAGCTTGTTGAAACTACAATGAACATGTATTTTATTTTAAAAGGGCTTTCAATTTCACTAAAGTTGGGCTTTATTCATGATCTGGGACAACAAAACCCCACTCTCGCTCGGAGCGTAAGGTAGTTAATTTAAATAACTCATGTGTTGGATTTGCCTTTTATTGTACTTACACTTTATTGAATTAATAGTTTTCTTGAATTAATAGTTTTCTCATAATTTGAGGCAAATGGTGATGATAACATTTATTGAGAATAAATTGGAATATAAACTATTGTGGAATCCTAAAAATTGAAATTGCTAATTGGGCAGATAATATAGTTGAGTTCTTTTGTGTGTTAAGGTTAGTTGTGTGTGGTTTTATTATCGAACCATAATTTTGTTTATTTTTCCATTGGGATACAGTTAATTCTTTACTGAAATTTTGCAATGATTGGCCATTGATTTGCAATATAATTGTGTTTGATAGGAGGACAAGATTGCAGTGCATATTGGATGTATTGCTGTTGAAGTTCATTTGCAAGACGAAGTCCCTGCCATGAAGTTTATTGCCTCATAGAGACAGAAAAGGCTGGTGGGGGTGTTTCTTTGATTAGTGTTACTCTCGTCGTGTTTGATGGTCGATGACAATTTTATATAATTAGATATTTTCAATACATAGATTGCAAATTTAAAGATCAAATATCATAGTCAGCCTTGTAGATATTACACACAACGAACAACGAACAACGATAATATTTTTCGAACGTGCGTAGACTGTTATTCTTTTGATTTTTTTCTAGGTCAAGTATGTGATCGTGTAAATAATGAATGGAAGTATAATATTTATTTGTATGAAAGGCCATTAAAAAATTTAATGTTGCACGAAAATCTCGCCTTTTTTTTTTAGTTTTCCTTTCACTTTTGATCATAACAGATGTGAGGGCTAGAAAGCACGTGGAAGAAATTATATCAAATCATTCAAAGGGTAATCCAGTATAACAAACCAGGATATGAAAACTTATCCTAACCCACCAGAATGCAATCATAGAAAAACAAACAATGAACTAAGTTTATTTCTATAATACTATCCCGAGACTCGGGATAAATCTATCCTATCACATCCCGAGAAACAAACAAAGCCTCGTAGATACTAAAACCTAAGCATTGGTTGATATTGTGGGGAATGTTGCATTTTACATTTCTAGTAATATGAACTCTATTTATTCATAAGGTACGTATTTAATGTTTAAAATATAAAGCACGATATATTTTAATTTTTGATATTTTGAAATATTATTGTCCTGCCGATATATAATTTAACGTCGTTGATTTAGTTTATTTTAAGACAAAAAAAATTTAGTCACTGAAGGACCCATTTTAGAATCACGCTTAGGATATATGCTAGAAAGAAATAGAAAATAAGTTCTTTTGTTTATTTTATTTGGACGTGTAAGAAGAAATAGTTATAAACTTATCTCGTCTTTTATTTTGCAAAGAGAAAAAATCATAATCAAATTACATATATATATGCTGGAAGATTGTTATTCACAAAATAAAAGGAACAATAAGTCTATTCTGTGGGAGTAAATTGAATGGTATTTATAAAAAAGAAATTGGCGTAGTAAAATTAATGCTCCACAGTAAATATTAAAGCAAAACTACTCTTGATTTTTACCAATAATTTATTATATGACCCGTGTTCACCTTATTAGGGGCACTCGCCATAAATTTATTATCGTCCGCCTATACGTCATGATATATGTCGGTTATATATGATGATATATTACAAGAATTTAGTGTTTAGGATTTTCTTTTTCATTTTTAGGGTTCAGATAGAATCTATCATCGTACTAATTATATGCGACGATATATGTCAATTCTATGTGATGGTGTATGACAGAAATTTAGGGTATATAATTTGTTTTCTCATTATAAGATTTAATTTTCCATTTTTAGGGTTTAGTTTTTTATTAGGGTTTATTTTTTTCATTTTAAGTTTTTAAATTCAGATTTATGATTTCAATTATTATGATATATACCAATTATATGTGATTATATATACCATTTGAATGTAATAATATATTAAAATTATATGCGATGATAAATTAAATTAATGAGTGTACCCTATAAAATTATAAAGAATGACTCATTTTACCAGGTTATGGCTAAATAATAAAGAATATAGATACCGTCGGGTAAGAATTGTAAATAGGAATTAAGCAGTTCTCAGTGACTAATTGAAAATGGAAGACTAAGGGGATGCTTGGTGAATTTTATGGGAATGGAAATGAGAATGAGTTTGATTGTGGAGGTTAATGGGTTTGATAACCCATGTTTGTGGGGGGTATGGCTCAATACCAAAAATTGGGCAATCAAACCCATAGTGTGGTAGTTATCAAGCACCACTTTAATAGTGTTTCCCATTCCCTACTCTCTAAACCCTCCAACCAAGCATCCCCTAAATGTTATATGGTCGTTGGCTATAATTGATTTCATTTCTTTTGTTTTAAAATCAAATAAGTCTTCAATAGTCCCGATAAAATTTAAAATATGAAAAATTAAATTTTAAAGTAAATTTGAGATGTAATATCGTATAATAGATGAATGTACTTTCAAGTTTAAACCTCCAATTAGTGTAAATTAACTGCCACATATAAAACAATAATAGCGTGAATGTCTATATCTCAGATTATATGAAATACACTACACACATGCTCTGAGTATTTATCGTGATTCTATCGGTTGTGTATTTTTAGCTCATGCACAGGAATTTTGTATTCATCAAATAAGTCCAAAAAGTTGGGCTACCAAATAAAGGGGGTACTAATCTCAAAAAGAGATCAGCGATCTGAAATTGTTTCTAAATACGTCACAGCGACTTGAAAGCCTTCAACGATCCACTCGGCGACCTCGCTGGTCCTGCAAAACAACGCCTCGAACGGGTCGAATTTCGAGCCCGTTAAGGCCCTCCGACGCTTAAATCATACAAGATGCAATTATGATATCATAAGTTTAGAATAATGAGAGGTATGCTCATTCTTTTATAAAGACAAGAAAAGTGCCCTCCAAGCCAGGGTTACCTTCTCCTAGCATAACTCCATAACTGTCTCAGAATTAGGATTCCTCCCATATAGTAAGTTCCCATAAACAATAAACCTCTCATTAAATTAATAAAATAGACCTGGGCCTGTTATTCTTTCCATACAGCCCATCGGGACCCCATAAACCACACACATTAAGTCCACGGGCTTTATCATTCATAAATCCCACAACCAAACTCAAGTACACAGCCCAAACCATAAGAGATCACGACCCTATATGAGAACTCATCCCCATACTACAGGTCGCTACTCTACACAAACCAACTCGCTCACTTCTTAAGGATACAATACAACTCGCCCATCTTCCAGGAGGAACACCCTCTCCTAGAAATGAGGTCGCTTACCACAAATAACCTCATTCATCACACAATACTACGTATGGACATTTTGGTCCGCATCATCTAGTCCCCCATGTTCTAGCTGATTAAGGCACGAAATCAGGTAGGACATGTAAAATCAGAATTACAAGAGCACAATCACTTCAAAAACAATAAGTAAATCATCATTTTACCTTACCAAACCACACATCAGAATCACACAGCTCAACAAACCGAGGTATAACACTCATCCTTCCATAGTAAATTATAGAACGTACATGGGACATGCCAAAGTATAGCTTCATTGAACTCACTTCTTTCTAAGATAGTACGATCACCTCGAGAGACGACTTACGAGTCCCCAAACCAAGTTCACAACTATATATATGACGACATGAAAACACACAACTTTTATCCACCGATTTAAAATCATATTCGAACTCAATAATTTCAAAAACGCAATCATAAACAAATAAAACACACAACACGCACAGATCACCTCACCACTTTACATCAACCATCCAACCTGATATACCGAGATATACAACAATCATCCCATAAGAATTTACCACATAAAATCGCGACCTCAAAAAGATCAGCTCGTTGAGCTCGCTCATCGTCCAAGAAGACATACCTGCAAGTCCCCAAGTCGAGTCCCCAGACCCATACCTGACGACCTAAAATCATACAGCCTTTCTTCTACAGCCTGAAGTTATAATCGGGCACAATAATACAAGAAAATATATGCTTTTGAAAATTCAAAACACCATAAACCATTTACTCGACCTAAAACAGGTCAATCAAAAATTCATTCCATTCCACAAACCATAATCATTACTTAAGCATCGTCTTATAATAATAACCATTTCATTAGCTCGCCAAGACCCCACATCATAATCCATAATATCCCATCAAGGCCCAAGATTGCGTTAACTATAAAGACACAAAAACCTATAAAACCATAAATCATAAAGATATTATCGACCTAAATTAGGTCGGTCAGAAAACCATTGCACCCAAAAGTCATCGCTAATCCAATAAAAGTATCAATCCATTCCATATAAACCATTACCAACCTAACAAAAGTGTTAGCCCATAACACACTCATAAAATATATGCCGAATCAAGCAAAAACCATATCAAATCACACATGACCCAGAAAAACCATTCAGTTTCCCAAGTTCGAATAAAACAGTTAGACCATACACAATCCACTTGTAACCATATGACAATAACATGGAACTGAAAACTACCCAGTCCCCCATGTTTATTTAATGCAAGCAAAACAAAACAACCAGGCCACATCACCCCAATAAAGCTCGCCTATGTAGTCTGATCGAGGATTTCTTAGCGCTCTAAGAATCGTCTCTGCAATAGTACGGAGTCGATTGTAGATGCGGTAAGTTGTCCCGAGTCGTGTCTCTCGAGGATGGATGTGATCGGCCTTCGGTTTTCTTTATCGTTCTTATCGTCGGTTTTGCTTAAACTAATTTAACCTAAGAAAGCGATAGTCATTGTTCGATTTTTATAACTAAGATTTAAATTGAAACTTAAGATTTAAAAACATTAAATACTTTTAAAGGAAATTAAAGCTTATAATAAAAATCGATCAATCTAAACTAATTAGCTATTAAAACTTAACTATTTGAAATTAGGAAAATGGAGGGAAAATTAAAGTCAACTTATTTGAATAAGTCAACAAAATTACTTAGCATTAATTAAAGGTTTAAAAAGGAAGATCTTAATAAACTTTTACAAACTTAGAAATTGATTACAACTAGATAACTTAAAAGCATAAGTTCATAAGCTAGAAAGCTATAAAATGAAATTGAAAGTTTGATAAGCAAAAGAGCCACTAAACTATGATCCAAAACACAACACAATATTAAAAAGGAATAACATGAAAATGAAACTAGATTATAGAAAGATATTACCAAATGTGTGTGATTACAAAAGCTTGAAGGAGGAAAGCTTGAAAGCTGAATGATTCTTCACAAAGGAAACTTAAAACAAAGCTTGAACATTAAACAACTAAGATCTAAGCTTAACTAATCTATAACTAATTACTAGAATTTATAGGAATTAAAATGAGCAAAATATGAAAAGGAAAGTTTTCTGGGTGTTTGGAGAGCTTTCTTGGGGAAGAGAAGCCTCTGGTCAAGTTGGTCTCATTGAAATGACGTCTGAGTGATTAAATCTTCAAAAATTTCTGCTTTTCAGTCGATCGACTGAAAAAGCAGTCGATCGACTGGCAGTCGATCGATTATGTCGGCAGTCGATCGACTGCGATGTCAAAACGGCCTGGAGCCCTGGAATCCAGTCGATCTTGAGGGGTCCAGTCGACCGACCGCAGTCGATCGGCCAAGTAGGCAGTCGATCGACTGCCTCGTCCAAAATGCCAAAATTCCTGGAATCCAGTCGATTTTTGCCGGTTCAGTCGATCGACTACAAAGTCAGTCGATCGACTGAACAATCAGTCGGCCGACTGGATTCCAGCGCCCGGCTCGATTTCTCGTTCTTTTCGCGTCCGCCGGTTTATCGAACCTCGTCCGTTGCGCTTCCTTGCTTTGTCCGTCCATTCCCGAGTCGAGTATCAATGATCCCAAACGAGCGTGGGCCCCGCTTGGACGTCCTACGGCCAAGAAAAATGGAAAAGTGAAAAACTACGAAAATTACTAATAAAACGTACAAAAACTAAGAAAATCTAGAAATACGAAAAACGGCCAACTCGACTCCTAAAGCAACAAAAAGCAAGCGAAAAACACGCAACGTGAAACTAAAAACGGTAATGAAAATATGTACAAAAAGATGAAATCAACCTAACCAAGGAAAAGGAGGATCAGCTCAAAATTATTGTCCGGTTGGAATCATCTCTCGCCAAGAAGGATGCCGAGCTTGAAAAGATTAGGAATGAACTGAACACTGTTCGAGGAACAATTTTAAATCTAAACAAAGGTAAGGCGAAGCTTGATGAAATTTTGCAGGTTAGCTTCCCAGAGTCCTCTAAGCATGGAATAGGTTACAAGCCAAGTCAACCCACGCAAGTGTCGAGTCAAGAACGAAAATCTTCCAAACGCCACAAGAAAAGGAGGAGACATTTCGTGTGTCATCATTGTGGAGAACCAGGCCACATTCGGCCCTTTTGCTGGAAGATCATTGGCGAGAGAAGACATTTCAGAGAACAAATATGCCTGTCAAGTACAATGTTGGTAACCGCGCTACCAACATCAATACCAATATCATATACAAACAAGTGTGGGTCAAGAAAAACAGCGTCAAGTTCAATATGATCCATACCTCCTTGAAGTCTCTAGTCCCTGGAGCCTGGTATTTTGATAGTGGATGCTCGAAGCATATGACAGGCTCAGAAGAATTGCTCTCCAAACATTGTCAGATTTAAAGGTGGAAAAGTGAAGCATGGAGGAGGCGCAAATGGCCAAATCGTTGGCCAAGGGACTCTCCATGTTCCTGGTGTTGTAACATTGGAAAATGTGCTGCTAGTAGAAGGACTTACAGCAAATTTGATCAGCATAAGTCAACTGTGCGACGGAGGTTTCAGCGTTAAATTCAACCGTGAAAAGTGTGAAGTTTATGAGGAGAATGGATCGTGTATTCTCACTGGGAAAAGAACTTCAGATAATTGCTACCAAATTCACAGTGATGCTTTTTGCAGGTTGTCCCAATTTAGTGATGCAGAACTATGGCATCAAAAGCTTGGACATGTAAATTACAAGATGATGGATAGGTTGGCCAAGGAAGAAGCTGTGACTGGACTGCCCAAGCTCAACACCAAGATCATTCCGGTGTGCGAGGCATGCCAAAAGGGGAAACAGGTAAGGGTGCCACATCCAGTCCAACAAAGTCTCACTACATCATCTTGCTTTGAACTGCTTCACATGGATCTCATGGGACCACTAGAGGTTGAGAGCCTTGGTGGTAAGAGGTATGTTTTCGTGATTGTTGATGATTTTTCTAGGTTTACTTGGGTAGAGTTTTTAAAAGAAAAATCTGAAACTTTTGAGGCTTTCAAAAAACTTGCAAAGAAGCTATGTGTAAGATTTAATGTAAAAATTGGTAGAATTAGAACTGATCATGGAAAGGAATT
>BMAC01000867.1:212534-254330 GCA_014905375.1 Phtheirospermum japonicum | reverse complement strand
AAGTCGTCAATTGGGTCGATTCTTGTCGGACTTTAAAAGAAACGAGCCCCAATGACTAGCCCGAGTCCACTAAACCTTAGCCCTGACTTAAGTTAAAAACTAAATAATTATGTGAACGACCCAGTAATATTTTAGTAAAATAACTATAATATAATAAATTATAATAATTTTTAGAATTCTAAATTTATTTCATATATGACTTGAAAGTAATTTAAATAAATAAATTACTAAATAATTATAATAATTTATTAGAAGTTGATATTATAATTTATTTGAAAACGAACTATAATTCGTTTAAATATAATTTTTAGATTATATAAAACTAAAATAGGAATGTGTTTATGGTGACGAGCTCGAGACTAGAATTATATTTTAAATTCACAATGATAATTAAATAAATAAATAAAAATGCATTGGATGTATGGATGTTACAACCTACCCCCCTTAGAAAAATTTTGTCCTCAAAATTTCGCACTTACCCGAAATGCCAAAATTTGGATACTTCGCTTTGAATTCTTCCTCCTGTTCCCAAGTGGCCTCGTTCATCCCATGACGTCTCCATTGTACCTTGATCAATGCTATCTCCTTATTTCTTAGTTGGTGTATCTTACGATCCAAAATCGCTTCCGGAGCCTCTTCGTAAGTTAAATCCTTATTAACCCCCAATTCTTCGTAGCTCACAATGTGGTGTGGATCGTAGACATACTTTCTTAACGTAGACACATGGAAGACGTTGTGAATGCCCGACAAACTAGGTGGTAGTGCAAGCTCGTAAGCCAACTCCCCGATTCTCCTGAGAATCTCAAACGGCCCTATGTACCTTGGCTTCAACTTCCCCCTTTGACCAAATCTCACTACACCTCGGACCGGCGCTACTTTCAGAAACACCTTATCGCCTACCTCAAAATGCAGATCTTTTCTTCGTCGGTCTGCATAAGATTTTTGTCGATCTTGAGCAGTCCTAATTCGATCTCGGATCATGGCGATGTGTTTAACTGTCTCTTGGACTAGTTCGGGGCCCAAAATCTTTCTCTCCCCTACTTCGTCCCAGTACAAAGGAGATCTACACTTTCTCTCGTAGAAAGCCTCGTACGGAGCCATACCAATGGTGGATTGGTAACTGTTGTTGTAAACAAATTCCCCCAATGGTAATAAGCCTTCCCATTGACTTCCCAAAGCACTTTGCAAGCTCTTCCAATTGGTTAGTCCTCTCAGTCTGACCGTCTGTTTGTGGATGATAAGCCGTACTGAACTTCAATTTAGTGCCCAAAGCACTTTGCAAGCTCTTCCAAAAGTTCGAGGTGAACCTCGTGTCTCTGTCCGACACAATCGAGACCGGTACTCCGTGCAACTTAACAATTTCACGAATATATATTTGGGCATATTGTTCCATGTTGAAGGTCATCTTGACCGGTAAAAAGTGAGCCGACTTGGTTAGACGATCTACTATCACCCAAACTGCCTTGTTACCTCTCGTCGAAGACGGTAAACCTACCACGAAATCCATCGAGATATGCTCCCACTTCCATTCCGGAATCTCTAGTGGTCTTAGAAAACCCGACGGTCGTTGGTGTTCAGCCTTGACTCGCTGACAAACTAGACACTTTCCCACAAAAGTGGCAATGTCTCTCTTCATGCTCCTCCACCAAAACACTGTCTTCAAATCCTTATACATCTTGGTACCACCAGGATGTGCAGTGTAAGGAGTGCAATGGGCTTCTTCCAGAATCCTTTTCCTTAGATCCTCGTCTTTTGGAACACAAATTCTTCCTTCGTAAAACAAAGCTCCATCGTCTGCTAAAATAAAACCTTTGATGGTTCCTTTCCGCACTTTCTCCTTCATCTCGCTTATGAAACCATCTCGAGTTTGAGTTCCCTTGATCCTTTCTCTCAATGTTGGTTGCACCACTAAGGATGCTAAGATCCCCTTCGTGTCCTTTGGAGGTATCACCATTTCGATCTTCATCTTGGCGAACTCCTCAACCAACTTATCTTGTTCGGATAGTAGACTCAACAGTCCTCCTTTACGACTCAAAGCATCAGCTACCATATTCGCCTTCCCTGGATGGTAGTTAATGGTACAGTCATAATCCTTAACCAATTCCAACCATCTTCTTTGACGCATATTCAACTCCTTCTGAGTGAACAAATACTTCAAGCTCTTATGGTCGGTGAAAATCTCACACTTGCCTCCATACAAGTAGTGTCTCCAGATCTTCAAAGCATGAACTACAGCCGCGAGTTCCAAATCATGCGTAGGGTAGTTCATCTCATGGGTCTTGAGTTGTCGTGACGCATAAGCCACTACTTTCCCATGTTGCATCAATACGCAACCCAAACCTTGTTTCGACGCATCGCTATAAATAACGAAGTCCTTCGTTGGGTCGGGAATTGTCAAGACGGGTGCGGAAGTGAGTCTTTTCTTCAGATCTTGGAAACTCTCCTCGCACTTCGTGCTCCAAACAGACTTCTCCCCTTTCCTCGTAAGTCGAGTCATCGGCACAGCTATCTTAGAAAATCCTTCGATAAATCTTCGATAGTAGCCTGCTAGACCCAGAAAACTACGAACTTCACTCGCATTCGTGGGGGTGGCCCATCCATTTATCGCTTCAACCTTAGATGGATCCACTTCTATCCCTTGAGAAGTGACGATGTGACCAAGYAACACTACTCGGTCCATCCAAAACTCACACTTARTGAATTTCGCATACAACTTCTCCTTGCGAAGTGTTCCKAACACTATTCGTAAGTGCTCTTCGTGCTCTTCTTGATTCTTCGAAAAGATCAAGATGTCGTCGATAAAGACTATGACGAACTTATCCAAGTAGGGGTGGAAAACCCTATTCATCAAATCCATGAACACTGCTGGAGCATTYCTTAGCCCGAAAGGCATCACAACAAACTCATAGTGTCCATATCTRGTTRTAAAAGCAGTTTTCGGAATGTCACTCTCTTTGATCTTCAACTGATGATACCCCGACCTTAAATCGATTTTAGAGAAGACACTTGCTCCTTTTAATTGATCGAATAAGTCTTCAATACGAGGTAACGGGTACTTGTTCTTTATTGTGAGTCGATTAAGTTCTCTATAATCGATACACATTCTCATTGACCTATCTTTCTTCTTAACAAAGAGGATCGGTGCTCCCCACGGTGAAACACTCGGTCGAACAAAACCTAAATCCAACAACTCTTGGATTTGTGCCTTTAGTTCTTGAAGTTCCTTCGGTGCCATCCTGTAAGATGCCTTTGAGATAGGTTCTGCCCCTGGTGTCAAATCAATTGTGAACTCGACTTGACGACTGGGCGGTAATCCTGGTAACTCTTCCGGAAAGACGTCCTTAAAATCTCGGACGATGGGCACTTCGTGCGGTGTCACCTCGACCGCTGAATTGCTCACCAAATTCACCAGGAAACCTTGGCATCTCTCTTTCTTCAACAGCTTCATGGCCTTCATTGCCGTTATCACTTGTGGCACCGTCTTGGTCTTGGCTCCAAAGAACTTGATCTCTCCACCTTCTGGGAGTTTGAAAGTTATTTCTCTTTCGCGACATTGTATCTTCGCTTGATAATTCGTGAGCCAGTTCATTCCTAATATCAAGTCGAAATCCTTCATTTCGATCACATACAAGTCAGCCTCGAGATTTTTCCTCCTACATCGATCTTCACTCCCTTATCCATCAAGTTCGTAATCAATACGTCTCTGGATGGTAAACCAACATCTAAGGGTTCCTCTACTCTAGTGCTCTTAACTTCAGTTAAATCGTGAAATTTCTTCGACACAAAAGAGTGCGAAGCACCCGTATCAAAAAGCACAAAAGCAGGAATTCCTGAGACAGTCAACATACCTGTTATAACTCCAGGGTTCTCTTCAGCCTCATTGCGTGCCATGGCATACATTCGAGCATTTCCTCCATTGGTTGGTCCTGGCTTTGGCCCTCCACCGCCTTGTTGCCTTTGACCATATACAGGACAGAACTGCGTTGCATGCCCACTCTGACGGCAGCGGTAACACTTTCCTTGTCCTCGAAGGCACTTTCCGAGATGCTTCTTGCCACAAATTCCGCACGGGATTCTGTTGTCTATCCCTTGCTGAAAGTTCCCGCCGCCAGTTTTCTACTGTTTGCCATGGTTGGAACTTCCTCCTTCCCACTTCCTCTTGTCCACCGAAGCCGTGGGTTTAGACTTCACCTCATCCATTCCAAGACTTGACTCCACGTCTTGGGCTCTTTTAACCATCTCCGAGTAAGGAAGGTCGCCTTGTGCTGAAAGGATACCCGCTAGTTGAGCCCTCAAACCTCTTTTGAACCTCAACGATTTCTTCAAATCGGTGTCCACTAGGTGTGTAGCGAAATGGCTCAACTGGTTAAACCTCCTCTCGTACTCAGTGACCGTCAAGTTTCCTTGTTTGAGATTCAGGAACTCGGTCTCCTTCTGATCGCGATACGAGCGCGGGAAAAACTTCTCCATAACCACCGTCTTGAACTTGTTCCAAGTGAAGGTGTCTCGCTCTGTCTCCGAACAGTTTCTCCAATAACCTTCCCACCAGTCGTCAGCATCTTCAGTTAGCTGAAAAGTGGCACACGTGACCTTCTGTACATCGTCGCACGCTATCATTCGAAAGATTCTTTCGAGCGACCGGAACCACTCCTCCACTGCATCAGGTCCATCTCTCCCATTGAAAGTTGGGGGTCGGTACTGGCGGAACTGATCCACTGCTCTCGAGTTGTTGCCTCCATTCCCCAAACCGTTATCTTGAAGGCGTTGGAAGAAGTTGGTGAAAACCGTGTCCATAGCCTCAACGGTCGTTTGATCGAAGTGGGGTGGGTTTTCTTCATTAACCCTGTTTCCGTTTCTTCTTCCTCGGTTTGACGCCATATCCTAATATCATCAAAGCGTTTACTTGGTTAATTACGAGGTATCAATCTAAATATACGTCGTAAGATTGCATCTTCTTTGTCCGAGAGCCACAAATGATATTTGGTCAACAAAAATGACCCACCCGTGTCTACCTCTTGAAAAGTCGTAACTAATGAAAGTCTCCATTCCTTGGAGAGCAATCATACCCATAGCATCAACAACCATTCCCAATACAACACATTCACATCAAAAGCATCATCAACCATTTCCAATACAATACAATCATAACCAAAGTATAAACATCCATACCCAATACAATGCAGTTATGATTTAACATGGAATTTAAATAAATGATTAAACAATTATAATGAACTTTGGTACCTTGAGGATATCGACGAATGTTCAACGAGGAGGGATGAAAACTATTTAAGTAATTTAAATATTTATTTTATAAACTTTTTGATTCTCACAAACGAAACGAGTCTACAGAACCAAACAAAACCTTGGCTCTGATACCACCTTTGTAACGCCCCGATTTCACTTTAGTTTAAAAATGATTTATATTTTCAAAATAATTAAATATAGAAATCTTGGCGTCACAATAAATGTCACCTACCCCCCTTAGAAAAATTTTGTCCTCAAAATTCCGCACTTACCCGAAATGCCGAAATTTGGATACTTCGCTTTGAATTCTTCCTCCTGTTCCCAAGTGGCCTCGTTCATCCCATGACGTCTCCATTGCACCTTGATCAATGCTACTTCCTTATTCCTTAATTGGTGTATCTTACGATCCAAAATCGCTTCCGGAGCCTCTTCATAAGTTAAATCCTTATTAACCTCCAACTCTTCGTAGCTCACAATGTGGTGTGGATCGTAGACATACTTTCTTAGCATCGACACATGGAAGACGTTGTGAATGCCGATAAACTGGGTGGTAGCGCAAGCTCGTAAGCCAATTCTCCGATTCTCCTGAGAATCTCAAACGGCCCTATGTACCTTGGCTTCAACTTCCCCCTTTGACCAAATCTCACTACACCTCGGACCGGCGCTACTTTCAGAAACACCTTATCGCCTACCTCAAAATGCAGATCTTTTCTTCGTCGGTCCGCATAAGATTTTTGTCGATCTTGCGCAGTCCTAATTCGATCTCGGATCGTGGCGATGTGTTTAACCGTCTCTTGGACTAGTTCGGGGCCCAAAATCTTTCTCTCCCCTACTTCGTCCCAGTACAAAGGAGATCTACACTTCCTTCCGTACAAAGCCTCGTATGGAGCCATACCAATGGTGGATTGGTAACTGTTGTTGTAAGCAAATTCCACCAATGGTAATAAGCCTTCCCATTGACTTCCCAAGTCAAGTATGCAAGTTCTCAGCATATCTTCCATGACCTGGTTAGTCCTCTCAGTTTGACCGTCTGTTTGTGGATGATAAGCCGTACTGAACTTCAATTTAGTGCCCAAAGCACTTTGCAAGCTCTTCCAAAAGTTCGAGGTGAACCTCGTGTCTCTGTCCGACACAATCGAGACCGGTACTCCGTGCAACTTAACAATTTCCCGAATATAGATTTGGGCATATTGTTCCATGTTGAAGGTCATCTTGACCGGTAAAAAGTGAGCCGACTTGGTTAGACGATCTACTATCACCCAAACTGCCTTGTTACCTCTCGTCGACGGCGGTAAACCTACTACGAAATCCATCGAGATATGCTCCCACTTCCATTCCGGAATCTCTAGTGGTCTAAGCAAACCCGACGGTCGTTGGTGTTCAGCCTTGACTCGCTGACAAACTAGACACTTTCCCACAAAAGTGGCAATGTCTCTCTTCATGCTCCTCCACCAAAACACTGTCTTCAAGTCCTTATACATCTTGGTACCACCAGGATGTGCAGTGTAAGGAGTACAATGGGCTTCTTCCAGAATTTCTTTCCTTAGATCCTCGTCTTTTGGAACACAAATTCTTCCTTCGTAAAACAAAGCTCCATCGTCTGCTAAAACAAAACCTTTGATGGTTCCTTTCCGCACTTTCTCCTTCATCTTGCTTATGAAACCATCTCGAGTTTGAGTTTCCTTGATCCTTTCTCTCAAAGTTGGTTGCACCACTAAGGATGCTAAGATCCCCTTCGTGTTCTTTGGAGGTATCACCATTTCGATCTTCATCTTGGCGAACTCCTCAACCAACTTATCTTGTTCGGACAGTAAACTCATCAGTCCTCCTTTACGACTCAACGCATCGGCTACCACATTCGCCTTCCCTGGATGGTAGCTAATGGTACAGTCATAATCCTTAACCAATTCCAACCATCTTCTTTGACGCATATTCAACTCCTTCTGAGTGAACAAATACTTCAAGCTCTTATGGTCGGTGAAAATCTCACACTTGCCTCCATACAAGTAGTGTCTCCAGATCTTCAAAGCATGAACTACGGCTGCGAGTTCCAAATCATGCGTAGGGTAGTTCATCTCATGGGTTTTGAGTTGTCGTGACGCATAAGCCACTACTTTCCCATGTTGCATCAGGACGCAACCCAAACCTTGTTTCGACGCATCGCTATAAATAACGAAGTCCTTCGTTGGGTCGGGAATTGTCAAGACGGGTGCGGAAGTGAGCCTTCTCTTCAGCTCTTGGAAACTCTCCTCGCACTTCGTGCTCCAAACAAACTTCTCCCCTTTCCTCGTAAGTCGAGTCATCGGCACAGCTATCTTAGAAAATCCTTCGATAAATCTTCGATAGTAGCCTGCTAGACCCAGAAAACTGCGAACTTCACTCGCATTCGTGGGGGTGGCCCATCCATTTACAGCTTCAACCTTAGATGGATCCACTTCTATCCCTTGAGCAGTGACGATGTGACCAAGGAACACAACTCGGTCCATCCAAAACTCACACTTACTGAATTTCGCATACAACTTCTCCTTGCGAAGTGTTCCCAACACTATTCGTAAGTGTTCTTCGTGCTCTTCTTGACTCTTTGAAAAGATCAAGATATCGTCGATGAAGACTATGACGAACTTATCCAAGTAGGGGTGGAAAACCCTATTCATCAAATCCATGAACACTGCTGGAGCATTGCTTAGCCCGAAAGGCATCACAACAAACTCATAGTGTCCATATCTCGTTCTAAAAGCAGTCTTCGGAATGTCACTCTCTTTGATCTTCAACTGATGATACCCCGACCTTAAGGACGACTTAAGTTAAAAACTAAATAATTATGTGAACGACCCAGTAATATTTTAGTAAAATAACTATAATATAATAAATTATAATAATTTTTAGAATTCGAAATTTATTTCATATATGACTTGAAAGTAATTTAAATAAATAATTATAATAATTTATTAGAAGTTGATATTATAATTTTATTTGAAAACGAATTATAATTCGTTTAAATATAATTTTTAGATTATATAAAACTAAAATAGGAATTTGTTTATGGTGACGAGCTCGGGACTAGAATTATATTTTAAATTCATAATGATAATTAAATAAATAAATAAAAATGCATTGTATGTATGGATGTTACATACACCATAGAATTGAACCCGTAAATTCTCCGTAAAATAATTTATTTATTAGTGTAATAAGAACACTCTTCCAAGTTATCCTTCTTACAATTTCGTTGTTATCAGTTGAATTCATTTGGGATCCGATACCTCCAAAGATGGGTTTCCATTATAATAACATAATTAATAGGTACCATCTCATCCCAAAATCCAATGAAAACACCATAAAGAATGATATGCCCTATTGACTTATGTCTCATAGTCAAGTGCCTTATTTTTTGCTTATAGCTTTTAGCAATTGCAACTTGATTGTCGAAAAGTAAATAAATAGGATGAATATGCTTGAAGTAAAGTAGGAATGTCGTTTAAAAAACTCACAAGTTATTCAGCCTTGTACAATTAATATCTAAGGCAATTAATTCTACTTCCCATGGTCAGTCGAGAAAATATTGTCTGCTTAGCAGACTTCCATGATTTACCTCGACCCTGTTAATGAAAAAAAAAAAATATTTACTAGTTGAATTAGTTTCTGCCGAATCAGAAATCCAATTCACATCATCATAACCTTCTAAAAATCAGAAAAACATAGGTAAGAAAAAATAAGGAAAACAAATGAATTTAATATCATAACTCATAGTCTATTTAAATATTGAAATAACCTTTCAAAAGCACTCAAAATGAGAAGGATTAGGATTATGAGTTTATCTTGATAATCTACCAACATCAGACACAATGTCCGATTAAGTATGATTTATCAAATGCAACAATGATCCAATAATTTGGGAATTTTACTGTTGAGAAATACTAGCACCTTTATATCTTTTCAATTTAAATTTAGATCATAAGGAGTAGATACCAGACTCACATTAAAGTAATTGAATTTTTTTCAAAACTTTTTCAATATAATGAGATTTGATAAATATGTGCGATCATATTATTTTTAATAATTTTCATTCCCAAAATAACATTAACAAGAACAGTTATTGCTTCAAAATTACTAGGCAAGAATTTATTTATTTATTTTTTATAGTATCATTGATTACTTTAATATAAACTCATTTATCACTTTTTCTTAATATAAAATTCAATATAAATTATAACACCATCAAAATTTACAAGTAGTACTATTTAAAAAATAACTAACACACCACACTTTAAAAATTTTAAGAGATTATTTTTGTAAGCAATTGAATCCGATGCACAAAAATTGAAATTTAATTTTAAATATAAGACGATTACAATTTAAATTCCAAAATGTTGCTTTTGAATTTGAGACCTATCAATTAAAATTGAGCACTTCTAGTTAAACCAATTCAAATAAACAAAATGAAACCTCAAAAGAATTATCAACACCAGTTTGAATCATTAACCTTAATAATATAACCAATCAAATTGAGAATTGTACATATACAAACAGAAACTTGTTAACACAGTACATGTGTTGGAAATTGTGAGAAAAAAAAAAGGAATATATAATCACTGTAATTAGAAAGATGGAAAATAGTGAAATGAAACTCTTAGTCGAGTCGAGTTTTACACTCTTTCCGCAAAACGAAATTGCCCAAATAGAGCTATTCGTTGTTGGCAATTCATTTCCAAAAATAAAATGACTAGAACTCCGGCGAACCAGAAGAATTCGGATAGAGCTACGAAAAAGAAAGAATGCAGAAAAGCTGTATGCTGAGTGTTGTTGGGAATATTAATTATTTTCAACAATATTATTCCCTATTTGTAGTTTGTCTTTCTTAGGACATTAAGCATTTTAGAACTCTAAATTTCTTTTCTAGTTGGAGTTTAGGACTTTATTTAGTTTCCTAAGTTTTTGTCTAACTTGTTTATCAAGACTAGGAGTCTTGTTTAATTATATAAGGAGTGAAGACGAAAAAAAAAGACGCGAGAAGATCGCAGCAAGCAAGGACGCAAGACACGGAGAACACGAGCAAATAGATTTCTTGAGGTAACGATGCAAATCAAGGAGATCTTGAAAGTTGCGTAACCAACGAAGAAGATCGTCACAAACTTTGCCACGAGACTTGAAGCCACGATCTTAATCACGAAGATCTTTGAAGTTGCATAACCAACGGAGAAAATCATCATACCGAGGCGACGAGTATTTTGTGTATCAAGAGTTAATGTGTCACCTCCCCCTTCTCCTCCCCTCACTCTAACCCTATATACCTCTAACCCTATATACAAGGTTGATTGAGGTACTAGTGAAAACAGCAAAGGGCTAGTGCTAGTCGAACAATGAAATAAGAAAGTATTTAGGGAATTTTGAATTGGGAAGTATCCAGAAAAAGCTCGATAATACTAACGATCTTGTGCAGTATTGGTCGAAAGTGGCCACTATTTTTCCTACACTATCTAAGATTGCTGATTTATACATATTTGTGTGTGATTTTTGTATGTTTTTGTGTATTGTATTGTGTTCTTAGTCGTGTTTTAGTTGTATTTTATCCCATTTTTCCATATTTTGCATTTTAGTAGCGTTTGTCGCTTTTTAGTATTTTTCGTATTTCTCTTTTACTGTTTGTAGATTTTTTTTGTTATTTTACTTTTCTTTATTTTAGAATAGTCGATCAAGCCTATGAATGTTCCCAAGGATCACAACTGACTCGATTTGACAAAATTACGACTCGGACCCTCGAAGCACAACCATCGATCGACGCCTAATCGACGTGCCATCGACAAGATTATTTTTCAGAATTGTTGGCCAGGTCAATTTTGGCTATTGTGGGCAACATGACTACTTTACCCACACTTTCACCCTTATAAATATAACATCTTTTCTTAGAATTGAGAGTTCTTGAACCCTTAGGGTTTGACAACCCAACCCTTCTCTTGTTTTCATTATTTTTCTTTCACCTTCAAGCATCTAATTCTTAGTACATTAGTTCAGCTTGTAGAATCGTAACTTAGCATCTAGTCGACTTTATTTATAATTTGAAGAAGCACAATGTTCTTGGCAGATCTCTCTCTCTCTCTCTCTCTTTTGGCTTGAATATTCTTAGAACTTTTAATAATTGGGTAATCTTTCATTATTGATTTATGGGTTAATTCTCATATAGACCATTAGCGAAATATTTTTTTCGCAAATAGACAACTGAAATCTCAACTTCCCACTTAATCCAAAATATTATATAAGAGTACTAAATTACCCATTTTAACTATTTTATTTTGTTCTTCAAAAACTCAGAACTACTCGTGTAAATTCAGAACTACTCGTGTAAGTTTCAGAACTACTCATGTAAATTCAGGACTACTCGTGTAAATTTAGAACTACTCGTGTAAATTTCAAAACTATTCTTCAAAAATTCAAAACTACTCATGTAAATTTTGGAAAATTACACACTACTTCGCATAGTTTTTGGGAAATTACATACTAATTCGCATATTTTTTTTGAGAAATTAGGTACTACTCTGCATAAATTGCATACTACTTCACAAAATTTTGGAATATTACAAACTACTTTGCAAGATTTTTGGAAAATTACATACTACTTTGTCAAAACCTAATAGGTTTGGTGTGCAATGTTATTTTATAATTCCTCTTATTTGTTGGATAAATCACAAGCTACATCCTTGTATTCATTCTAACCCCATGGTTAAAAGCGGCGACACAAAAGCCCGTAGCAACACCGAGTAGACATCTGATGAGAAGCAACGCCCACTCCGGCGGCGCACTCTCCTCGAGAAAATCATCGTCGGCTGTGGCATTGGCGCTATCACCACCATGATCGGGAGGCGCAGGGGAATAAGGGGAAGACGAAGAGAGGCGGTGATGTTCCCTATCGGGTCGGAGCTTGACGCTCAGCCTGCGGCCCGATCCTGAAAGCCCACGATCCAAACGCTTCAATAGATCCGATGTAAATTCCCCCTATTGCTGCCATTATTGTTCCTTGTCGGCGATTGGCCACCTCCTCGTTCCAGATCGCCGTCCTACCCGGATGAACTGGAGCGCAATAATATTGCGCAATCGCTAAAATTGCCACCCGATGACATATCTCCGGCCACCGCTACACTTTTCATAAAACCATTATTTCTGACGTACAACATGCACAACTATACATACACCTTCACCGTCCATTCCACTGTTTGAGACTCGTCTCACTTGATTTTTCTCTCTTTTCACGTTATTATTATTTATTAATATATTATTATATTTTTTTTTTCCAGAAGTAAATCATTGGGAGGAGTTTTTATTTATGGTAGAACAAAGAATGAGGATCGTGGTTTGGTTTGATATAAAAGTGTGTGTTTGTGTGTAATATATATATATATATATATATATATATATATATATATATATATATATATTTGATAATTTAAATGTACTTATTGACTAAATGAGAAGTTTTTGGCTTATATGCAAATAAAAAGAGTCATAGAACTATATGAGGATTGTCTTTTATGTTTTACGAGTATATGGGAATTTTCCCTTGATTTATTGCATTTCTCTTGTTATTTTCTATGAATGTTTGGAGCTATCGATTCTCTTGTTTATGAGTTTTATGTTAATTGTTGAAAGTTATGTTTTATTTGTTAATGAAGGTTATTATTCTCCATTGTTGATTTCTTATTTTCTTTCAAGTTTTTATTCTTTAATCATGTTCAAGCGTGTTTTGCGGTTGTGTTATTGTATTTCTTGATGATTGCTGGTTAGAATTCATGAGTCTAGTGCCTAGATGATTTTAGAACCATCAATTGGAATTGTTGGGTGTTTACTCTACAAGTTGAAATTGACAACCCCAACTCGTAGATTAAGTGTTCGATCAAATGCTAGTTAATCGTGGAGACGATTCTAGAGCTCTAGACCCCTGTTTTATTAATCTTTTCAAAGTTTTTGAATTCATTTCTCATCATTTAAATCATCGTCTTGGTTATTACAACTTTAAAAATGAAATTTGATCACGTATTTAGTGTAGTCTTTTTTCTTATTTTCTCATTCGTGAAGCAAGTACGAAAACTACTTCCGATTAATCTTTCTCGAGAGATTAGACTCGAGTCAAACTTTTCACTTACAATTGCTCTGTTCTCTTGTGGACGAACTTTTCTAAAATTATACAAAAAGTGTAACAAGTTCGATTCAATTGCCAAGAAGGTTCTCGCCGTTTATGTTTCAACAGTTTATGTTGAACAGGCCTTTAGCACGGGAGGTTTTGTGTTAGATGATAGGTGGTCTAACTTATTACCCAAAAATTTTGAAAATCAAATGTTAATGAATGAGTTAAAGCTGAAAAACGAGAACAAGAACTGTAAATGGATGAAGGTGAAGAGAGCGACCATTACGATACCAACTCGGGAAACAACAACAACGACGAATGAATGAAGACGAGCCTCTTCCACTATCCACATAACGTAGGTAATTAAGATAAGTATAAGAATTACGCAAACTTTGATTCTTCTACGAGTATACGTAGAGAAGTTAGTTCTAATATTAAAAGTACAAAATTTTTAATTTTAATTTCTAATATTAGAATTAAAATCAAATCCTTTTTTAACTCATTTTTTTCAAAATTTAAAAAATTGAACTACGTAAACTTTGATTTTTTACGAGGATACGGGGCAAGTTCATTGTAATATTAAAAGTTAAAATTAAGAATTTCAACTTTTAATATTATAATTAAGATCAAATCCTTAAAAAATATATTTTTAAAGTCTCTACCTCAGAAACTCAATTATTCAAATTTTATCTAAGTTCATTTATTTATGTCATTCTAAGTTTATTTAAGTTTTTCATTTATTTATCTCTTAATTATTCAAATTTTATTTAAGTTTTTTAATTCATTAAAAAAATCGATAATTAATCGTTGATTTTTCGATTAATTGATATTTCAATTTACCAACCTAAACTATTATTATAACTGGTTCACCATTGATTCGATTACGTCTTAAGTTAGGACGATTATTTTAACCAACAACTTGTCATTGGTTTAAAAGCTGACTGACCGTTTATAATCGGATTGACACTTCTGTTGTATATATCAGAACTACGCGTGGCTGATGCATAATCTCAAATATCTTGGTACACGTGGTGTAGGCTCGTTGGACAGAGCAATACTATTGTTGTACTAGGCACCACAAAAACACCGGCACGGTGTTGATTTCTTGTCCAATTTACCTCGTCCACATGAATTGTCAAAGCCTCAAAGGGGCTGTTTTTAATTCCTCACACTTCATACAAAATCGACAAAATACTTGCATGCCTAATGAAATACACACAAATATATTATTCTTTAACATCTATGGAAATTATCACTTTAAAACAATGTAAATGAAAAAGAAAATCATTGAAGAATAAAATAGAACCATTCATGTGGTGATAATTTCACTGAGGAGATTAGAAATATGAAATATGTAATTTATTAAGAATTTATGTACAATTATGATAGATAAATTAGATGATGATTATATGGGCCAACTCGATTTTATCTTTAATTGTTAAAGGAATCCACTTTTATTTTTTAAACATAATTCTAGGGCCCAATTATTAAGGCCAAGCAAAATCTGTTAATTATGTTTTTGAACACCTCGACGGAACAAGGTGCTACCTCTATGTGAACTCTAAAATGTGAGGTTGATCATTTAAACAAAAAACACAAAACGAAGTTGATCAATTTATTAGAATACATAATAATTTTTTTGGTATATCAATATAGTTGGCAAAATGGAAAATCACTAAAATAATAATAGTGCACAAAATGAAATAGATTAAGAAATTCTATTACTTTTGTTCATCGACAAAATTAATATATTAGTTGATCACTCTTTAAATGATTAATTAATAAGGAAAATAAAAATATGTCATTTAGTGCCGTTTTATCCCTGAGGCCTTTACCCGATTGCTTCTCCTTTATCTTCAATGGCAGACGCCTGAGAAGGAGGGAGCAAGCAGTCTCTCTCTCTCTCTCCCACACACACACGACGCAGATAGTTTCACGCATTCTCATTATACTATAAAATATGTAACACAAACACACCCTAAAATAAAAATACACCAAAAAGGAAACCAAAAAACAAAAACAAAAACAAAAATGGACTTAGCCTCAAAACTCCAATTCATGGACCTCCGATCACCTTTCCTCGCCGGAACAACCCCACTCCCCTTTCCCCGCCCCCTCCGCTGCCCCTAACCACCCCCACCCCCTCTTCCCTCAAACCTACACTCGCCCACTTCAAAAAACCCACCTCGAATCCCCTCCAAATTACATTCTGCCGCCACCTCCACCTCCGCCGCCGCCGCCATTCTCCAACAAGACGACGAAAGCATCGAATCCCTCTTCACCGCCAACAATCCCGACCAATCGGAAACCACCTCCAAGCGCGGCAAGAAAACACCCACTGGCGCTTCCTCAATCTCCTCCGGCGTTCGGCTAGAGAACGTGACTAAGACCTACAAGGGCGCCACCGTGCTGAAAAACATCACCTGGGAGGTTAAAAAGGGCGAAAAGGTCGGCTTAGTCGGCGTTAACGGCGCCGGCAAAACGACCCAGTTGAGAATCATATCCGGTTTAGAAGAACCGGATTCGGGCCACGTCATCAAGGCCAAGAACAACATGAGAGTCGCATTTCTGAGCCAAGAATTCGAGGTTCTATCGACGAGGACGGTTAAAGAAGAGTTTTATAGCGCGTTTAAAGAGGAGATGGAGGTTAAAGAGAGGCTCGAGAAGGTAGAAAAGGCGATAGAAAAATCGGTGGACGATTTGGAGCTGATGGGGAGGCTTTTGGATGAGTTTGATCTGTTGCAGAGGAGGGCTCAAGCTGTGGATTTGGACGAGGTTGATGTTAAGATTAGTAAGTTGATGCCCGAGCTCGGTTTTGCGGCCGAGGATACGGATAGGCTCGTCGCCTCGTTTAGCGGAGGGTGGCAGATGAGAATGTCGCTTGGGAAGATTTTGTTGCAGGTATATAGTTTGGAGCTTTTTGATATCTTCAAGGTTTAAGATGAAATGGGTTTTGGAATTAGTTTTTGCTTGGTTTTGAGTTGCTTGTGTTGCTAGTTGTTGGTAAAGTATGATGGTTAAACAATTGAAATTATTTGATTTAGGGAGTGTTTGTAGATAGTTAAAAAAAAAGTGATCGTCAGCGTGTTTAGTGTTTCGAATGTGAACTTGTGTATTTTATTAGACAATTTAATCTGAATCTAAGTAGATGGAGGGGTGCTTTAGATTTCTGATTCTGCTTTTAGTTTCATTTCGAATCATTCAAAAGCACTTTTACAACTTATTCCTTCTTTAAAAAATTACTCAACTTTTAGGTTATATTGCAAACACTACAAATTATTGATTCTCATTTAATTTTGATTCCAACTATAAAAAATCACGTCTTCTAAAAGTAAAATGGTTGCTGCTGATGACCATTATTTGCAGGATCCCGATCTATTGCTTTTGGACGAGCCCACAAATCACCTGGATCTCGATACGATCGAGTGGCTCGAGGGTTATCTGAAGAAGCAAGACGTGCCGATGGTGATCATATCCCACGACAGGGCTTTTCTCGACCAGCTGTGTACTAAAATCGTGGAGACCGATATGGGCGTTTCGACAACGTACGAAGGAAGTTACTCGGACTATGTTATTGCAAAGGCGGCCCGAATTGAAGCTCAGCTTGCAGCGTGGGAAAAACAACAGAAGGAGATCGAACAGACTAAAGACCTCATAAACAGGTTAAGCGCAGGAGCGAATGCTGGTCGTGCTTCTACAGCTGAAAAGGTCGATCTTGAATTTTTTTTAGGGATTATTACAAAAACTACCCTTAAGGTTTGGAGTATTTACAAAAAAACAAAACAAAAAAACAGCTAACTTTGAAAATTACATAAATCACCCTGTGGTTTGGTTCCATTTACAATTTGTCCCAACCGTTAGTTGACTTGACGGAATTTGCTGACACAATTATGTTCTTCAACTTTTCAAAATATTACAAATAGCCAACTTTTCATCTGGCTGTTTGTAATATTTAGAAAAACCGAGGGTTGTAAATGTGAAATGCAAGGCAAAGAGTTGGGGGTTTATTTGTAATATTGAGAAAAGTGGAGGGATGTAATTGAAAAAATTTGATGATGTCAGCAATTTCCGTTAGTTCCACTAGCAGGTGCAAAAACGTAAGGCTGTTGTAGTAACCTCAAGGGTAATTTTTTAATTAATCCATTTTCTTATTTATTATCTGCGATTACTCATTTTTATTAGTGATATTTACAAGAAATATCCTTGAGGTATGACCTAATTACAAAAAAAGAAGGGTTTTGATTTATTTATTTTTAATTAGTTTTTATTTTTTTGCTTATGAAGGGGGTAAGTGTAAGACAAAATGAAATCTCATGGGTATATTTTGTGATTTTTAAAGTTAGTTGAGCTCATCACGGGTGCTTTTTGTAATTAACCCTCTTTATTATCTTGAAAGAAATTATTTTCTAGTCACTACTTTTTTACATTATGCTTTATCCGTTTTAAGGATCTGTGTTGCCATCGTAACTTAGGAGAACACATGCAAGTATACTTTCAACAATGTTCAAAAGTACCACGTTTGCGACGCATTCGGAACTAATCCTTCAAATGTATCGTTTTTTCGAATTTTGTTGCAATAGAAGCTGGAAAAGCTCGAGGATGAGGAACAAGTTGAGAAACCCTTCATTCGAAAGCAAATGAAGATCAGGTTCCCGGAGCGAGGGACAAGTGGCCGATCTGTTGTGTCTATAAAAAATCTGGACATGAGTTATGAGGATAAGGTAATTAACTCATTTATTAACCACACAAAAAATATCTCGCTGCATCAAGAGTTTGTTCATGTTTCAGCTTTATTGGTATAAAGCACTTTTTCTTGCTTTCTTTTTAAGAATTGTTAGTTAGAACCCATTTGATAAAAGTTAATAGGTACACAGTTTTATTGATTTTAAAAGAATGCTTTGTTTGTTGTTTTGTTTTGCTTTTTTAACGCTGATTTTAGAAGAGTGTTTTCAATATACTTTAAAATGAAAAAATTGGAGTTTCTTTTCTTCCCAGCTATCTTTCCGAACATTTTATGTAACATTATTTTTTGCAGGTTCTATTTAAGAATGCAAATTTGACAATTGAAAGGGGAGAGAAAATCGCCATTCTTGGTCCAAATGGGTGTGGAAAAAGTACATTGCTTAAACTGATTATGGGCATGGAAAAGCCGGACAAAGGAGAGGTTTTGCTTGGGGATCACAATGTATTACCAAACTATTTTGAGCAGAATCAGGTATGTCAGTTTTTTTTTTCCTTATATTTTCCGCATTATTCAATTGAATAATTAGAAATATACCCTTGCATTATAGCTTAATTATATAAAAAACAACTCCAGTTACAAATACCCCCGAGGGGGCGAATTTGTAAAATAGAAACAAATGTTAAGGGGTATTTGTAATTTTGAAAGATAGATGGGTTATTTTTTGTAATTAGACTAACTATATGTTTGGTAAACACAATAAGCAAAGCTTATAAGCTCTTGGAATTCTAATAAGTCCTGTTTGGTTGGATGGGCTTATTTGAAAAGCTTGAGCTTATCTTAGATGCTACTATTACAAGCGTTTCAAATAAGCTCATGGAGTTTTTTTTTTTTTTTGTTTTTAAGTCCTCTTTTAATCCTTTTATGTTTTGGAAAACTACACTGTTATGTCATTAGGTATTAAAAAGGTTTTTATTATTATTTTTTAATTCATTCATCACGTTATTAATCATTACTTGAATATTTGGACTTAATTTAGTATTGTGCTATTTTTATTATTATTTTAGTGTGGCCTTATAAATTAAGCCTATAACTGAAGGAAAGAAAGAAAAAAATCCCTACCCCCTCCCATTAAAAAAAGTGTTGTGCAATTGAAAACTAGCGTATGTATATTTTCGACTAGATTGGTAACTGAGCCAACAATAATTAGATTTAAAATGCTAACATTCTTTCAAAAAACAAAAGGAAGCTTAAATAAACATTATTATTTTACACATGTACATTTGTGTAATTTTGTATTTTTGAGTTAGCTTATTAGCTAAATTTGCCAAACACTTTTATTTACATCACTAAGCTTATCAACTTTGTTTGCCAAACATACCCTAAACCTCATTGGTATTTTTTTTTTAATCACCCCTTATTAATAATATTTTGTTTGATTTTGGTTTTCAGGCAGAAGCACTTGATTTGGATAAGACGGTGCTGGAAACTGTTGCTGAAGTTGCCGAAGACTGGAGACTTGACGACATAAAGGGTCTCTTAGGTCGTTGTAACTTCAAAGCTGAGATGCTCGACCGGAAGGTTTTGTTTCTAAGCGGTGGTGAGAAGGTATAAGCCGGAAGTGCCTTCACACTTGTTTCTCACCTTTTTGATTTTCTGTTTTCCGTTTGAATGTTATACTGTTCTGCAATGGTACATGCCTAAAATTGGCCCGGCCCAGCCCGGACCAAAATCACCCGAGCCACCATTTTGAAGACCCAAGCCCAGCCCATGGTTAAAAAATTAGTGTATTTTGATGTCAGACCAATCGGGCTCAATGGTCCGGGTCGGATATGCCCGGTATTTTCTGGGCCTATGAAATATGATTCTGGGCCGAGCTCAAAAGTTGCCAGCTCTAATAATGCCTTCAAACTATG
Organism: Phtheirospermum japonicum; assembly: GCA_014905375.1. Lineage (NCBI taxonomy): Eukaryota > Viridiplantae > Streptophyta > Magnoliopsida > Lamiales > Orobanchaceae > Phtheirospermum > Phtheirospermum japonicum. The sequence continues at coordinate 234,373 of BMAC01000867.1, read as the reverse complement.
TTGAACTCTATTTTTTCTTTTTCTTTTTTATAGGCCCGGCTTGCTTTTTGCAAATTCATGGTCAAGCCTTCGACTCTGCTTGTTTTGGACGAGCCGACTAATCATTTGGACATACCTACAAAAGAGATGCTTGAGGTTTGGTTTGATTTGGTTTTATGAACCTTTCTTTTTAGTTTCCTGCTATCTCCAGGCGCAGTATTTCGTCGGATCGATTTGTTTTTACTGTACTTTGTTTATTAGGAGGCGATAAATGAGTATCAAGGGACTGTTATTACAGTTTCTCACGACAGATACTTCATAAAGCAAATCGTTAATCGAGTTTTGGAAGTAAAAGATGGAGTTGTACAGGACTATGCTGGAGACTACAATGTAAGTACTCGTTTTTACGCTTACTTTGAGGGATAATTACAAATATACCCTTGACATTTATATCTTACAATTTGCACGCCCTATCGAGGGGGTTGATTTGCAGAACAAATACGATCCTCGAGTTATTTATTTGCAATAGGAAAAGAAAGCTTGATTTTTGTAATTAAGTTAAACCTTAGGGGTAGTTTTCTGGTAATGTCAATTTTTTCTTTTTTTTTTTTACCACGACGACAGTATTATTTGGAGAAAAACATTGAAGCGAGAGAAAAGGAGCTTGAACGGGAGGCGGAGCTCGATGAAAAATCTCCAAAGGCAAAAGCCAAATCCAAGATGTCTAAGGTAATTTGAGTTTTGCACATATGGAGCTCACGATTAAAAATTAATAGGTCCTTTAGCAAATATCCTTACAAATATATATACACACACACCCATGTATGACACGATATTTATAAAAAGCTAAATATAAAAAATGAATGTGACAATTACAAAAACGAAGCAGGCACTTAAGTTTGGAGGATTTTGAATTAATACATAGGGGTACCAGGCACTTAAGTTTGGAGGATTTAGAATTAATACATAGGGGTACCTAAGGCCATTTTCGGGTCTATAGGACCTTAGATCTAATTAAATGGATGGATTGAAATTTTTGTATTTTCCTTATTCGGATTATATAATAAACACACTATTGGGGTATATAACTGATATTATAAAATGATATTATAAAAGAACTGTAATTATATAAGCACTAGTTCGCTCAATTTTTCTATAGAACCAGATAGGGCTCCATTACGGAGCCCTATATAACACATGACATTCACCCCACCATGCATTTATAAAAAAAGAAAGGAAAAATAAAAAGAAAAAAAATAATTAAGGGCTCAGATGAATACCATGTCATTTATAGGTCTATAGAAGAACCGCTAGTTCGCTGGTTTGCAAATAAGAGAGTTTATATATATATTTATTTATTTATTGTCCGACCAGGCGGAGAGGGAAGCTAGGAAGAAACAGAAAATTCAAGCGTTTCAAGCTGCTAACCAGAAATCAAAAAGATCGAAAAATGCGAAAAGGTGGAAATAAATGATCTCGGTTTTGTGAGCTTGCTATTGTGCAAATTTTTGTGAAAACGCTGCGGAATGATGGCTCTGTCTGTGTAGATTACCTTGCTTATTTGTGTATATATATAGAAGAGTAGAAGAAAAATAGAAATATAGATTACTTGTTTCAGGAATGATCGAAAGAACAGCTAGTTGAATGTTCTCGAGTGATATGATAGCAAATGGGAAATTATTGTATATTGTTACAATGCCAAGACTTTGTAACAAATATTTAGGCTGCCATTTGGACATTTGTAAACGGAAAATTTTCATTTTCATTACGTTATTAATTTATTTTACCTTTATACTCATTTATAAATTACACAACTCTTATCCACAAATTTATCAATTCACTCACTTGTATTTGCAATTTGTATCCAACGACCCAACATTCTTGTCTATATTATTTTTTTTTACAATTTATACATTGTTTTTCTTTCAAAGTTTTGCATCACTAATATCTGGCAGGTAACAAAAATAAATCAATCGCAACCTCAAGTTTGAATCACTATTTTTTCTTGCATACTATAAGGACCAAACACTTAATTTTTTAAAAAACAAAAGTTACTACCACAATTTTTTCTTAGTAAAATATTATCAAAAATAGCAAATATGTTGAAACAACAATCATTTATACCTGATAAATAATAGTTAGGCAATAACTCCACAAAAATCAACAAAATCCTTCACCTCTATAATTTCACATTCATGACTCGATATACTTCTTGCATAATTTACTCACATTGCACGATAACTGCCTCTTCCGCTACTATCCAGTCTTCACCGCCAGATTTCACTTGATACAACCAATCCACACAGCTCTAAACAGAACAAAAGGACGATTAGTTATAAACTTGAACATATGCGAAAAAAAGAGTAACTTCAACTTACAAAGGTACCATGCGCAGAACGAAAAGGAAAGTTACCTTGGAACAAGTGTAGACTAACAGAGTCATCCAGTCAAATTTTTGTAAAGATGTTTTCTGCTGATCGTTAGCTGCTTCCTGCAGGAAGAATATCAATGGCGGCATAAGTTGCATTTCATAATGTCTCGACCCGCCACAGTGTTTACATATCCCGGGATCTCCAATCTCTCCGGAAGCCACTAGAGGCTTTCCACCATAGGAATATCTGCGTAAAACAAGCAGACTTTTAGCAAAGGCAAATAATAAATAAATATATAATAAAAATTGAAGACCACCCATATTATACATAAACAGAGGATACTTAAAAAGGGGGATAATTACAAAAACTACCCTTGAAATTTGGCCAAATCCCAAAAACAAAAAAAAAAAAAAAAAGGGCAAGAACAAACCTTGAGGTTACACTCGCCTTATATTTTGCACTCTCGTTAATTGAGCTAACAGAAATTGTTGACATCAACAAATATTTTTATAATTACATCCCTCAGTTTTATTAAGTATTACAAATAATTCCAACATGTTTTTTTCTAAATATTACAAACAGCCAGATGCAAGGTTGGGGATATTTGTACTATTTTGAAAAGTCGAACGGTGTTATATTGAAAAATATTAGACAACGTCAACAAATCTCGTCATATCAACTAACGGCTGTGCCAAAATGTAAACGAAACCAAAAGTCAATGGTGGTTGTTGTAATTATCCCTAAGAAAACCACCCCAGAGGTTTACCCTAACTATAAAAAAATCTCGTTTATCTTACAAAATGACAAAATCCCCGGAGGTCTGTATTTGTTTTACAAATTAACCCCCTCAATAGGTGTGTTATTTGTAAAATAGAAATATATGCCAAGAGGGGATTTGTAATTTTGAAAGATAACTAGGTCTCTTTGTAACCAGGCAAGAACTCAAGGATATTATTTGTAAATATCACAAAAGCGAGCTTTTACCTGAAGCATTGCTCAGGGTATGCATCCATTCGTTTCTTGAACTTAAGGTAAGTCCTATCAGCGTTCAATGCTCTATCATATTCGTAATTCTCTTCTTCGTATGTTTCTCCGTTTGACCGATCTTCGGAACCGTAATCACACTCTTGGACAGAGAGCAACGGGGTTTTGGAACTTCCGGAAGCAGCTTGTTTGGATCGTTTCTCTTCTCGAGTGTGTATGTAAAAGCACGGCAACACTGCAAATGATCTAAAATTTATAATATTTCAAAAAACCCTTTACTTCAATTTTTTATTTTATTTTTTCAAAACCGCTTTGGATTTTTTGGTAATTATCTCAAATTCTAATTTCAAATATATTTCCTCATCGCGAACCCATTGGAAACGTGAACTATACCTGGTATTTTATCATCAATAGACCTAGCCGGTCGACTTGTGGGCAGAGGCTTTCTACTTGATTCAGCACCATTATTTTGACTTTTGACAGTAGAATTCAAATTTGCAGCTTCAGAAAGTGCCCGAGCAAACTCCTCCATATCCATGTCATCATCATCGTCGTCATCATTTTCACGACCCGAAAATGACCATAGATCCTTTTGCCAATCGTTATTTGAATTAGAAATAGACGATGCAGGTTCCTGCGCCACTTCGTTGCTTGAAACCTTCTGAACTCGAAAAGCTCGCCAGCTTCATTTTTTTTTTCAAAAGATAACGCTATTCACTAAGTTTCATTTTTTCTATCATCGATTTCATAATTTCACTAAGAAACAAAGCATCACATAACTATGATAGTTATACTTTCGTACCACAAACACACTATTCACTCTATCTTATTCGATTTCATAATTTCACTAAGAAACAAAGCATCACATAACTATGATCGTTATACTTTCGTATCACAAACACACTATTCACTCTATGTTATTCAATCAATATAAAAATTAAAAATCACATCAACCGTAATCATTACATATTCATCCCATTTCAATCACCTTCTCAAAATCTGTTCCTATTTTTTAGGAATAATTACCAAGAGTACCAATGAGGTTTGACCTAATTAGAAAGATACCCAGTTAACTTTCAAAATTACAAAAAATAACCCCGAGGTTGGTTTCGGTGTCAAAATTAAGAGGTTAAATGTAATATATTTATAAATGTGAAGAGAGAGTTTGAAATGTTTTTTTTTTTTTTTTTGCTTTTGAAGGGTTAAACGTAAGATAAAACAAAATCTCAGTTTTTATTTTTTAATAATTTTGAAAGTTAACTGGAATTTATTTTCCTTATAATTCAGTCAAACCTCAAAGGTATTTTTTGTAATCAACCCCTATTTTTTCCAACAAGCTTTATTTAGAATATTCACTCCAAAAACAAAAAAAAAAAGAGAGAGAGAGAGAGAAAAAAGAAAGAAAGAAAGAAAGAAATGAAACAAAAGGTAAAACAGTAATCTCTCTCTAAATCAGTTACATTCCAAATTTAAGAAAGGACCCTTACATGAGGTTCTCACAATCCGGAACGAGACAGCCAAAGACATAGATTACTCGCTCTTCTATTGACAATGATTTACTTGAAATCGGAGCATAAATCTGGAAGCACAATGGGAACAAAAAATAACTCTTAATGACTATCAATGTGCTTTGAAAAGAAGCAAGCAGTAAGTATTTAGGATGTAAACCTGTGCAAGGAGACAAAGATTGCTTCTACATGCACTGCATTCGAGCAGATTTTGCTTCTCACTAACAATTGGGAACGGCCAATCCTATCGATAGATATCACAACCTCAGATTTTTATGATACAACATATTCCAGAAGTAAGAAAATGTAATTCTGACTAAAATCAAGATACGTACTGGAAGTCCTCCGATTTTTGACGTGTATATGTCGGCTGCTTCATTATTACTATCAGCCCATGGCCCAGGCATGCCTAAAATGACTCCATCCATCTCTTTTCCTTTTTTTGTTTTGTTTTTTTCTGGTGCAATAATAAGTTAACAAGAGAACGGATGTATGTATAATCCATGCGAGATAAAGAAGACTCTAGAAAACACTAGTTAGCTTGATAATTATTAAAAAAAACACCCTAATTAAATTGTATACAAGGCGACATAAGGACTATTTGTTACTTAACATGCCTATCTCCATTAACGACTGAGTTACAATCCTTTCGATTAAAATTGAAAAAATAAAATAAAATATATTAGGGGGTGACAATTTCTGACTTGACCCAAAATTTTGAAACGCATTTGCATCACAACCCAACCCGGAAACCTGAAAGCGACTAGAATTGCCACCCCTAGCACAAAATTTCCAATTCCGAAATTTTGAGCTGACATCATAACAAAAGCAAGATTATTATTATTATTATTTTTTTTTCCCACGGAGACAAACTATGCTTGCAAGCATATAAACAATGCAACATCATAGTCTTCTTCAACACCAAGGCCACATCTTACACAGTCAAAAAGCCAAAACACAGACTGCACAAGAACATCTCTCTACTCTTACATTATGTGTGTATGTATATACATGTGTGTATATGTTTTGTATAACTGAACATTCTTTGACGCCAAAGGTTGATATCGAATATTTCCACAAAAATGAGAAAAAAATAAAATGAGTTTTCATCTAAACAACAAATCAAAACATACTCTTTAAACAAAATCATAACATTGAACTAACAACTAGTTGATAGCCAGTCATTAAACTAACCACGAAAATAAATTAGCAGAAGTTGAAGAAGAAAATTCGCAAGCCCAGCTCAAAAACCCTATGCAGAGAGAAGTTGCAGCGGCGGTCTGCAACGGCGTCGTTTTACCACAATAAATCTTGTGTGAAGGGAAAGAAAATTAATTAATTAAAGTGGAGATATTGGAAAAAAAAGCCAAAATTTGTAAGTAGGATAAAATAGTCCTGCAGATAAAAGTCGAAATTAACTTGTACAAGTCAATGAGAAAGTGAAAAACTTGACACATGAAATAAAAATAATTATGTAATACATTAAAATAATAATTATGCGCCACATTAAATACTTGACATTGAAGAGCAATGTTAAATTCTAAACATTACTCTTGACAATGTATACAATTAATTTTAAAGATATCATCCAATCATGTTATTTCACTCTTTTTATTTTTTTAAAAATAAATAAAATAAAGTTAACATTGATGCATTGAATATTTTTTTTTTTTTTTATAAAGTGTAAATGTCATTTGCCACGTATGATCAATTAACACTATTGCATTGAAAATGCTCTAATATATGAGAAATTAAGATATACTTTTAACATCTCAGTACTAATCACGTTACATATTACGACCCTCTCTCCTCTGATATTAAAATTCCCGTCCGCCAGCTACCAAAATATTTAAGGCTTCATTTTGTTAAAGCATTTAGGCTGCATTTCTACCCTCTCCCCTCCGATAATGCATTTTGTTAAAGCTGCATAAAACCACTATTACAATTCCCGTCCGCCTTCTTACCAATTTCTATCAATACTTTTATGATTTTGTTGAAGATGAGGTGGGTCGTGAATATTAGAGAAAAACGATAATTGTGATTTTTATGCATTTTTTTCAGATCTGTTTTAACTCAATTTTTTTTTTTTATGATTTTTTTTTTCCAGATCTCTTTCAACCGATTTCTATCAATAATTGATATTTTTTTTTGTATATTTTTCCAGATCTGTCCGAATTGAGAGCCGAGTTTATAAATCAATACAGGTTTGTGATTTTTTTTCCAACTAATTTCTAAATATTAATTGATATTTTTTTTTGTATATTTCTCCAGATCTGTCCGAATTAAGAGCCGAGTTTATAAATCAATACATGTTTTTGATTTTTTTTAATTTTTCAACTACTTTCTAAATATTAATTGATATTTTTTTGTATATTTTTTTCAGATCTGTCTGAATTGAGAGCCGAATTTATAAATCAATACAGGTTTGTGTTTTTATTTTTTCAACCAATTTCTGAAATTATTGATATTTTTTTTTTCAGATCTCTTTCAACCGATTTCTATCAATAATTGATTTTTTTTTGTATATTTTTCCAGATCTTTCCGAATTGAGAGCCGAATTTATAAATCAATACAGGTTTTTGATTTTTTTTTTATTTTTTCAACTAATTTCTAAATACTAATTGATATTTATTTGTATATTTTTTCAGATCTGTCCAAATTGAGAGCCGACTTTATAAATCAATACAAGTTTGTTATTATTTTTTTATTTTTTAAACAAAAATTTTATATTGATTGAATTGAGAGCCGGATTTTTTTTATATTTTATTGTTAATATCTGAGATGTTTTTTTTTCAAATCTGTTTCCACTCTTTTTTTATTTATTTTTTTCAGAACTCTTTCAACCAATTTCTATCAATAATTGATATATTTTTTTAATATTTTGCTCCTAGGTGGCGAAGAATCCAGAGACACTTGAATCTGGTGAAACGGAATAAGTGATTGTGGTGGTGATGTTTTTCTGCTTTCTGAGATTCCGACATTCGACGATAAGGGTATTTTCTTCATTTGCATGTGTAAGAAATATCTCATGGGGTTTGTAAGGGATGGTATTTGTACAAGTACAAACTCGGACTTCAAACTCAAAACGGCTGAGCACATTAACGAAGCTGCTCATGGATAGAGCAACAGGACATTCTATGTGGTTCACTTGGCTGACTTAACTACACACAAGAGAATTGTTGAATGGATATTTTGCTTTGTTTTGTAAAAGGAAGTTTGATTCAAGTTTTTATTTTTCTGCCGATTTTTATTTCATTTTCTCCATCTCTTTTTTTAGATTTGACGAAGATGTTATAATTTATTAGTGATCTGCTTATTATGACGAACAGTTTTTTAAGAATATCCTATAAAAAAATAAATATATGTTATAATTCTGTTAATCATAGTAAGCACCGAATTCGAATAATCAAATAATTTTTATAAGGAAATATAGATTTAAGGAATAATAATAAATATATGTAATACATGGAATGAGATATGGAATACATGGTCAAACTTGTTGGCCAAATAAGATATGGAATGAGATATGGAATGCATGGTCAAATTTGGCCAAATATTTTTATAAATTTGGGCGTTAATCCCTCATTCCAATGATGGAGAAGGGAATATCGTGAATAATATTTGGAACGAGTTTATAATTACGGTATTGATACTTTATAATATTAACGGACAAAATTAGGTAATAAAATATTAAAAAAAAACAAAATTGTAATATATTACTCATATTTAATGAGTAATAAATGTAATATATGTTCAAGATACATATAAATGCATCCGTATCTTTGAGATTAATTTTTTTAGAAGAATTATTAAATGATCATGGAACGCAGACACTCTTTCTAAATTTTTTAATTTATCTCAATAAATTAATTCCAAAATTTATTATTTTCAATGTTCAGCCAAGGATTTAAATTATCAATACATAAATAGAAATTTAAATTATGAATTAAGGAAGTCAACTTTTATATAAATTCTCATTTAGCTATTAATCCAAGATTTATATATCTTATTAATGTAGTATATTAGTTTTTAATCATTATATAATTATTATTCATTAGTTGACTAATTATCACTGATTAATTCAACAGGCCTCGTAATTTTATCAAACAAAATATTTGATACAGTAATTACCATAACAACTTGATTAGTTAGAATCGATTTCAAATCATATCAAAAATCGGCTCCCTAAAATTTTCATCATAATTGGTTCCTAAAATTAACGAAGTCATTCAATTTCTAAAATAAACCGGCTCCATATTAATAATTGGTAATATAAGTATATCTGAATACAATCTAATATACAATTAGATTGAATTTTTGACAATTTATATAGATAATAATACAATCGTATACTTATTACACATTAATAGATTAAATATATTATAAATAAAATTTATATTATGTATAAATATATAAATAGAATAAGCAATTTTTTCATTAAGTTGTCTATAATTAATTGTTAAATACTAAATAAAATTATACCTTAATTAAAAATTTGAGGATGATAAATAATCTATACATCGAATAATAAGATATATCCGAATAATGGATACCCAAATTATTTACATCATATCATAATAATAAGATACATATGAATAACTAATTTTTTAATTTAAGCTATCCCTAATTAATTGTTAAATAATACTCAAAATTATTTTCATCCTTATTACACATTATTACCTAAAATTGTTTCCTAAATATAACAAATCCGCTCCCTAAAATTCCCATCATAATTGGTTCCTAAAATTATTAAGTCATTCCATTTCTAAATATTTTTAGGTTGACTAATTCCCATCCGAATAATATTGGTTGACTAATTATAAATCATAGATAATAAAGATAAAGATAAATCATTAGTACTAAACATTTAATACTGTATTAAAAAAGATAAAGATAAATCATAGATATTTATAAATACTTATCTCAAATTCTATAAATCCTACGTATAACAATTAAATATAAATGATTTATCTTGACTAATTATCCCATCTATTAATGAACAATAAATTAATTTTCTAAATATCTTTTCTAATATTTATGAACACGAGATTAATTTTCTAAATATCAATTATGTGAGTATATTCTGTCATTGTAATTACTCTCTTTTCTCTCTCTCTCTCTCTCTCTCTCTATATATATATATATATATATATTTGTGGACAATGATTAAGATTTAAAAAAAAAAAATTCATACACTCAAACTACTCAAATTAATCTTATAAACTAAAACACTTTTCGTTCTTAGTGATTCTATTAATTTATTTTTCCTTCATCCTAAAGTAATGAAGAAAATTACCAACTCAACAATTATTGACGGCAAAAGACAATTATCTATCATAAGTCATGACGGTAGTACTCATATTTTTTATAGTTTCATGATTTGGTTGTATAGTTCAATGATCTCTATTTGAATATTATAATTTTTTTATATTAAGTTATATTTGATAACAGAAAATAAATTATAATTTTTTTTTTATCTTAATATGCAATTCGTTTTTTCTTGATGAAATTTCTCTAAAATGCATAATTATTTTGATTTTTATTTATATAAATAAATTGTATAAAAAATGTGATTACAACTTTATAGGTTTCAAAATTAATTATAATATTACTTCAATTTATGTTTTGATAAATTATAATATTCCAATTTAATTATATCAATTAATCTTGCTAAATTTAGGAAATATTAATACCAAAAGTTAATAAATAAATAATAAATATAGCAAAATTTATAATCTGGAGTTTTAATATTAAATAATGATATTTTCTATCACGTTATAAATTCAAGTTTTTTTTGGAAAAATTATCTTTGATAATAAAATAAACAATTCTTAGTTTTGTCTACGCATTCAAGTTAGTTTCTTTTGATGAGTTCACTATTATTTACGTATTTATTTCTTGAAAATTAATATTAACATGTGTATTAATTGTTTAGTTATTAAACAGATGATCTTATCTAACAATATTTACTTTATATGGGATTTATAAAGTTCGTCAATTTTTAAAACATTCCAAACTTTTATTTTGTAGAAAATACCAGTGTATCTGAAGCGATTTCCATAGAGCGTTACACAGATCGGGACAATGGTACAAATAATTTACAATCATCGGTAGTGGCTCAAGTTCCATATCCTTTTCAGAGATTTCCAATGGCCGATATTTCTAATGGTAATTTATTATTTTTTTATTATAATTGAATGTTCTTATCTTATTATAATTTTTGTGCAATTATAACTAATTTTAAATGTTTTATAAAATGACACACTCAATCTTCATCTAGCTTCGGTTCGTACTATTATCTTTAAACTATATTATTGGTAGGATTATTATTATCACCATTATTATTATTGTTCTTGTTGTTCTTGTTGTAGTAGTAGTTTATTTATTTATTTTTTTTTTTGTTGATAATGATGATGTTGTTTTTGTTGCCACAATATAGTTATCAATTGACAAGTATAATTATATAGTCTTCAATTATTCATCCAATTATACCTTAAGTCTTACAACTTTCATTATTATTTAATAAATAATTACTATTTAATTTACGTAATTGACAAACAAGATATATTATTCATACAATCAAATTGACAAATAATCTCATTATGTTTTTTTAGTTTGATATAGTATATTATTATTAGAGGTTGAATTAAAACATTTTTAATTCTTAATGATTGTATTAATTCATTTTTACCCATCCTAAAGAAATGAGGAAGATCACCAAGTCTACAATTATTGGTAGCAAAAGACAATTGTCGAACAAAGTCATGACGGTAGCATTCATATTTCTTTATAGTTTCATGATTTGGTTTGTATAGTTTCATGATCTCTATATAAATTTCATGATTTTAAAAAAAATTAAATTATATTTGATAATAGAATAAATAATTCTTTATTTTTTTAATTTAAGGTGCGATTTTTCTTTCTTTTTCCAGCTAAGGTACAAAATCTGGATCAAAATCATGCGAATTCCAAACGAAAAAGGGGGAGACCTCCTAAAAATCCAACTGTTACTAACAACGGTATTACTCTTTACAACATTAATATTGAGTTCAATTTTTATTTAAGTTATATTGTTGTTTTCCATATAATAGTAAATATATTTAATAAATTAAATATTGTCTGGTGTATTGTCTATATCCGATTGTAGAGAGCAGTGTTTCTCAGTTTTTGATAAATTAAATAGACAAATACACACAACTCAATATAGAAATTAGAACTTTTATATACCACTAAAGCCACTAATTGGCAGTAATAGTATTTTATGAAAACAATATAAGTGTAGTTCATAAGTTTCACAACGAATACAATTAATTCTACTGATTAGAAATGGACACAAGTGCATCTTTTGTAGTTGATTTCTTCTTTTGCATGACAATTTTATTGGTAATAATTGATAAATATAATGTATAAAATTAATATCCATTAGCTTTGACATATTACACAAATTTTGAATAGTGATACATATATATATGTTTTTTTATTTAATGTAATTGTGCTTCAAAAAGAAATTTTTACCAATATTTTTTAAGGTAAACCTTAACTTCTGAAATAACAGTGTAATACAATAAAGGTAAATATTGATAGATGGTTATTAATATTTATTTAACATATTCTTTGCATTACATATTACTTATGCAATAATAGATAATATTATTTCTACGTAATAATATTTTAAATATTGTAACAGAAAATACTCCCAAACAAAAAGTGGGAAGGCCATCTTTGAAGTCTGTTTTTGAAAAGGGTAAGTTTCGAAAGATTCATATTTTGCTAAAATATTATATTTTGAATGTATGATTAATTGATTTAACTAATATTTCTTTTTTCTTGTAAATAAACTTGTGATATTAAAAAGGATCCACATCATCCACTCCAATTAGCAGTGGAATAATAACTGAAACAGTTTAGAAGGAAGCGACTACAAAACTTTGTAAGCCTTCACGTAAACGGTACACCAAGAAACCTAAGATTCCTGATGATGGTAATTCCTTCAAATTTCTTTATTTCCAACAATACAATAAGATACTTTATTTAATTTAAATATGAATTTAAGTTACACACACACACACACACATGTAATTATATAGTTTATTAATTCAATGACACCTTCATTTTTCTAAACTTATTATCCAACAGTTTATTGGGATATTGGTAATCTTACTTTCATATGTGGACATTGTTTAGTATATTTTTGGTATGGAGAGAGATTGAAGCGAAGTGTTGATACTACAAAACCGGAGTACTCTACCTGTTGTGACAAGGAGAAGATTGTGTTGCCTTCTTTGAAGAAGCCACCACAAGTTTTGTATGATCTAATATTCGGTTTTAGCGATAAAAGTAACATTTTTTTAGAAAATATTATATCATACAACAATATGTTTTCTTTTACTTCGATGGGTAGAAAAATTGATTCCAGTATGAACACGGGAAATTCGCCACCGATATTCCGTATGCACGGTCAAAACTATCATCTAATAGGGAGTTTGTTGCCAGAAGAAGGTTCTACACCGAAGTTTGCACAACTTTATATATACGATACTGCAAACGAAGTTCAAAACCGAATCAATTCGGTAAGGTATGATTTTTAATTTCAAAAATTATCGTACGTTGTTCAAATTAATATATTATTTATTTACAGTATTCGTATTTTATAATTTATATTTATGCAAAAAAGGCAATGAAAACAATTCTCTACATACCGAAATTGTTGTTGAACTCAAATCCTTGTTAGATAGGTCAAATAATTTGGTGAAGTCATTTAGAAATTTCAAGGACAAGTTCCCCGAAGATGATGTTGTCGAAATAAAATTACTCCTTATTGGGAGAAGAGGCACCGACGCAAGAACGCACAATCTACCCGAAGTCGATGAACTTGCCATCTTAGTTGTTGGTGATTTTGAAAAACATATGGGTGATAGGAATATTATTTTAGAAAAAAAATCTAGCAAATTGAAACGTCAATGAGTTACATCCTTCTTACCTTGCTCTGCATTATCCATTATTATTTCCTTACGATGAGGATAATTATAGGCAAGATATACCTTTTGCTGATCATCGGAAATCGATAGGAAATGGGAGAAATAATGTGAGCTAGAGAGAGTTCTTCTCGCACCGGTTGCATGAAAGGTTAATCGAGTCACCTACTATCCTCTATTGCAAAAGGCTTACACAACAATTCATAGTTTATGGATATACCATGATTGAATCTGCGAGATTATGGTATGTTAGAACCCATCAAGAAGAGTTGCGTAGTGAAATGTATAATGGAATTGCTGATGCAGTAGTTCGCGGTGAAACGAATGGCTGCAGCGTGGGTAACAGAGCTGTTTTGCCAGCCACATTTACCGGTGGTGCACGCTATATGATTCAGAATTACCAAGATGCTATGGCAATTTGTCGGTGGGCTGGATATTCGGATTTGTTAAAAACATTCACGTGCAATCCAAAATGGCCAGAGATTGTACGATTTGTCGAGAGCAGGAATCTTAAACCGGAAGATCGTCCTGATGTAGTTTCAAGAATATTCGAGATGAAGTTGACAACCAAGTATTTGGAAATATAGTTTCCGGTGACCATATCAAATTATATATATTTAAAATTATTTTTAATAAAAATAACCTCTATACATCATCAATTATTTATTTATTGGTGTGTTTTTCATTTTTAACTTTTTATCTTATGTAGTTATTTACACAGTTGAGTTCCATAATCAAGGCCTTCCTCATACCCACATTCTTCTATTTCTATCGAAAAGTGATAAATACCCTAATGCAAGCAGTATTGATCGAATCATTTCAGCGGAGATTCCAGATGAAGAGGAAGATCCAAGGTATTATGCAGCAGTTTCGCAGTTGATGATTCATGGTCCATGTGGGCATTTGAAAAAATCTTCTCCTTGCATGGTTGATGATAAATGCTCAAAACATTATCCAAAGAGGTTCGTGGACTCTACTACTGTTGACTATGATGGTTACCCGGTGTACAGACTTAGAAATACTGGCCGAACGGTAACAAAAAATGGTATTCCCCGGCAACGACGCCATTTTTGAAGTATAAGTTTTAGTGGTGTTGAAAGTATCAACGAGTTCTTGGCTTGGTATTATCGGAGTTCGATTCAATTGAAGGAATCAATGTGTTTTAAGCTTGGAAAATAAAAGGAAAATAAAAATAAAGCAATTAAACTATCTAAACTATCCTAGAAAATGAAAGCGCAAGTTGATCGGATGCCTCGTCGTATGCCTCAAATAGATAATGCAAAGCAATAATGAGAATAAGCAATAAAATGCAATGTTTCACCAAGTACAAGCATGCATGCACAAGGTACAACTATGCATAAAATCCTAAATAATGCAAATTAGCAAAAATTGAAAGCACAACTAGCACGAGCAATGAAAATTAACGAGAAAGTTTAAAACTTTACGTGAAATAACAAGCATCAAGCAATAGATCTAGGATTTAAGCTAAAAACTATGCATGAAAATAAAAACCAAAATAAAGCATATGAAAGACTTGAAATCAAGACGATCCAAGACCCGATCTATGATCTAGATGTGTCACTCATCTAGATTCCATACCCAATTCTTAAGATCTAACATGAATTCAAGGTGCTAAGACAAAAGGCATAAAATGAAGAACAAGCATGGAAATAAAGAACAAAGCATGGAAATAAAGCATAAAACATGAAATTGAAAGGAAACTTACTTGAATTAAGAAATGAAACAAAGCTTGAATTTAATTGCATCAAAAGTAAAAATCCAAGGGAGTACTTGGATTCGTCTTGAGCTTACAAACCCAAGGAAAAACTTGAAAATTAAATCTAGAGAGAGAAAATTATCCCAACCCCAAGCTTGGGTTGGGAGGAGGTGTTTTTACAAAAATGAGAATTGTAGTCTATTTATACTAGGTGTACTTGGGTTTAAATGGGCCGAAATAGCCCTTAAGGCTTGAAAATCCCAATTTTGCCCAAGTTTGACCCGGAGGTACCTTCCTAGACCCATGGCTAGCCGCTTGTCACAATTTGGCTCAAGGTGGCTCGACCATGGCTCGCATTTGCCCGAGGTGGCTCGGCCATGGCCGAGCCCGGGCGCGCATGGGCATTGGGAGTCGGCAGCTTGCGGGCGGGTGTGGGCCTGGGCGTGGCGAGCGCTGGCGTGAGTCATGGCAAGCGCCGGGTGCTGTTGGCGTGAGGTTGGGCGCAGGATTTGGCGAGCGCCAGCAGCAGGCGCGCGGTCTCGGCAGGCGCTGTCGGCATCATGCGGGCAATAGGTGTGGGTGTGGCCTGGCGCCTGCGCGCGCGGGGCTGGCGGGAGCTGTCGGGCGCTGCTCGGACACTGGGTAACCCAGTGTCGTCAGCGCACCCAGTGTGGTAGTTTGGCGTGAATCTTGGCAAACGCCAAGGTCTGGCGCCTACTTTGGCGAGTTGTGGCGCAGGTTGGCTAGTATTCCAGAATGTTTGGGCATTTTTGAGCTTCTTTTGGCTTGGAGTTTGGCTTGCCTTGGCTAGTACTTTTAGCCTTCAATGCCTTTACCTATAAAAATAGGAATTTAAACATAAAAATCTAAAATTACACCAAACCTCCAATTAATTGAAACCATTTAACCCAATTAAACGTAAAATTAACAAGAAACACGAAAGTCAACAAAACGAGAAAATAAATGAAAAACCTAACGAAACTTGATAAAGAACTACTAAAATCATCATAAAATCCTAATTAAGAATACGAGAAAAACACCACAATTACATGCAAAACAGTTGTGCCACACAATCGTTATTTGTTGCTAAAGTATGGAGCACACATGAACATTGAATGGTGTAATCAGTCTAGATCAATCAAATATCTGTTCAAATACGTGAACAAGGGAAATGATAGGGTTACAACAATATTTTACCAGAGTGGTAACAATGATGGGTAGAAGCCAGAAACTGATGAGATCGACATGTATTACGATTGTCGTTACATTTCTCCATGTGAAGCGGCTTGAAGAATCTTTGGGTATGAAATTCAGTATAAGAATCCTTTCGTCCTACGCTTGAGTTTTCATCTTCCAGGGGAGCAAAGAGTATTGTATAATGATAATGACTCATTGGACGATGTGATGAAATATCAGCCAACACTTCATTCAATGTTTTTGGGTTGGTTTGAGGCTTGGTTGAAGACTTGATAAGGGTCCGAAGAACAAGAAATATCCTGAAGCTCGGAATTTGTTGTACAGTGAGTTTCCTCAGCATTTTGTTTGGAACTCAATAAAATAAAAGAGTGGACCCCTAGGAAACAAAGATTGGAAATTGCTCGGTTGTATTATGTTCCCCCAGGTTTCGGTGATAACTATTATGCTAGGTGCCTCCTCAATGTCGTTCGAGGAGCACAATGTCACGATGACTTTAAAAAAGTGAACGGAAAGCAACATGATACATATCGTGAAGCGTGCTACTCAGTTGGGCTATTTGATGATGATAGAGAATATATCGATGGCATCGAAGAAGCGAGTTATTAGGGATCTGCACATTCTATTAGGTCCTTATTCATGACATTGCTTGCGTCCAAATCTATATCTCGACCGGAAAAAGTCTGGGAAAGATGTTGGAAATATTTATCAGGTGGCATTTTATACAAACAACAAAAGTTGAGAAATAACAAAGGTATATTAATAAACTTCAATTATATCCCTTATTTTTTTATCGTGGTCTTTTAAGTATTTTTTCATATAAATTAGTGAAAGTACAATTATTTTTTAATTTTCTTGGTACAGATTTGTAAATGACCGATGCTGAAATTTAAAACCTTGCTTTACTGGAAGTGGACAAGTTGTTGCAGATAATAGGGAAGAGCTTAAAGGACTTTCCTCCAATGCCAATTCCAACTGAAGTCGACTCTAGTATTTCTTTTAATAGATTTATTACTGAGGAGTTGGACTATGACCGTGATGCCCTCATCGGAGAACACGAGGTCATGAAATCGGTTTCTTCAACAAAGAGGGGCTTATTCTTTGTTTATGGATATGGAGGAACTGGAAAAAATTTTGTTTGGAGGACTCTTTCTGCAGCAGTAAGATCTAATGGTGGGATTGTATTAAATGTGACATCTAGTGGGATAGCTTCTCTTCTTCTTCCAAAGGGAAGAACCGGTCATTCTAGGTTTAAAGTCCCATTCAATCTCCATGAAGAATCATCGTGTGAGATTTTCCAGGGGACCCCCCTTGCTGAATTAATGGTGCGTGCACAACTGATAATTTGGGATGAAGCTCCGATGATGCACATACATTGTTTTGAAGCATTAGATAAAATATTGAAAGATATTATGGGATTCAAGAATCCAAATGTTTGAGATATTCCATTCGGAGGTAAAACTGTTGTACTTGGTGGAGATTTTCGACAAATTCTTTCGGTGATTCCCAAAGTTACTAGGCCATATATAGTACATGCAACCATCAATTCTTCCCACTTATGGAGACATTGTAAGGTTCTGAGATTAACAAAGAATATGAGGCTTCAAAATCTCAGCTCAAAGTATGATTTGAATGAATTGAAAGAGTTTTCTCAATAGATAAATAGCATTGGAGATGGGACGGTTGGAGGGTCAAATGATGGCATCGTTGAAGTCGACATCCGAGAGGATTTATTGTTATTAGATGATGGTGACCCTATTGCATCAATTGTGTCCAGCACTTATCCGCAATTCAGAACGAATGTTGAATGTTCTGTTTATTTGGAGGGCCGAGCTATTCTTGCACCAACACTTGATGTAGTCAATTTAATTAATGATTATATGACTTCATTGAATAAAGGAGAATGTAAGGTATATTTGAGCTCAGATAGTGCGTGCAAATCCGATGCAAATGTTGACATTTTGCAAGACGTCCATTCAACGGAGTTTTTAAACACAATCAAGTGTTCTGGGTTGGCGAATCATGAGTTACGATTGAAGGCTGGTACTCCAATCATGTTGTTGAGAAATATTGATCATTCACTTGGTTTGTGCAATGGAACTAGATTGGTAGTTACGAAACTGGTTGATCATGTATTGGAGATAACGATTCTCCAAGAAAGTAACGCGGGTGAATTAGTACTCATCACACCAATGACTGTAACACCATCGGATCCTAGGTTGCCGCTTAAGTTTCATCGAAGGCAATTTCCGGTTATTCTGTCGTATGCAATGACAATTAATAAAAGTCAAGGTCGATCCCTATCCCACGTTGGACTTTTCTTGAAAAAGCCTGTTTTCAGTCATGGTCAACTGTATGTTGCAATATCAAGGGTGACCAACCGTAAAGGTTTAAAAATCTTGATTTGCGATGATGAAAATAAACGTAGAAAAAAACTACGAATGCTGTGTACAAAGAAGTATTTCATAATTTGTATAATATAAGATTCTGATTAATAATAGTTTTGCGAAGCATGTTATATATAATGTTTAATTCTTCAATTTCTTACATTTATTATTTTAATCTTTATACTATTCTACTTTTTTTTTTAAAATTAGTATAACCACTTATTTATTATATTATCAACATAAAAATAATATTAAATTTTTGACAAAGTAAACCTTAAAATTATCTTCCCGTGCATCGCACGAGTGTAATACTAGTTAGTTTAACAACCGTGTGTTACACGAAATTAATTAAAAGATAAATATAAAAAAATTTGTTCATTATAAAGTTTTTAAATCTCAAAATAAGAAAAGTTCAAAAGATTTCGTATTCTCAACTTGTGTTTGTACAAATGGTTAGTTAATATTTATTAACCATTATTTTTTATTATTAAATAACTTTTTATTTTAATGTTTAAATTAAATACGTTAATGATTTTATATTTACATACTTATATAAATTCAAAACTTGTTCACACCCAACCCGTAGCTAATTTCTATTAATGAATTATTATTGAATATTATTATATTTTAGTATTTAAGTTAAATTCTATAATAATTCTTAGTTATATACTTAGAGAAATTCAAAAGATGTCATATTCTCAACTCGTGTGTATTGGTGTATAATTAATATATATTAATTATTATATAAATTTATATACTTATATTTAAATTAAATTCGTTAATAATATTAGTTACATACTTAGATTATTACAAGTAACTCGAGTTTAATTAAATTATATATCTCAATTCCCAAGAATGAAAACATTTTAACTTTTATTATAAATACAAAATTTATTGTATTATTAATAAAGAATTAAGTTTTTTATTGTAATAAACATTATCTTATAAGTAATTTGTCTTTTAATTAAAATAAGTAATTTAGTTTTTTTTTTTAAAATTATATTTGACTTCTTATACATTTATATTAGAGGAATAAAATAAAATATTGAATTAGACAAAATATAATCAAAGTAAAATATTAAATTAGGCAAATATAAAAAATGATAAAGATTATATTAGGTAGATATTAGAATTCTTATATTCAGTAAGTTTTCAAACCTTCAAAATTCGCCAAGTAAGCATCCGAACCATCAGAAATTACACGTTAGCCCGAAGCTTGTTAAGCAGACACGTAGGATATAAATCTTTTCATTTAGTATATAGGTCGTCCCCCCGCCTGCGCCTGTGGGGTCCCCCGTAGAGCCTGCCTTTGTTCTTGGGATTCCTTGTCCTTATACACCACCTCCTCCAAGTGTTCTGCTTTGATCAGCCTCTCAATTTCCTCCTTTAAGTGAAGACATAGCTCAGTGGAATGCCCATAATTGTTGTGAAAATATATTTACAAAGGATTATATTTGAATTATAAAGTATTAGTAAGTTTGGTGTAAAATATTAGTATATATACTGAAATGTATTAGTATTTCTGCTGTAAATTCTTTTTGTTGGTATTAATTAGGCGCACGTTCTTTATTTTTTGTTTTTTTTAATAAGTTGGGTCAAGTGGTTGGAAAGTAGAAGATAAATCTCAAATAACTTGAGAGGTCTAGGGTTCGAATCCTTATCAACACCCTTATATAGGGTTAGTGATACCACTTGAGCTACAAGCTCGTGGTAATTATTATTATTATTATTATTATTATTATTATTATTATTATTTGTTATTATTATTATTATTATTATTATTATTATTATTATTATTATTATTATTATTATTTTTTGTAGATGGAACAACTTCTACTAATGTGCATATGACTGAACATAGATCAAGGTGATCCTCAATATACTTTGATTATTCACTTCATGATGCTTTTTCCTTAAAATTATTGAATGTTACATGAAATTGATCAGACTTGATTAAAAGTATCTTCTATGAAGTGTTAGATTTGTGAATGTAAAGTGTCATATGTTAAGTATTAGATTTGTGAGTGTATCAAATTTTCTTTTGCTATTCAAAATCTAGACAATTCTCTTTTGCTATTGTACAATATTACCATATATGCTAGGGCGGCTGGCTTGTGGGTGTGGGGCTGGGTGGCGCGTGGGTTGGCGCCGGCTTGGCAAGACATGGCGGGCGGATGGCGCGGCTTGGCGAGTGGATGGGCCGTGCTGTCGGCAGCTTGCGGGCGCTGCCTGCTGGGCTTGTCGACAGCGTGGCGGGCGCTGCCCTGCCGGGCGCTGTCGGCAGCGTGCGGGCGCTGGCCTGCGAGCGCTGTCGGCAGCCTGGGCGGGAGCTGCCGGCTGGGTGCGACACTGGGTAACCCAGTGTGGGCAGCGTACCCAGTGTCGGCGGTGCAGTTTGGCGCGGAGATGGCGAACGATGGCAAGAGATGGCCATCATTCCAGAATGTTTTCCCCTTTTGTAGCTCCTTTTTTTGGCACAACTTTGGCAAGCCCTTGGCAAGGAGATGGCTTGATTTTTGGCCTCCATACCTTAGTTTAAATTCAAATCATTAAACCACCTATTAAATGAGAATTTTCAACATAAAAACCCAAGAATTTCACCAACCTTAAATCAATTTAAACCATTTAACCCAATTAAACATAAAATCAAAAGAAGAACACAAAAACCCTAAAATAAGAAAAATAACCTAGAAAACAAAGCTAAACGACTCAAGAACCACTAA